>OZ020523.1:4197759-4540083 GCA_963971425.1 Bryoerythrophyllum caledonicum
CCCGAGTGAGAGCGATCGCGGAATCGTTTGCCTTACCCATCGGTGCAGCCAGCTCCATCTCCTTCTGGTTCAGGTTCGTCCTCATCTTCCGGTTCCGGTTTTCCATAAAGATGAGACGAGCCTCGAGCTCCTGCATGTTTCGGGATTGCAAGTTCCGTTCTAGATGTCCGCAAAGCTTGTCTGCTCCCACGTCTCCCGCAATCCAGCACGCCTCAGCCAAGATGACCTCAATCCGCTTATAAGTCTCCTTCGCCTTCTCGTATCCTTCCGCGATCATGTCAAAAGGATCTTCTTCTTCCTTCTCCTTGCTGACCTCCTCTCCGCCTGCTTGCTCTTCTTCCTTGGGCTGACTATCGTTGGCGGCACGTTGTCATCGGAGGAATCTGAGTCCGAATCCGAATCCGGTGTCTGCTCAGATTCCGCATTTGGTTTCGCATCCTCCCAGCCGTGGCTCGCCAGCACCTTGGCCGTCTCGTAGGCGGTCTTTTCGTTGTCGCATAGCAAATCCTCATGCCCGTATAAGTGATACATGAATGGGGAGATTGGGGTAGGTCGCACCTTCCCCAATCCGGTCAGGAACTTACTTACCAGCTCCCCCACGATGTTTCCCCATGCCACCTTGTGCTCGCCGGTGTACGCTCCCCAGATCGTGTTGGCCAGAGTCGTGGTAGTCTTCAATGGTCGATCTGGATACAAGATCGGGAGTAGAAACTCGTACATCCTCCGTGCTTTCGGATCCTTGTAGTTCGCCACGGTCAGGCCGTCCTTCGGATCTGCCTTCCGTGCAAACTTCCTGTCAATAAAACATTCCGTCGTGAGCACATACCTTCTCCACGAGTCGGGAATCCGTAGACTTTGCTCCATATCGCTGAAGTCCACTTCTCTGGCTTCCCTCGGATGGTGCCATCGAATCTGTTGGAGACCCCATCCAGACCATCACGTCGTCTCTGAAACCCCATGGCTGATTCCGAAATCCAAAACATCCCATCCTCTTCAGATCCGCGTCCAACGCCTTCGGGTCACTCTTAAATTTGAGAACCACCAGATTCACATTCCGGAGGTTCACGATCGATTCGGTTGTCGCCCTGCTGATGGTCGCCTTCTTCAAAGTCATCGCAACTACCCTCGCTCTGGATTCCTATCCGGATTCTTCCAAATGGATCCGCGAAGAAATCCGCACTCAAACCCTAACCCTCAAAGGCAATACTACCGACTCACAACGCTCACACACACAGCCCGCAGCCGCCCACGCTCGCTCGCTTGCCGCTAACCAACCCTAGAACTCATTAAGAAAGATGAGAGGAAGAACCCTAGGATTAACTATTTATTCCCAGTCCGGTAATCATTACCTGAATCCGAACCCGCGGCCGGTTATGGCTGTTAAACCTGGTTACGGTTCTGACAGTTAGATCCCGATCCTGGTTCTATCCTAACGAGACCGGAATCGGGCCACTGATGCTCGAATTCTTTCTTAGTGTATTTAGGGTTTTTAGTTTTAGGCTTGTGATAGTTTTTAGTAAAACTATCTATTTACAATGGGGATGTTCCTTATTTCCGAAAAATCACCACTCATTTGCCCTTTACTTATACTAAGACCTTAATTATGTAAGAACTAGGTTCCGACAAAAGGCCCATGGCTCTGGCTCTTCCTTGTGGTATTTCATCTTCATCAATCAACAACTGACCGCCAATTTCAGCTTAACCGAGGCCAAGTCTCTCGCCACCAACTTGGCCTCAATCCAACTTTCCTAGCAAATTTGCCAGCTATACTGATTTACAGGCAATACAGAGTTTTGCAATCCATCTGGTATCAGGATGGGAGGATTCTTTGATCCCTACACCACTAGGACAAAGAATACTATAATGTGGCGACTATATGGCCAAGCTAAACACTGCAACAACTATGGCTAATCCTAACACTCAAATAGTTTGTAGCTAACCTCAAGACAAGAAATATTAAGCCTACAAGGACGATCGGGGGATCCCGCAATCCTCACAGAGCATTAGAAGATCCCTCCATCCTCACAAAGGATCAAAAGATCCCTCGATCCTCATATAGGATCGGAGGATCCTTCAATCCTCACAATCAATCAATCAAATATACACAATCAATCAAATGCTAGGTTGCAGATTAGGTTTAGGGTTAGGATTTGAATGCTAGGATTTAGAATTTAGGGTTTGGACTACTTATAGGCTCAGCCATTCCAACGCCTTTCAGATCTTCGTTTCTCTGATTTCGTCTGCCATCTTCACTAATTCAAGTCACTGCTCTTAATGTAAGATAATCCAATGTCAATTAGATCATTTCAGGAAGATTTTGACACAATAACTTGTTTCAATCACGAAGCAACATGATTCTAACTTTGTCTTAAACTAATAATATGCAATTCACGTATCAATGAAAAGAATTGTGTCTTCTAACAATGTCAGTTCCCAAACTACCAAATTTCTCACCTCAACTATTGAATATCATAAAGCAATTCTACAGGAGGCTGCAATGCAACAAAATCAACACCAGATTACAATTACAAAATAATTCTACATGCAGACCGCAATTAATATGTAGAACGAATATTGGGGAAAAAATCTTAAAATAGAAACAAAAGTACATATCTTTTTATCACAACCTGGGACATTGCACCCAATTGAATTGATGCACCTTCTGGTCACCAGAGTTGAGACTACAACTCATCGTCGCCTCAACTTGCCTCCCCTTAACAAACCCAAACCTCGCCTCAAATTGACTCCCCCTCAACCAACCCTGAAGACGCTCTAAACTGACCCTGAAATTGCCCTCAACTAATGGTGAAATTGAGATCAGCTATCGCTAAAATTGCGTCTTGCCCTCACCTAAGCCTATACACGCCGAAAACTCCCTGTGCATGAGGAAAATGAACTAGGTGGTAGAACTTAGAAGGAAGAACTGTGAAGAGTGAGAGAGGTTGAGTAAGACAAGAATGAGCAAAACAAGAGTGAGCAAGAAGAGAATGAGCAAACAAGGAGTGGTTGAGAGGCAAATTCGAGCCGGACTGATTATTACTCCCAATTCATTATCCGTCGTTACTAGGGCTGTTGATTAGACCTCTTGCCTCTCCTCATGATGCTTACATGCATCTACAGCTCCCCATATCATAATTATCTACCGAAATACCATTCGATTATTTTTATAATGGAAGATGAAATTTCCTATATACTACATTCATCGTATTCCTACATGATACCCCTATATACCCATGAATATCATCTTTAAAAATGCCTAAATATTTATGTTGTTGCTCAACATCAAGGCTAAATTTTAGAAAAAATTAGAATATATCTCACAACCGCTTTTTATTGAAATTGTCATATTACTCTTGAACTTGTTTTTAAAAAAATTGGTAATATGCAATGAATAGTATTAAATATCTTCATTTATACTTTAAATGACTAGATTCATTGCAAATGATTCCTAAATTAATAATCAATTTGGTATGTAATTTTCATTTATTTTTGCCAAGTTCACAAATTCAAGGAACTAATTAGTATTCCATTCTAATACTAAAACATGTGACCATTTATTTATTCCCCCACGGACCTTGGAAGGTGAACCTAGTAACTTCTTTTCTATTGGTTATAATTAAATCTACACCCTAGAGCGACTATGTTATAGGGTCTACAATTATAATTAATCCTAAGCTCTAGATTTTATGGATATAGGCATATATTAATCCTACCTTAGGTCTTATGGTCTATGATATGGTCTATGATATAATTATCCATATAGCCTACATCATATGGGTCTATGGTTATAATTAATCATTTATTCTAGATCCTATGGGGTCAATGCATATAATTAACCATGAATATTACATCCTAGGATCTAGATTATAGAATCTAGGATTATTATAAATTTATTATATGATTATTATTTATAGGATTGTACAATAATATTTATAGGATTATAGGATAATATTTATAGGACTATTATATAATATTAGTCAAGATAATTAGATATAGGATATTATTCTAATATTTATAAAGCCTGTAGGATCTAGAATATAGGATTTAAAATTAACCTGTAGGATTTTATTATAGGATTAATATTTATGGGACTATAGGATAATATTTATAAGATCTAGGATTATTTATTAATTTATTAATCTAGACCCTAGACCCTAGAATCTTGTACTCTAAATCCTAAACTCTATGCACAGTATCCTAGAACCCAAAACCCTAGACCGATGAAGGAAGTTTTTCTCTTAGAAAGCTACATGGTCGCAGGTTTTGGGTTATTTTATATTATCCTCTAATTCTATGCATGAAATCCTAAACCCGTGTCAAGCACTTCGAGTGATGAGGTTGGCAAAGGATCAAGCTAAACCTATTGATTCGATACCTCGTAGTGAAATGCACTTATCTAACCTAATTTAGGCTCCGGAGTCATGTTGTGAGATTTTTCCTCTAATTAGCCATGAATTGCAGTTGCTCTAATCATAATTGAGCTGACCTTGTATACAAGGCCTACTTTGATGCTCATAAGGATGGCCTCATAGTAGCGTCAATGTCAAAATTAGAATTTTTTTTAATGTAGTACGGCCACAATGTATAGCTGGTAGATTTAACAAAGATGAGGCCTCGTTAACAAGGCTTCTTATAGTAAACACAAGGCTTGTCTAATATAGGCAGTGAAGTCCTTTTTACAGGTTTGATTTTCTAGCGGGAATGATTTGGAGCTTCCAAATCAACTAATAGAATGCCTCTTAAAGGGAACTGGTCAAAGCTAGCAAAACAAATTGTGCTCATATCACTAGGCATTGTAGACGAGGCCTTTATAAGTCTGTGAACTTGTCCTCTTCAATGTTTAAGTTGTAAGCACTCAAATTGTGACCAGAGGAGCCTAATTTGATCATTTCAACAAGCCTCGTACACGATGCTAGTTTTTGACAATATACTTGTTCTCTTTATTAAATTGCCCGTTTGCACAAAAGATGTTGGTTCACTACCTTATCATTCATCAATGGTGAGATGTATTTTATCCCTTGGTAGTACTAGAGGTAGAAGGTTATATTTTGTATTGAAATTTGTAAAATAAAGGGATTTTTGTTCTATATTCCTTATTATTTGTTTGTAATAAGGAGGACAAAGTTAACACTCAAGATGACAAGGCTCTTGATGACAGCCCCAACATTCAGATTTGTCACTCTCAAATTTTTCTTGCAATTAGTTATTTGGATTTATCACACTCTGTTGTTATTGTTTTAGTTTTCTTAATTGGATTTTGTAGAACGTGCCCTCAATAGACTCTCAAGATTCGTCACCAAAAAGCCCTGATGGATTGATTAGTTCTCAAGAGGGTGAAAGAGCTAGACGACATCATCAGAAGTCAAATTTTGTGACCGTTCTTGAGAGCATGTGTGTTACGAACGGTCTTTTTTATGTGCCTCTTTGCAGGATGATTTCCCTTCCTCGAGTTCGGCCAATTCAAGAAGTTGATGTCTGTGCATTGCAAAAACGTTATGAAGGGGGCTATATTGATGGAGATCGCACATTTTATATTTCAATCTTTGATGACCGTGAGATGTCGCGTGAGGTTACACCTGACATAAAGTCTTCTTGGAGCTCACATTGGATAACATCAAATTAGAAGTTTGAACAGTTGTTGAAGGCGGCTTCAGAGTTTGCCGTCTTCATTGGCAAAATATTTTTTTGTCTGGGACCGAAATCATAGGTTCAATGCATGGTGGCATTTTATTTCTGAGCAGCATTCAGATGACCTTGATTGGCATTATGCCTTCGAAAGCATTGTGCTAAATCCAACAAGCCGGATTTTGGTATTACTTAATTGTATGCGCAATGTCAATTGGTAATTATTTCAACTTTTGTTCTTTCTTCCTATTTTTCTATAATTCTCTATAAGTGTAATAACTTTGGAATAATCTAACTCTATACTTATGATTATGTAGGTCTACACAGAATGATTTTGTGAAGATTAGCTTATCGGCAAAACTGCAACGCGTACGATACTATGGCGGGCTGAGATTGGAAGATTTCAAGGACCTCTTGGCATCCAAAGACTTTGAATCATGCTCAATAGTTTGGCGGTCATGTCTTGCTTGGTTTCCATTGACGGTTGATGTTTTTATTTCATTCTTGTATCGGGTATGATTTCCAAGCTGCTTTTATTTACATAATTTTTATGAACTATGTCTTTTGTAATTTATTTTTTCTATAAATGCTACTACTAATTTCATTTGTATCGCAGCAAGACAATGCTTGCGCTTCAAATGCGGCTACAATGGATTATGAAAAAAAACACCTATAGAGGAGAGAAGTGCAGCAAGCGTGTGGAAAGTCATGAACAATGTTGCGGCTAGCACTGTGAAGTCCAACAAAAGCAAGGACTTTCAAAAGTACCTTGCTATCGCAAATCCCAATAATGATGACGAGTTCTTTGATGAGGTACATTATTTCCAAGTTTGTATCATCAATCTTAGTTTCACTAGAAAATTTGGCCAATCAATTTTCAACTCTATTCTCTAATAGTTCAATTATGAGTTCATATTCTGTAGATCAATTTTCATTTCAATCACATCAAAAAGACTGAAATGACAATTGAGAAGTTACAAAAGGTGGCAACAACTGCATTGGAGCCCCGTTTCAAAGCAAGGAGGCTACATTTTTGGAACTCGCCATCAATTGTTCGTTCTGCATTCCACTTTCTAGCTTCCCAATTTAGAGATGGCGCTCTTGATTTGTTTCTTAACCACGCTACATTTTGGGCACAAATAATATATCTCACTTCCTACTCATTTCTTCTTCTTTGGTAGTAATTATCATCAGATTGGTTAAGTATGTCATCTAACTTCTTATATGAATGATTTCAGCTGGAAGAAAAATTCATTGCTCATTTTGATGATATTTGTGCAACAAGTACAATCTCAATTAACTGTGAGGCTTCCCTTAGAATTGAAAAGCCTTCTGATTATGTAGAAAAATGGCGCATGATTCTATGGGAGAAGGGAGAGTAGGAAGGGGATGAGGAAGGAATAGCTCCGCAAAACCTGGTGAGGAGAGGTTTAGGTGTTAGGCGCGAACTAGAAACACAAGGCAATGAGAGTGGTTGGGCCTCATTGCAAATCCCCTTGTGTACCTTGTTTTGTTGCTGAACGGTGTTTTTATGATGTGAAGTGTGTTGGAAGGGATTGCAAGATCTAGATCTTGTGCCATAAGTTGTTTGGGTTGCAAAAATCTAGCACTAGTATGGGAGAGTAGATCTGAAGCGGGGCTTTGTATTGGCCCAGATCTAGCACTAGATCTTGCATCACCCATGTCAAACTTTTGCACAAAGAGATCTAGATCTAGTTACCATACCACTAGTTAGAAACACCACACCTATCACCTCCTCTACCAAGATACAACCACATGCACATGAAGAACGACGGCTACCCACACTGCGCACAAGATCAACTCCAAGTCACAAGATACAGACACATACACATGGAGACCGATCACTGCCCACAATATACACAAGATCAACGGCAAGATACTGGATTTGCCAACAAGGACCAACACTCCCAAGGACCAACTAAGTCTCACATGCATATTTTATACTTTGAAAAGTTTCAACATTGCACTTACAACTTCAGTAGAAATATGCTAGTGACTGCTGATATTGCTACATTCATGACTAATCTATACTGCGAGAATCCACAAAGTCGTCACAGCCCAAGGAGATCAGCACCAGGATGTCTAGGATAGAACAAGACGCAGCAGTACTCGCGGGAGTTTAACACACCACCTACGACGTGCAAGACTCCTGAGAAGATCGTTGAGCCACCTGCGTCACTCAAAACAAGCCAACAGCAGCACACGATAAGCAATTGGAATAACACCGACCAAAAGACAGACAACAATGGCACTACACCCCACATGGCCAAGGTACGCTCCTCAACCCCTCATCTAACCATTGCTTGCTTGTTAGTTCATACCTCTAGGAGAAAACAAGTTTGCTTGAGTTGGACAATGAGCAGCAGTACAAGCCCCTGCAAAACATCACACCACACAACGAAAGCACCCAAGAAAGAAGTACACTATCGAAACCTCAACATCCCACAACACCAGTCTACACACAGGATTCAGGCAAGTTCAAGGGTGCAATATGCCCCGCTACACAGAGAGCAACGGATCAGTAGAAGCTGTCGATCAGTAGAAGCTGTCAACATGACGAAAACCAGACGAACACACCAAGTGAAGTTTGGACGAAGACACGAAGGTATAAAACAGAGCATCACCCTCGACAAACGGACCAACACCATCACTCCATATCAGTGGCAACACACCCAAAGACACCCCGACAACAACAAAGTCACCCCCAACACCAAGTGCAACAACATTGCAAGACCTCCAAAATCTCGAATCCTCAACAAGAAAAACTCAGGTATGTAACTCATCAGGTGCGTCTCCTCCCCTCCTTGTCCATTTTGTCGTTTCTCACAGTACATGACTGCAACAGTACAGCGAATGACGGCCTACCTAACCAAAACCAGAGTTTACAGAAACACCAAGTTTGATGCATCAGCAACCTCGAACACATATTGAAAAGATGGAGACAACTAATACGGAACCCTAGCCGCCTTAACCATAAGAACGACAAAATTAGGCGCCAAATGGTTCCAGATCCTAGGGCAACACATCACAACCCTCGAAATCAAATCGAACAGCCAAATGCACACATAGAGCGACTCAACCCTAACCTCCAGCAACCTCCACAACGAAGTTCTTCATCAACGACAACAGTGAAGTTCATCGAAAGCATACCAATAAGGTATAAGAAACACCCTCATTCTCTCCTCAAGATATCTCATCATGTTCAACTCGCTAGAGCGCCATTACACGGTGCCTTCAACTAGAGTGAAGGCCTTACCAGGAGTTGTGCGAGGCTTCGTGAAGGATCACTGGAGTACCACGAGCCGAGACGTACGAGGATCCCCCCCATTTGTGAAGAACCCTCGTCTCACCCTTCCATTGTGCTATCTTTCTTGTACCCCCTGCGTGCTCAAAACTTGCTATGTCAGTATACTAACCTAGAACGTATGTGTTCCGCAGAGAATAGACAGACCCAAGACCGCCGGTTGAAGAGAAGTAAAGAGGAGATTGAAGGGAGCACTAAGAGAGAAGAGCACTCATCGATGCGGGTCTTCACCACGCCGAACCCCTCCACACTCCGGACCACCACGCAGCAATCCTCTCGACTACTCTCTGTGGCGCAGCCTCCCGACGTCCACGACGCAGCCTCCCGACGCGCAGCCTTTATGCCACAGCCTCTCGACGTACAGAGGAGGACGTAGACCCAGGCACAGTCCCCCGACACGCTGAAACACCCTGAACGCCGGCTCAACGTCGCAGCCTTTCGACGTGCAGCATCCACTCAACAGCCCCCAGACGCGAAGAAGTAGACCCAGATCCGCACACAACCTCCCGACGCGCCGAGATACCCAGAACGTGGAATCCAAGACTCAGCCTCCAGATGCGCGGCCTCCACGCTCCAGCCTCTCGACGCGCGGAGACAGACAGCATTCTAGGCACAAAACCCTAAACGTTGGCTGCCTGTGGAGACGCGCCGCCTGCCCCTGGAAGCCGAAGATCTGCATCACGCGCTGCGAGGCGCGCAGAGACGGACGCAGTCTCAGGAACAGCCCCCGGATGCGCTGCGAAACCGTGAACGCTGGCTGCCTGAGGAAACGCGTCGCCTGCCTGAGGAAATGCTCCTGGACGACGAATATTCGCAGCACGAGCTGCCGGAGCAAAGCGCCGTCGAGCGGCTAGACCTAAACTCGGGAGAAAGACGTTACAAGAGTCACCGCCACGCGAATCGAGTGCCTGACCACCCGCCGCCCACAGGTACTTCGCAGGTTACATCTATCCTCTCCCCATCTTTTCTCAACTGTAAATACAAAAATGTGATAATACATCATCGCCTGTATGTGAAGTATCATTACATGTTTGTTAATGCTACATTAAGAGACCCACTAAACCTATATACCTGGATCGAATGTCTTTGTATGTACAAATCTGTATTGCTTCCACTTCCCCTCTCCTTGTCTAGTCAACCTTCCATAAGCCCACAAATTAATTTGTGGAACGAATGTTGGCACAAGGTTAATAGAGGGAAAAAGTTACCCAATGCTACAAAATGCGATATTAATATGTGTACATCTTATTGCAAAATGTCTCACTCCAGTAATGCTGCCTCTATTGTCAGAAAACACCCCATTATTGATGTTGTAGGAGTAAGTGATGTTGACATGAATGCTACTCAGAAAATATATTTGGATACTACTTCAAATCCCAACCAAAAGAAGGTGAAGGCGACCATCATACCCAAAGCAGACTTTTGGTTAGGGTTTCGATCCCTAAACACCATTGCAAGAATCCGAGGTTTGCCCAAAGTCCCGATTCTTAGTATGGAGGATCTTAAGTTGCGTGGTCTTAGTGAGAAACATGCTAAAGCTGACATTGAGTCTTTGCCATCATTTCCCTATGTTGCACAAGAAGAGTGGCCTATGGTACGTCCAGATGGAGTCAGAGGTAATCATTTCAATCTAACACAAATCCCTAGTGAAGTTGTTGTTGATAATGCTGGATTTTCCAAAGACTATCAAGTCTCGATCAACTTCGAGCTAGGCGATCATATATGTGCTCGGAAAGTCATCTTCAACATGGTCGTGGAGAAATTAAAAGAGCTGGAGATTCCACTAGGCACTTTACTAGGAGAACCGATTGCCATTTTCTGCCATCACAAGTCAGAAAATTGGAGTGGCACCATCAAGTTACACCTCTAGAACCCCAAGGTAGATGCATGGGCCCTCCTTCAAGGTACGAAGTCATTTATCCTGGTCTTGAATGAAGGAATCCCACATAAAGGGAAGGTATGTAAATCATTTGACCCTTTGGCTTCATCAAAGAATCTCTCAGTCAAAATCACAGGACCAAATCTTGCTAACAAAGAATGGTTCACAATGCATGAGGAAATTTTTAGAGAAAGCTTTGCTAGGGGATTCAACTTTGAAATTACTGGGGTAGAAAAGAAGGCAGCAAACGAATTTGCATGGATAAAAACAACATCCCCAAAAATGGCCTCTATAGTTAAGAGCAACAAAGTGGCGTTTGCCAATGAGATCTTTGTGCCCAACCTTGTTAACAAAGGTAAAATGAGTGAAGATGAAAAACTAAAGAAAAATGCACTCATACTAATTGCTAAAAACCTCAGTAAAATTGAAACCACCAAAAATTTGGAGGAAGGGCTGAAATCAAAACTTGGGGCTAATAACATCGTTAGCATGTACTTCAAACTTGAAAACGGGAGACATGTTGGAACATGTAATGTACAATGCCTAAATGCTGCTATGTATAAGAAGCATGTGAAACAAAATATAGAACTCCATGGAAAATATGTTGACTTTACTCCTCACCCTAGAAGCCTTGACGGTTCAAATCCTCCAAATGCAGAAGAACTCAACAGGCTAGGGCTGACCGACGTAAACTCAGCTGCCATGAATGCGGTAATTGCCATGGAGAATGCTCCAAATCAGATTCGTGCACAAGATCTTAACCAAATGGTGGAAACGGTGGTTAACAAAGGGACACAAAACACCATCGTTGGGCTTCGCAAAGAGATGGCAGCAATGAAAGGCGAAATTATTGAGGAAGCAAGAAATTATGCCGACATGGTCCAAGAAACCACCAAAGAAGTCCTAAGAAGCGAAATGACCTCACTTAGGAAGAACATTATTCAAACTATCATGGAAGAAGAAGAAAAAGCTAGCCAGAGAGTGCAATTAACTATTGAAGGAATGGACACGTCAAACTAAGTCTGACAAACAACGCGGTGGCAATAAGACTCTTAATAGTATGTATCTATACTAAACATATCAAACACCCACTAGTATACCTTTATACTCACAAGTATAAAAACAAAAAACACACCAAATTTCTACTAATATATTTCTATACTCAAAAATATAAAAACAAAAAACATATATATCAAAGTATACTTATATACTATATACAAAAAATATTAACATAAAAACAAAAGGGAAAAGAAATACAAAAAGAAGAGAAAATCCAAAAACAATAAAAGAAAACAACAACAACAACCACAACCACAACCACAACAACAACCACAACCACAACCACAACCACAACCACAACCACAACAACCACAACCACAACCACAACCACAACCACAACCACAACCACAACCACAACCACAACCACAACCACAACCACAACCACAACCACAACCACAACCACAACCACAACCACAACCACAACCACAACCACAACCACAACCACAACCACAACCACAACCACAACCACAACCACAACCACAACAACAACAACAACACTTCACACCCCTTCCACTAGTAACCATAAACATTACTCATTGCAAAATATTAATTATACTTTGTGGAGACATAGAAACTAACCCTGGCCCAATGCCAAATGTCTTCCACAACCATCTAAAAACACACAAAAGAATATCAAAAAAATATTTTATACCAAATACTATAAAACTCCACCCAGAATTTCAACACCTAGCATCTTCCTTTGCACCACTTCTAAAAAATACTCACATACTTCACCAAACATACTCTACCCTATACCCCAACATTTCCCGCTACATACATCAAAATAACAACCACCCACCCACACATATCCTATTTGATATAATTACCACCCTCCACCCTTCAATAGACGAATGCAACAATGTCACCAACCAACATTCTACCAACATAAACCCAACACATTGGACAAATATATTACTAAACACCCTATCCTCTCTACAGAATCCCCCCGAAAGACATATAGATACACTCCACCCATACACCAAATTCCTAGAAGAAAACCAACACCTTTTAGAACACAAAACCTCTCTACACAATGACCTATACAACTTCATTCATAGCCAAACCCCACCCCCTTCCCCCGATGAACTACAACTAAAATTTCCCTACTTTCCGCATAATCTTATCCTTGAAGCACTTAGATGCTTTGAACCAATTTATCCTTACACGCACCCCACCCCGACACCCGCCTACATTTCCCCTCCTCTTTGTAACCATGACAATATAGACAATAGAAGCACATATATAATTACATGGAACGCCGCAACGTTAAACATTGCTTTACCGTGCATCCACAATCTAACCGCCCACACCAACACACCACCCGCCATAATTGCCATACAAGAAACTAAACTAACCGCTACTAAATCCACAAAATACATCCAAAAAACATTCCCCGATTACAAACTTATATTTAATAACACTCATTCTCTCACACGATGCATCCAACAACGAAGGCCATACACTCTGGCTAGAGGAGGTCTATTCATGCTCATACACCAATCATATGCCTTCTCCGGGAATATTACTAAAATTCCTACCCCGGCTAATATATCACCATATTTTCAAATTATTGAAATTACCAACCGACCCCTCCAACCATGGCTCATTCTTCATCTATACATGCCCACGCACATAGAAGACTCTAGGCTTATTCCCGAGATCCAAAATTCCATCACTTCACAAATAAATACACACACTAACCATACAATAGTTCTTTGCGGAGACTTTAACCGAGATATTGCCCTTATCGGACGACAAAACGGAGGGGTTTTTACTCCCCCACTTGACACAGACTATCAATGGCAAAATTACACGGATAACCTAGGATTATATCTAATCCCAACTAATACACAATACTCTCGTCAAGGTGGACTTAATTACACACACACTAGCCTAATTGATGGTTTTTACATTAAAACACCTAACCATATCCGATATACATCTACCACAAATACCACAACCAACTTAAACTCGGACCACTTCCCAATCCAACTCAATATACCTCACAACACCCTTATAAGCAAACCTCCCACAACCATCAACTCAAATGATATTAAAATACTAAACCCCATCCCAAGAGAAAATCTTTATAACTTTAACACAATATTCTTTGAAAAGAACTCACTACAAATAGACTCCCTCACGGATATTCTTTCTAACCACCAATACCTCACACACACACAAAAGCAAGAAGCTTGCATGACTCTTGACAAACTTATTAATGAAATTTCTACTATATTAGAAAAAACTTGTAAAGCGCCCCCGATTCCTCAACTCACACCTCGAACCTCAAAACAAGGGGGGTATCTCCCGAGAAAACTAGCCAAAAAGTGGAAACAACATCTTGTCACATACCACACCAATGTAAAACAATTTACATTGCCAAAACTAACCAAAATTGGCAAACCCACCCCATTTTCTCTGAGATACAAAACCTCCGTCACCCTCAAATCCCACAAGTACCACTACCCAACACCCCTCACGAAGATTGGCTAAAAGACATTGCAATCATTGCAAAAATTGCCAACAAAGATGCTCGGAAAATTACTACAAAATATGCAAGAGAATGTGTCAAAAAAGCCATATCTTAGTATCATCAATTATACAAAACTAGCCCAAAAAAGATTAATAGAAAAGTCTTTAAAAATAATACAAACCTGCCACTAGACTGTATTTTGGATCAAAACAATAACATTCTAACCAGCCCATATGACATTGCAAACGAAATACATTTTCAACAATCCATAAATAATAGACCATCCACCCCCCATGCCACTTCCAACCACAACATATCCCTCATGCACGTGCGGAGTTAGGCAATACCCGTGGCATGATTTGGACGGATTTACCATTGATAAAAGAGGGGAACCGACAACACCTCTCCACACATATTATAACAGGGACACATACAACATGTGCCTAAAAAATTTGGGAACCAACAAAGCCCCCGGCCCGGACCATATACCTAACTCAATTCTAAAAAACATGCCTCCAAATTCCATGACCTTCTATCATTATTCTTCCTTCATTGTTACAAACAAAAATCCATTCCCGCATCTTGGAAAACAAGTCTAACAATATTATTATACAAAAAAGATAACCGAGCCGTGCTACCTAACCACCGACCTATTGCCTTAGCTAACACCATTTACAAGTTATATACTAGCACACTAAGATCAATATTATCGGCCTATGGGAAAAAACACCAAATACTACACGAAAGCCAAAAAGGGTTTAGAGCCGAGAGAAGTACCACCCGACAACTTCAAACCCTCATAGCAGCTCTTGAAGATGCAAAATTCACTAATAAAGACATTTACATACTCTACATCGACTTCAAAAACGCATTTGGTTCCATTGACCACCCTCGACTGCTAGCCATTATGAGCGATCTTGGGTACCCCGAAGACGTAGTTACACTGGTTGGCAATATATACTCCCAATCTACCACTACATACACTGGAGAATTCTTTGGTAATACACGCCCTATCCCCATCCAACGTGGTACCATCCAAGGCGATACATTGAGCCCATACCTCTTTATTATTTTTCTAGAACCTCTACTAAGATGGCCTCAAAGAGGTAATAATGGCTACACATTTGGCTCCTCAAAAATCACCGTTTACTCGGCCGCATATGCCGACGATCTAGCGGCCATCTCCGGTCGTCTTAAATTACTCCAAATTCAATTAGACAAAATAGACAAATTTTGTCAATGGACCGGGATGGAACTTGGGGTCCAGAAATGTGCCGTAACTGGATGCCCAAACAAATCCAAAATAAATCCGACCGCCTTCAAAGCCCTTATTCAAGCTACCAATATCCACTATCGTAACCAACCAATTTGGGTTCTAAATCAAAACCAACTCTACATATACCTTGGAATAAACCTAGTCCCATCGTTAAAATGGAAAATTCAAATTCACGCTACTACCACAAAACTTATTAAACAATGCAAAGAACTTACACTATGTCCGGCCACACTGCAACAAAAAATAAAATTGATTGATACCGTCATACGTCCGGTATCTCATATAGTTTCTATGCCCGCCCCTTATTCCATGCCCGCCATAAACAAACTTGATAAAAAAATCATAGCCATACAAAAGAAAGTATGCGGACTCCCTAATTGTACGCCCAATGTCATAACACAACTCCCCCACGAACTATTCGGATTAGAAGCTTTTTCCCTCAAAAATGCCTATCTACGTTGCATTGGAGAACAACTCCAAAACGCACTTAATGACAAGGGACGACTAGGACTAATCTACAATGGACTCCTTCGGCACATCCTTGCCATTTATGGAGGAGCACAATACCTCCAAAGACTTAAAAAAACTGATTGTCTTCGGTCTCCCATTACCCGCACACTTTTTCTACTCAAAACAGAAGGTCAAACATTTCTAAAAAGCAAACTAGAAGATTTCCTACTAGGCCCCGCGCCGCTTGAACAAAATTGGGCAAATGAAATACATAACCTCCCTAGACTTGACCGACAATTATCTGCCAAACTCCTACGAAAACTTCTCTCTGCAAACATTACCGATCTAAAACAAATTACACTACCAAATGGAACACACCTTATGGATGACAAGAGCTACAAAACATTCTATGGTACCCCTCACAAATTAATAAAAAGTGCACTAAATATCGCTAAAAAATTATTTTGTCACCCTCCATGCCTCCCTATATGCCCCAACCCTTGCACCACTCACGCCACACCGTACACACTTAAAGACTCATACATCATCGATCACAATGACATCCACCACAACATCAACCTCCCGTTAATCCCTCCAAACCCGCCACAATCACGACCACATACCCTTCCACCACATATATTAAAAAATCCTTCCATACACCCAATAAACAACATAACCGCCCACAAACACAGAAAGTACATTGACTCTAACAACATAAGCAAACAATATACGTCATACCTATGCCATTGGTCCCACAAAGAAATCTTTTCCCTTGGCACAACCCAAATACTTCCTTACATAACACCGAAATCCTTACACAATACTACCGTAGAACCCAAAACAATTATTACCTAAATATCATACAATTACACCACCCTCAAGCACAACCTCGAGATAGAAGATCTGTCACGCCACCTCTTATTATCCCCCTCCTCAACATCTTTACAACCGAATGCAACCCCGAAACAGATATCCTCGCACAAACAAATACAATGAAAATACAACAACATAATGCCCACATATACGAAGGTAATGGTAGACATCTAATAACTATACCACTCGTTAGACTACAATGGTTGTGGAACCAATATCACAACGCACTACAAACCCCCATTAACATTGAACCAATACCCCAAACATTTGAAACCGAAATTGTTTGGTTATACCAAAGATATAACTACCAAATACCCAAAAATGACCCCCTTAGAAATGCACACTACACAATACCCGATCCTATCTTAGACTACCTTATTACATCTCTGAATATAACACATTCATACTTCTCATCCCCCGTTACATGCTCCACAAAAATCTCAAAATTTTACTCTCCATTCGAACGTTATAAGATTTTTGGTTCTCTTGGAAAAACTTTTGATTATAGGTGGAGCGGAATAGGCCTTGCACACCCTCACAACGAAGAAGAAACGCAACAAGCAACACATTGGGCACGCCTAGCGGCAAACAATGATCCCAACCACAACATCACATTATTATCACTCCCGACACTCATTGGTACCACAATTCTAACCCACAAACAGGCCCATTCCCGGACTCACACATCATAGTACTATTTGATGCCGACTCTATGACTTACAAAGAACCCACTATACCACCGCATATACAAACACCCCGCCTCGAACCAACAACCCTACGTATCGTATGTATACATCACCAAACTCGTGAAATAGGTACTCTAGAAAACCTCACTCATCTCACTTTGATAGCAAAAAATCTAAACAATAACAAGGTATACACTGCAACTCCCCCCCCACACCCATTTCAATCCGTATAAACCGCAACAAAAAATGGTCTAAAACCCCCCAGACAAACATCTCAGCATCACCAATTACCGAATTAAGCCTCCCCCTCTCCTACTACCAAATTAATTCAGACCTTAAATTTGACCCCAACTTTAGCTACTACACTGACAGCTCCTTTAAAGAACCAACCGAAGTAAGCCCGGGACATTGGCACCAAGAAAAAGCCGGTTATGGGATATACAATTCAACCAAACAAATACTATTAGGAAAAAGACTACATGGACTCCAAAATATTCTAAGAGCCGAAATGATGGCTATACACAAAACCCTTAAAATAATCACCACTCAATACCCAAACAAACCGGCTCACATTTTTACAGATTGCATAAATGTATTATATCTCCTTAATACACACATTAAACACCCTACTTTACACAACAGTCACCTGGATAAAACTATCCTTACATCTATGGTTGCAATGCCCCAAAACCGTACACAGATTACTACACTCCACAAAGTCCGAGCTCATGCTAATATCGACGGCAATGAACAAGCCGACAAACTAGCAAAGGAAGGAAGAGAAAAAACCCACAAGAATGCCGAACACCCATACGAACACGCCCATGCCACCCCATACTACTTTCATAGATATGAATGGCCTTCTATGGGCGAAACTCCCTACAAAGGCCCCATACAATTCTTGGACAAATACCTCAAAAAACATGATCTTATAAATAACCTAGAAAAACTTACAGAAAACCTCCCCAATATTAATAAATGGACTGGCAACCCAAACATTCACAACGTATTGTCCAACAATTTTTGGAAAGACCCCATTATATAACGGACCCACAAATCACATGCCTAATCAAATTCCGCACCGGACAATACATGGGTAATGCCCGCAAACAACTCTTCTTTGGAATAGAAAGATTTCCTACAATTACATGTCCAATTTGCAACACCGCGGACCCAGACACATGGCTACATGTCTTACTCAAGTGCCAAAACCCCCATATACACTCACTAATTGTCAAAAGACATAATAAAGCCGTATGGGCTATTCGTAAACTACTTATAGCATCAACCAAATCCCGGTGTTTCATTCTCATGAATGCCGGAACCTTTAATGACAACCCACAAGAAAATACGGTCCCTCCTTGGCTATTACCATGCATCTGTCATACTCAAAGATGCCACTGTAATGCAAGATTCAAACCGGACCTACTATGTGTTAGAGGACTTTCATACAAAGACCCCCCACTAAACCACATAGACCCTACTCTCACCATCCAATTTATTGAATTCACATATTGCAATGATAGATTCTCTCCGGACACTATTGCAAACAAAACAAATAAATACCAACCACTACTTGACGATATTCAAGCACTAGGATGGAAAGTAGACCCCCTCATTGTCATCACCGCGGGTGCTAGAGCCACCACCTTCATTCCCTCAATGACAACCCTTGAAGAAACATTTAAAATCCCCATCACTTCAATCAAAACCACTTTTTCAAATATAAACATTATTGCAATTCAACATGCTATATCAATACTCCTGCATAAACGTAAACTTGAAAACAACCAACCCCTTCCTGATGCTTGGAACCCCCCTCCATAGATCTACACTTGCATTTTGCATTTCACCGTGCTTGCCCTCCCTCTTTTGGGACTTTTTGGGACCTAGGATCTTTTGATATTGGTTACTTGTTACTAGGTACATAGTGTCTACCCTCGAAAGGGGGAAGTAGTTCCATACTACTAACCCATGCCCGGTAGGCATGGACTTAGTGGTGGAATGAACGGACACTTTACTCACGCCGGCCCCCTTCGGGGACCGGCATTCTTCTTTTTCTTGGGAGAAGGAATATATGGTCTTTATACATCCGGGTCTGAAACCACTCTTTCAGAAGAATTCAAAGCTTAATGACTTGCCGTAAAATGGCTCTTATACAAGTGAGTTATTTGTATAATCTCCACTTTTGTCTACATTCAATAGATTATTGTATCTTAATGGTTCATAATCCAATTTAAATTGATGTGTGCAGGTATATTGTTAGAGAGTTGTTGCCCAAGAATGCTCTTCAACTATCCATATGCCCTTCTTTCATGTCGACGTAGATTCAACCTTCATCAGACCTGTGCGTCTTTATAGAGATTTAGAAGAAGAGGTATTTCACATAGCCATTGCATGGTGGTGGATGGTATTTGGAGTGCTCTGCCAATTTCATCCCTGATGCGGAGAAAGACTTTTATGAAGGTCTTTTAGATGTAGCACCCCTTCCCACTATAGCACATGTCTAGGAGCCAAAAATTGAGATTGTCCAGCAGCCATTTGCATCGCGACCTTCAGTTCAAGAGGAGACTTTGGGTAAGAAGAAGCGACATACATAAGCGAAAAAGCAAAAGCTCATCACAGATGTTGAGGCTGCAAAAAAGTCTGAGATGGAAGCAACTCTTGCAGCCGCCCTTGTAGAGAGGGCAATTGTAAGTCTTTCTACATTGCCTGATCCAACGGATGTGACTAGAAATGAGGTCCTCGCATGGAATTCTCCACAAGTCATGGCAACTTCTCAAATTGTTGGCTTGAGCCTAGTTGAAGTCACACGGATGGAAGTGTAGCAGCGTAAGCAACGTCAGTTTCAATTTTCCGATACATCCGTTGCTTAAGGATTTGTTGTCTAACCAGAGTGTTTTGATTAAGAATGCTTCTTTGTTCTCAATCATGCAGTCCCTTTCTAAGGCAGAAAGTCCACTGCACCTTTGGGATCAACTCCATCATTTCATTTCAAAGATTAGACTTGTTTTTTGGGTTTGATTTGATTTTCTTTCATTTTCAATGGATAACTTTTATTCTAATAATTTGGTTACTTGGCTTGTAGGTGGGTGCAAGCAGAATCTGACAAGTTTCCAGCAAGAACTGCTAACACTCTGGATTGGACCTTATTGTTGCTTAGATTCTAGAGAACTTACTAGTTCCTGGGATCTCTCAATCTAGCAATAACATTCCTTTGTAGAATGTGAGGCCAAAGAATTATATTGATACCGTCTTTGAGTTTGCTGACAACTATCTTCATGATGACACCGCATTGCTTCTTTTTCATCCAAATGATAAAGAGCTTCAACTTGAGATTGATGATTGTGCTTCTACATATGACTTCAAGGTGTTTATCGATTGGTTAGCTTTGAACGAACTTCCCCTAGCATTGCCTCAAGATCCTTCTACAATGGTAAGTTCTTTCAATATTCAATTTATAATTGTAGACTATAGTTTTTTTGAATCAACATCTTTTTGCTTTATCTAATCCGCCATGATATCTTTGGTTTTCTCCCGAGGGAATGCTTTGTTGTGTTCAACTTATTGTTTGTGATACTCCCATTGTCTCCAAGTTTTTAGTTGATTCTCCACGTGGAGAGCTTGACGTCTTGTTCAATCTGGTGAACGTTGCATCACAACTTATACACATTGGCGGTTCACCTTGGCAAGGGGCTCGAGAGAAAGCAGTCAATTTTATGAAGACTATTCTTGAATCCTTCATAAAAGTTGGGGATATAGTTTTGGATTGGAATGCATCTAGAGGTAACAATTTCTTTTATTTCATTCTACACTTCTATTTTTTATTATCCACTCATAAAAATAATCCTTTCCATGGCAACGTATTATTTTAGATTCAACTATTTGGGTGTGCTAGTCAATTGGACGACATATATTGGCCTTTGAAGAAGGTTCCGAAATTTTTCCATCACTATTGGCACCGCTAATTCGAAAGTCAACTGCAAAATTGGAATTTGGTATTGGAGTAGAAGTCCACTAAGGTTACTCACTTTTGGGCAAAAAACATATACTCCATAGTACATTTGTTTTGGAGCCCTTTGTTAAATTGTTGTTGAATGCCAACCGTCCATTGATTAGGTGTGAAGAAATCATGGCCAGTAAAATGTTAAGTGAACAGAAAATATCTTGAAGAAGGTGTTGATTTTTTGGACTTTGTATTGACATAACAAATGTTGTTCTATAGGTGGCCCAACCCATTCCCAAGATGAGTATATTGCATACTATAGAGGCTGAAAATATACCAAATATTCTACGTAGTATATATGTTGAATCAAGGCACCAAAAACTAGGTTTTAAAGAAATGATGGAAGAAAAAAGTTATTTTGAAAACACTTTATGTATCAAGATAGATTTTTTATATTAAAGCAGGGTGGAAAAGAATTTGGAGCAAAAAATAACAGTAAATTTTTATTTAGGCTTTTTGAAAAAATAGCTAATTTTTTCCAATAAAAGCCAAATTAAGTTTTGGATCTAGAACTTTCAATTAAAATGTAGGAGCACATTATGGTATGAATGTCTTCCAAAATTTCCAAAGTATTTTACCTCTTGAAACTCTCAAAAGAAGTATATTTGTTTGATTTGAGATACCTGTGACATGTATGTAGTAATGAAAGATATTTTTCTATTGGCCAAACCATGAGTCCAAACTCTAATTTTTTAGGATTCTTATAAGCAATTATATTTTATTAGAAGAATTCCAAATTCAAACCTACATTGGCACTAGGTAGCAAAGAAAGGCTTTTGACTTGTCCCTACACCATTTGTGACAGGTTTTTCATATTAGCTAAGTCGACCAAGACCCATTGGAGAAGAGGAAGAACGTGCAACGTTTGCAAAGAGAACCACCTCAAAAGAAGCAGAAGAGCAGCCGCATATCTTCCTATGAGTAAGTTTAACTCTATTTATTGATTTCAAAGTTGATATCAATGATATGTACATCATCATTATTTAATGAGATTTCATTATGTTTGTGTTCTTCTACAAAGTTTTGCCAATATGTATACCGGCGTTATCTCCAACTTCTACTTTTTCTCTACCTGTCTGGGCTAAGAGAGTTGCAGAAATTCAATCAACTATAAAATCTCTACTTCCAAAACATCAGCGGCAGATATATCACAAGGTTGTTTTATGGTTTCTAGATGTCGAGGCTCATGTAGGTTTTGGAAGCAAGGGCAGTTCAGATGACATGGATTAATTTTTTTGTTGTGCATGCATTTATTTTCAGCTTTGGTATGATTTCACTTCACAATTTATTTAAGCTCGTTATTTTGTGAAATAAAATAAGGTCACAATGGAGTTGGTCGTTGAAATTTTTTATTCTCTTCCGGTGATCAAGTGATGTTCTTGTTTATTTGCCCTTGTTATTGGGTGGGGAGAACTTAGAAGTGCTATTGAAAATTTGAAAGTCTGATAGATTGTATCGTCATTGTAATCAGTTGGCATGCAAGTCTCTCTTGTGAGTCTCTGTTAATTGTTGGTTACATGATTTTTGGGCCGGGTTTGTTGTGTTAGGATCACTCTGCTGACTTCTGTAGTCGCGTTATGCTTGTGCAATCACTAAGGTGTCGTGCATCTCCTATTGCTGACTTCTTAGGGTGGTTGCATTGTCTTTTATGTTTTGGTCAAAGTGCATTCCGCTATGACCAATTGTGGTGGATATTCTTTGAGGTAGAAAAAATGTGTTGAGTTCTTCAAATGGTTGAATTGTAATTAGCAAGTCGTAGGTGAACCTCATCAACACAGAAGCCCTACCAATTTTGGTTGCCGCAAATCCAAGTTAGTTTGTGAGGCTCCTTTGGTCTCAATTGGTAGTTGAAGGACTTTGCAAAGAAACTTGAAGTACCTGAACACTAATTTGTGGAGCTGCAACTAGATTAAGGTTGTTTTTCTAAACTCAAAATAATAATAGAAATCACTAACAAAAATCCTTAACCTTGGACCCCTAGTTTACTTCTTACATTTAATCCATTTTGGGCTAAGAACAACGAGCCCAACTACTAATACCTTTCTTTAACTGATATTTTCCTTCCAAAGAGTGCTACTCAAAATATATAGTTTTCCTTGAAACATTGTTTTTTATTAGAATGCCTCTATCGGTGAGCATTAACTCCAAATTTATGTAAACTTTAATTTACAATTTTCTACTTTATTAAGTATTGAAGCAATTTTTGCCATTGCTTTAGGTTTTGCACGATCGGCTATTCGCGCTTGTCAAGCACTTGGCCGACACATTGTAGCTTTTGAAGAAGACTCTCAGGTATTTCAATCTCTGCTAGCACCACTCATTCCCAAGTCACACGCCGTCATGATATTGCAGAAGTGGAAAGTTGTTCGACGTATACCAGGAGAAGCGCCTCAGAAGAGACAAAAGAGCAATCGCATTCTTTTATGTGAGTAAGTTTTGTATTCATTATGTTATTGTATACATTAACAATAATATGTATTTTATTTAAAGTTTAAGTAATTTCATTAAATTTGTGTTACTTTGCAACGTTCAACAGACTTCTCCTATTTTGAGGCCCTTACCGCCATCTCCACCACATTCATTTACTCTTCCAGTGTATGTTGGACAAGCAACGGCAATGATGTCAAGGATAAGATCTCCACCACCTCAACGTCAAGTCCGGAATTATCACAAGGGTGTTCTGAATTACTTGGATGTAGAGGCACTCAAAGGATTTGGTAGCAATTTTTCTAGTTACTTAAGGCTTATGGCTCACATTACATCAATCCTGATCTAAGGTCATACGATATTATCTAAATTTATTACAATAGGCAATTTATTTTACAGTTAAATTTGTCCATTGGTTATAAATTTTATGCCTCCCTAATGTAATGAAATTGGCGGTCATAGGCCCTCTTACAAATAAAAAATTGTTAAGATTTATCTTTAATGCACGATGCAATCTGCAAAAATCTTTTTTTTCCTGCTCACTACTCACCTCTTACAGCTTACTACTCACCTCCTATCGCTCACTACTCACCTCCCACCGCTCACTACTTTCAAAATAACATTCCTTGGTCGTAGAGGCATGTTTTATGTCCTCCAAGGTTTGTTTCTTAGTATCTGTTTTCACCTTGCCTCTTGTAAAGCTGGCAAACATTGCCCGCTCGCACCTCTTTCTCTTCTTTCCAATGCTCCTTTGTTCTCAAGTGGAGGTAGGGCTACAACTTCTAAGAATGTATGTTGCTCCTCCGAGCGCTGAATTTGACAGTATCCCTTCTTTTGTGCAAACCCTTAAGCTTTGGTTTTGAGCACCAGCTCTTATTCTGGCACGGATGAGAAGAAAGGTTGAAATTTAGAGACAAATTGCAATCAATTGTAAATAGAAGGCTAGAAGCGGGTGAAGAGAGATCTTCTTTGTGGATTTTCCACGTTTGATTTGTTTGTTGCTTGCAGGTGGGTGCAGCGCTGTCAGCCTTGTTCAAGTATTGTGTGGCAATCGCTGATCTTCAACGGCTCCGCCCAAGGTCTCTGTAATGTCTCCGTCCAAAGCCTCATTTGTACAACGTCGCTCCTCCTCTAGCTCCAGGCAGGATGTGGTGCGTCATCTCATGTGCCTCCGTCCTCTACCACAGAGGTGTATTCTTGAGCTCTTAAGCTCCTCACCGAGTCATCGCCCTCTTTGGTCTTGATGTCGAGCTCCACGGCCTTGTCTTGAGTCTTCTCCACAATGTTTTAGGCAGACTCTTTGGTGTCCTCCCCGGTGCCGACCAACACGTCTTGAATGGCGCCCGCACTGTCTCTTCTGGGTGGGCAAAGCACTCTCCTTCCTCTTGAGTCTTGGTGATGGGCATTGTTGTTGCGCTCGTACGCTGCCACGTCGGTGCATTTCTTCTTGTGCAGCTCTCGCATTTGGTTTGTTCCTTGATGAGCACGTTGTTTTTCTTCCTTTTGTGTCTCAGAGGCAGTCGCATTTGTTGTCTCTCAGAGTGCTCGTAGCTTTGGGCACGACAGACCTCCACAACTTTCCTGGTAGGTATTTATGTAGTGGAGCGGCATGAACATATCAGGAGTGTAGCGAGAGAGGGCTTGAGAGGAGAGGTTGTGCTTGTAGTGTCGGCTAGGGTTTGTTGGTGATGAGTGTCGTCTGCTGGGAGTAGTCGTTGGAAATTATGGTTGGATGTGTCTTGTTGCATCCTGCCCCTTTTTAAGCAGCTTGCATGTTTAGGGTGTTGCCATGTGTCGATCGTCTTAATTTGGTGAGTGTTAAAGCGACGGCTACTTCTTGGTAGTGCTCCATGAATCCATCTCCTCTGGTTGATATCTGCTATGCTGATGTTGTGCATAATGGCACGGTTTTGGAGGTCTAATTGTCTCGTTTGTATGCTTTGGTATGCAGGGACTGGCAGTCGGGGGTGCAGCTTCTTTGCTCTCGGCCTAAGTTGTGCTCTTTTCTATACTTCTCTGCTCTGCATCTTGAGGATCTGGCCTGGAGCGCTTTTCTTCTTGGTGTTCATATATGCGTCTCTGGTGTTGGCAACATGTGAAGCTTGTGTCTTCTTTGCCCCTCGCAATCTACTCCATTCTTCATGGTCTTGTTCTCGTTTGGAGGCTGTCTTGATATGGCTGGGTTTCGCTTGTGGGTTCCCTCCTTATTGTGATGTTATAGTGGGATCCATGTGCAAATCTATTAGCCATCAAATTAAACCGTAGATGCATATTTTGTGGAGAGCAAAGAGGCATAATAAGATGTATATTGTTGCATAGTAAAATGGAACGGAGAGTTTAGAGGTACAATGTTCTTGTTGTTTATGACTATCAGTCATTGTTGGTGTGTTGCATGGTTGATGTAGTTCTAGATTTGGGAGTTGTGTGGATGCAAGTTCTTGTAGGCGGTCTTGTTAGCTTGTCATGTCTGTTTAGTACAATGGTTGCTCCTCGGCGCTGTGATGTCTTCGCATATGTGGAGCTTGTACTTGCGTAGGAATGCAAATGCTATTGTAGATGAGGTGGGAGAGGCTCTAATGTTGGAGATGCTTGCCACGTTTCAACTTACAAATCTAGCTCTGACTGCTCTATTTGCAGATCTATGGTGGATCTGGGTAGTATGCTTCCAACACAAGGCTGTTGAGTTATTACCTTCCCATACTACCATCAGAGTCTCACCATGGATCTAACAAACTTTGCATCCTACGCCTCAGATTTGTTCAGATCTGTTCCAACACACACATAGCAAGTTCTCTCTTACAAACACAATCAAAGGAGTACACTAGGACTCCTCAATGTGGCCCAACCGCCTCCATTGTAGTGCTCTCTCTCAAATGTGTCTAACACCTTGAGCCTCTCTTCATCTGATTTTGCGGAGCTACTCTCTCTTCATTCTCGTTTCCACCAATAATTTGAATTTTAGTAATATGAGAAGGATATGATATTTGCAAAACTTGTTATTGTATTGTTAATTTTCACCACATCGTTGCATTACATGATTTTTAAGGACATCGTGTACTCTTCTTCTACTTCAAAATTTTGGTGCACTTGTGCCTAACATGATTTTTTGAGTTAAAATTAGAAAATCATGGCATGTAGTGCAAAAAGTTGCCATAGAAGGTGGTCAAAGTTGTTGAAGTTGTTTGATATGACCTTTCAGTGAGTTTGGATGCTAAAATATCACGGTCCTTTTGGTGTTAAGTTGAAGTCAACATACATAATATGAGCATATTTGAATTTTGGAAAAAATGATTTATAAAGTGAGTAGTTTAAATTTCATTTATTATGCACCATATAAACAACTAATACATTCCTAATTTGGATTATATAAAATAATTATTATAGGTTTTAAAAAAATGTAGGTTCATGATGCAAAATACACCATAGCTACAATTCATTAAAATTTGATGAAAAGAGATCATTCATAATCTATATACATGGAAGTGCGGACTTGAGGACTTGGGAACTTGAAGAAAATGGGCCTCAGGGGACGTGAGGAAGTAGGGTCTTGGGGGACACGAGGGTAGTTAGGACTTTGGAACCTATTATAAATATTATAATCAACATCAACTTTTTACACAAGTTACTTAAGCATTACCCTATGTGGAGGTCTACTTCGTACATAATTAATTCAAAATGGCCGGTGTCCGAATTTCTTGGAAAATATACACATTTTGTCTAAGGTGATACCCATATGATGCCAAGGTCATACTCATATAATATCTATGTGATACTTGTGTAATATCTAGGTGATACCCATTAAGTCCGAACCACTATGCGAGGAAAAAATAAATAATTCGACACAAGGTTGTTGAACTAGACCTTGGGGTACGATATGACAGGGGACATGAGGGTAGTCAGGACTTTGGAACCTATTATAAATATTATAATCAATATCAAATTTTTACACAAGTTACTTAAGCATTATGACAACGAACGTTTCTAGGACCAAATTTAGTCAAACTTCCCAAATCACACCTTCATAAACTAAACATATAAGGTTGGATTCTTATGTCATTTTACATTTGGTGAAATTGAGTGTGGAATGCAAATTTCAATGTAAGATTATTTAACCCCTAAATGAAAAAAGTTTCGAGGTGGGCTTTTGCATATTTTGGGCATGTTCCCCTGGTTCAAATCATATTTAAAATTCTTGAAATTTTGTACAAAGATGCAAGAAGATAAGAGGCACATGGGAATGTAATTTTTTATTCTCGTTGGACCTTTAGAAAAAAAAGTTATGCCACCTTAAAGAGAAACTTCTCAAGTGCGGGCACGCCGGGCAACTCCAAAAACTTTTGCTAGGACCCTCTATTGAATGAGAGATTTTCAACCCTAGCAAGTAATATTATAACTTTCCAAAATGTCAAAAACCATTTCTTGTCTTTAGTAGAAAGTAGCATTTTATCCCATGTCATACATTTTCACACATTGTCACACATTTTCAGGCAAGGTACCAAAAAAACTCCTTAATATCCACATAAAACTTAGAGATCTTCATACTTTTCACTTTTTTTAATTACTACAAGAGGTGGTGTAAACCTACTTATTGACCGTTTGGAATCTTATTCTAAAACATGTCAAATTCACAAAAAATAAAACTTGAATTGGCACTTGTAGAACCTTCACTTGTTGCACAATTTTTATAAATATGTTACACCCCTTTTCTACCTCTAAAAGTTGATGTGCGACGAATTGATATCATGCTTGACATGATGGTAATGAATTTAGATCTTGTGTGGTGCAAAAATTTGATACCAAGTGAAGTCAAAGTTTGTTGATCCACTCAACACAACGAAGAAAATGATCTTTTTGTTCAACATTAAACACTATAATCTTTCAATCTGTGGGGTCAAAGTTTATAAAATTTTGTGAATATGTCACTTTATAAGTCGTAATTGAGATCCTACAATCAATATTGGAAATAAAGCTTTGTGTTTCCTTCCTTACTCATTGCACTAGAATCATCAGTTTCAAAGTGTTTTTGGTGTAAAATTGTCAAGGAGTTAAAGTAGAGGATATTATTTTTGTGTGGGACATGTAGTGGACCGTGGTCTTCTATGAATTCACCTATGTCTAACTCTTTAGTTCTTAGTTGAGTTCCCTTGTATTTATTATAGATTCTGACATTAGTGGGATGGACTTAGTGGTGGAATGAACGGGCACTTCACTCACGCCGGCCCCCTACGGGGACCGGCGTTCTTCTTCTTCTTCTTCTTCTTGTGACATTATCAAAATCGTGGCATGTGATAGGTGGATGATATGAGTACAAGAATGGAGTACTCTATTGATACTTGTAAGGAATTGCAAGGATTTACTTCAATAATTCATAAGAAATTGTAATAATTTTTTTTTCAACTAAAATAATAAATTTGAGCTTCTCATTTAATATGTGCATGTTGATATTATTATTTTTGCAAAGACCATTATTACATGTAATATGGGTTGTCTACCTTACATGGTTGTGTAATGAAATGACCTTGTAAGGTAGGACAACCCAAACCCAATCGGCGACCCAAAACCGCTCCCTTCTATACCTTTGCTAGATTCCAAGGAGAAAAATGTCGCTTGTTTTCACATGACTTATGCATTGACTGATAAATTTATGAGTGATGTAATGACTGGTTACATTTCCTCTATGAAATCTAGGAAGGGTATAGAAGGGAGTGGTATTAAGTTGCCGGTCGGTTTCGAGTTGTCCTACCTTTGAGCATTATGCAATTCATACAACAGTGGCACATTGTTGGGAAGCAACTGTTCATTGTCATATTCAATAGAATTAAACTGTTCATGAAACTGAATTTGTCAGCTAACTGTTTGAGCATGGATGCATGTCCCTGTCATGTAATTCTACGTACGAGGAATGTTTGTTAGTTTCACCGTTCACTGTTTGTTAACGGTGGTGGAGCGTGTCCCAAATCTTGTGCTTATAACAGTTAACATTGTACCAATGTCATTGTACCTTCACTCTTTGGAAGGTTTGCATTCATGAGTCCTCAAATCAAAGACGGCGCAATTGTATCACAAGTTACAATTTTTCCAATGTATCAGTAAGTTGGTAACACAACTTGGTGAAAATGTATGATGCCAGTGTGAGCACACATGGCACATGTCCCAAATTCTTGTGCGCCTAACAGTTAACACTGTAGCAACATGCCATTGTACCTTCACCTTTGGAAGGTTTGCATTCATGAGTCCCCAAGTCCAAGAGAGTGCACTTGTATCACAAGTTATGGTTTATCCAACTAAGGTAAGCCTCCCCATAACCAACAATAACCCATAGCCAGCCCCTATAAAATTGGGGTATATCCATCCCCCTTCCATCCCATTACCACCAACTCAGCTCCAAATGGAGGTTTGCTATTAGTCAAGACCCTTACTTTTGGTCGTTGGTTATGGGGGGTACCTACTACTGGCCACCCACTAAACATGGCTGCACAGTTTGAAAATTCATAACTAATTCAGGTTTCATCAAAAAAATATGAAATCACTTAGGTTGGAATTGCCATTCTATTGGCTATCACTGAAAAATAATAGTATAATTACCTCCTCTCTCCATATATGCACATTCCTTAACTTGTCAGTTATAAGTATATTTACTATATACACTAGAATATATATAAAATATGTGCCTCTATATACTTATAGTGTATATATACACTATAAGTATACATATATATATATAAGTATACATATATATATAAGTATACATATATGTATAAGTATATATAATAAATATGTATATATGTTATATATATAATATATATAGTGTGTACATATAGTATATATATAGTATATACATATAGTATATATATAGTATATATATGTTATATACATATAGATATACTTAAAATATATATACTTATAGTAAAATATGTGCCTAAATATACACTAACGTTTAAAGGTGAATCCCTAAAGACAACTACTATGTTCATAGATTTTATTTTTTAAACTATCGTTAAGATTGCTAATGTAACACAAATAATGTAAGTTCACACTAACATAACACAAATATTGATCTCATTCTACTTCTAACCTTAGGATCTTGTTAATTACTACTAGAAGAACATATCACATTTTTAATATAAGTTTGACCTCACGGGATGGATGATTATAGCATTTAAGACAAGCTTTTATCGTGTCTTTTTACACCCTAATTTTGCAAGGTCAATATTTTAAGTTTTTTGATATTATACAAAGCTTTTAGAAGTAGCCATCTTTGGTAAAAACCTTAAATTGAATTGTTGAAAACTGCTTCCAAGAACCTGCCTAGGTTCTGAAAAGTCTAGTTTGGAAAATTTGGTCCTTTAGAAGTTGAAGGAGTTATATATAATACTTGCAATAAACAATATTTGTTTGAATAGTGTATGTTCAATCTAGCATTTAAGTGAAATGGACAAATAAAAAGTTGGCAGTCCACCGAGAGCTAGCACATACTAATTCTATTAACCCTTTCAGGCCTACAAGGCCTTGGGAGGGTCAATTTTGGTGTTGTAGGTGTTGTAACTTTTTCCATAGTTGGCCGTGGTTGTCGCGGTCTTTAGAACGCACATTAGTTTTCACAATAGCTTTCCAACCCATCTCTCCAATGTCCAATCGATGCAGGCATTGGTGAACTATAGTGATTTCGGTGAAGTTGGGTTGCAATGAAATGCATCCAATGTTTACATGACATTCTGCATATTCTATTATGCTCAAAATTCTCCCAGGCCTCACCGGTCTAAGGTAGTTGTTAACCCCTAAGGGCCCAATTAACCCTGGAGGGACGTGTTTCATTTTTGGAACGTTCCTAAAATTTGAAAAAAAATCTTTTTCTTTTGAAATTTTGAAATTAGATTGTCCCTGACAAGATCTTTGTGGAATTAAAAAAAACTTCTTTGGATTTATTTTATGAAGTTATTATTAGCCTTTGAAGTCAACTTGGAGACTTTGGCCAACTCCAAAAGTTTTGCTAGAAGTTTCTATTGACATTAAGATTTTTCATACATATAGAATATTACCTTCTTTAAAGATGTCAACAGAATATTCTTGTCATTAGTGTAAAAAAATATTTAACCCAAGTCAAACATTTTCACACATTGTTGGGCAAGGTACCAAAAAAACTTCATTTCTACATAAAACCTAGAGATCTTCATATTTTCACTTTTTATTTTTTTGACAACATGTGGTGAAGTTTTTTTTATTGACAAATTGGATTATCATTTTAAAACATATTGAGTTCACAATAAAATAAAACGTGAATTGGCAATTTCTGAACCTTCACTTCTTGCACACTTGTTTTGAATATGCTACACCCCTTTTTTACCTCCAAATATTGGTGTGTAAGGAACTAACATCATGCTTAACACAATGGTAAAGGATTTAAACCTTGTAACACCGTATTCATTATATTAGGAGAGTTCCAGGACTTTAAAAATATGTATGGTTTTCCCAGTAGTAATTGTTTGTGCACTTTCGGGTCGACTCAAGCTAAACATTTACCCATATTGTAGATATTGGACAAATTCCATTGTTTAAATCCACTAAACATTTGCATGTTTAGGTCAACTCAAGCTTCAAATATTATTTTTGGGAGGCTCCCAATCTCCTAATATAATGAGTATGGTGTTTTGTGTACACTAAACATCGCATTTAGTGTAGCGCCCAGTAAATGACTTGTAAATGCTATAAGTTTTTACTTTAAGTGAATATTTGTACCAACTATGTTTATGATGATCCTCTTATTTGAATACTATAGAGAGTTGTGCTCTTGGTAAAAATTGGCATCAAGAGTAAAAACTTATCGTATTTACAAGTCATTTACTGGCGCTACACTAAATGCGATGTTTAGTGTAGTGCAGAAATATGACACCAAGACTATGAAGTCAAAGTCTGCCAATTCACTCAACCCATGGAAGAAAATGAACCATTTTCTTGACTTCAAACGCTATAATCTTCATATCCGCACGGTGGATCGCACCTTAAAAACAACAGTGAGTTCATATGAAAGCCTATTTTAAGATCTTGCGGTTAAAAGTCCAAAATGTTACTTCAAAATTAGATTTTCTTGCCACTTGTTGATAGTGGCAATTTTGGAGTATTTTTTGGAGGGGAAATGCCTTGGGCTCTTAGGGGTTAAAGGATTAAGGACCACAACATTTTGGCCAAATTTTCTTGACTGTGGTAAAGGATGAATCAGATCTAGAAACAAAATTCAAGGAGTTTCATGTCATTGAAAGAAGCTTTAGATCAAAATATTTGAAAAATCAAAAGGTGCACATTCCAGAAAGATAATAGTTATCCACTATGATATGCCTAAAATAGACAATATGGCTACAAACGATTTATTTTTGAGAACATGACTACTGTAACATAATCTCCCTTTTATGTTTTATCCGGTTTAATAGTTATGATTGAGCATGCCTGCTAGAAGCTTCCCTATACCTTATTTTCTAAAGATAGACCAGATTCAGAACAGAAAAGCTGCTGGTGTGTGGAGTGAAGAGTATTATAAATAATTTCAAAGCAGTTATGTGTCTGTAATATCATGGTATAAGCTCTGCATATATGCAACTGTTTGGCTGTAGTGTGTGTTGCACACAAATTGTAGCCTTTTTGGATACACCTGATTCAGCAGCTCTGCCATGCTACTTGCTTGTGTCTACACGTCAACTCATGAGCAAGATGGGTTGTGGTACAGAGGAAAGAGTGCGGCTGCTTTTGCAGTGACCATTGAACTATATCAACAAGCAAAAACTACACAAAGTAAATAACAACAAGAACCAAACAAAACCTGTAACAACCCTACGGTCATTTGGACTTTTCCACAGCATGCAGCTCGGTAACCTGGAGCGTATAGTGTTTACTTTCATGGCTATATCTATTGATTCTATCACATGAAAGTAAACACGATATGATGGTGGGGATGGTGCAAGTTGGGATATATATCTTTTGATAATGCTGGTACACGCTGGTACACACGTTTTTGACTCTCAAATTCGACACTTTCTGGTGAAGTGTCACATGTCAACATTAAATGAGTCAAAAAAAAAGAAAAAAGAAAGAAAAAAAAGAGGGTCCATTTCTGTATCCAAAGAGTGAGAATAAAATAAAATTCTAACTTAACCCTCTAAGACAACCGTTTCTCTGTAGGCAACGCATGCACCTTTCCTTAAAAGCGTCAATGGTAGCAAAAACTTGTCCACACATACCACATGAAAATGGTCCACCTCCAAAACTCAACAACTACAAAATCAGGGGCACGCTTTTTACAAAGAAAATACGGTGGAAATTTTGATGTGCCGGCACTGAATCTCCTTTCCTCCAAATCCGTCAAACTGTGGCCCAGTGTGTCATTGCATAATTTGCATTTGTTGGAAGCGCACAGATCCACGCAAGTTTCTGCAATTCACAGATCAAGCAACAATGAAGTATCGATAAAGCTATTTGCAAATTACTTCAAAAGTGACCACCTGTGGCATGATTGTAGATCATTTTGCTGGCATGATTTTACATAAAGTTGCTATGCATGCCAGCTGATCTAATGAATTTGCATGCAATATGTTCAAGTTGCAATTCATTCAAGTTTATGCACTTCCACTATTCCATTCATTGGGAATTTGGAGGCTTTTCGAATTGATTGGCATATGTTGGTGGATAACACTGTCCAACATACACAGGTTTAAGAGATTTCTTACATGTCAACGATTTTGATGCCGTCAAAATTAGCAATATCTCAGATGCCGTCAAATTTATCAATATCTCAAAGGCACTTCATTGCTTCTGATCCACCAGTGGAAGTATATAAAATGCAGGTGTATTTAGAGGACTTTATGTGATGCTGGACATTCCACTGAATCTTTCTTTGTAAGTGAAGATGTTCAGCCAGTCTGGTATTTTATCATTTCCTTCTTGATATTTGTTTTATGGAGAGGCGAAAGTTTGTGGTTGGAATACCAAAAGATTCCCGTGACAATTATTCCCCTGGGAATCAGTTGAAACATTCTTGTTCCAGGACTCAGGTATTAATATGTAACCTCTGTTTTATGCAGTCCATACATGAAAAGTCTACTGTTATCACAGAGGGAGAGATTGTTGCTCATTCCTTCCAGATATTTGTAAAGTCACTTACCTGAATAACATACTCCCTCCTTTTCTCATTTATAAATTAGCACTAAACGGTTCTAGCCAACATCAGTTCATTCAAGATTTAGGAATTTTGGAGGATTTTACAAACTTTGGCATTCATAAAATCTGTGAAAGTTATGAATGTTATGAGTGTTCTCTGCCTAACTCACTACTAGAATTGGGGGCCCTAAGCAACGTCAAAAGCGGACCTCTTAGTGTTGCTAAATTTACTTTCAGCTCTAAAATTGACTTTTGCATCACTGGGGGTTCCGCTTTTGACATTGCTTAGACCCTTCAATTCTAGTAGTGTAAGAGCTTCTCCACCCTTGGCGGGGAATTCTCCATGTTAGGGCGTTTTAGATATGTGGAGAGCGGAGACGGGAGCGGCACTAGTTGGGAAGGCATGCACCGGAAGCGGGAAAGGGTGGGCTAGGGAATCGGAAACGGAAAGGAGAGTGATGCAGCCACTCACCGATGGACACATGGCGGACGGCGAGTGGAGGGCAGAGACGGTTGTTTTTGGCATAGGCCCGGCATTACAGGCTCCTTTGCCATTGTAGGCAGGTAATCTCTGGGCCCCGGCCGACTGTTTTAGCGGTTTACTGTTCTGGGTGTGGCTTTCACGCACATCATCACAAAATAACGGGCATTTTTGTTGGGCCCCCGTGCCCCGGTGGAGATGCCCTACAGTTGTGTACCAAAACACCCAAATTTAAATATTAGCTCAAAGGAAAGAAGAAAGGCTAGCATTCATGGTATGGATTTCATGTTGCATGATGCATCCCTCTTTGCTTTCAAAGATACTTACCACTTCTCTGACTTGAATTGATTAGAGACCACCAAGCTCTTCCATAAAAATAGGAATAGGGTGAATGGAAGAGCTCGGTGGTTTCTAATCAATCCCTTGTTGAAACTTTTGACATGTTTACAAACAACTTTACCGCATCCAAAAGATCAGGTCTGGTCTCCACTATTATCATGACCTGGGTACCTCGCGAGTCATGAGTTGGGCCGGTTTTCAGGTTCTGAAAGCTGAATAAGATCGAAATGGAGAAACTGTGCCGGAAATAGCTCATGACTGAACATCACAAAAATTTGAGACAATCAATCATGCCTAAGTCAATGATCATCTTCAAGCATGGAAACCAGCTAACATAGTACCAACAATTAAACTCAACGATCATTTGTACCTTCCCATTTCAAGTAAAAAAGTCCGGGTACAAAAGGCCAAATACTAGAAAAGTTGTGACGAATACAAGAAACTTGATTACTCTTCCAAAACAAACTGGTTTTCTTCAAGCGATTTTAGTGGTGAATCATTCCGCTACAGTCCCGAGAAATTGCAGCTCTAGATCAACTCACAACACACTCCTATACAACATGAACTCAGACATAATACTAAGACATGAACTTCAGAGACTGCTTAATATAAGTGATGACCGGTCCATCTTCAGAGATTCATGGCATGGTGATCAAGCTTGGGCGTGTCGATATCTTGCAGTGTCTGGGCCACCATCGCCAACCTGGTAGCGACGTCGCTGTCGCCGTCTTCGCTGTCCTTGACAGCGTCGGCGTTTCGTGCAGCGGTCTTGACCGCGTCGGCGTACAGGTTGGACTCGTCGAGCGTGGCTTCCACGATCGCCTGTTGAGCGCGGAACGTCTCCAGCTCCTCGTCCAGGCCCTCCAGCATTCCGCTCAGGTCGCTGCTGCCGCCCTTCAAGCTGGTGCCGCGGCTCAGCACGTTCGTTACGTAATGCTCTCTGCACATGCAAGTGGTAATTTTCACGGCTGTAACATGTAAAAAAACAGAAGTTGTGTTCGTTTCAAGTACCTGACTTCCATGATGTCGGTTGCGGCGTTGGAGCGGTCGAACTGTATGCGAGAGGGAGTGTCTTGGTAAAGAAGCACTGCCTGCGACGTCCGGGAAATGATGCTGGTTAGGATTTCAAACTACAGGGTTTGAATGAAGTGATAATTGAGGACTCTGCGCGTACCTTGAGGTAGTTACTCTCGTCTACAGTAAAGCGGTGGTACATTCCTTTGGGAAGCACGATGAGGACGCCTTTGGTGATGTGAATTCGGATCCAGTGCCCATCAAAGTCTCGGATATCTTCGTAACCTGTTCATGAAGAAACTTTAGTATGTATAGGAGCTAAATTTTCTACCAGAAGAGGAGACAAGAATAAAGGTGAACCAAAAAGGATAGATGAATATGGTAGACGTGTACAATTAAGTTAGTCTATGGGTCACGTTTCCTTACCACTGCCTTCAAGTATCAAGCGGATCTCCTCATGCTCATGCAAATGCTCCTTGAAGAATTCTCTCTTCTTCTGCTCGTAGTTAACCAAAGTGTTCGGTGCCACTGTCACCACCTCCTGCAATATGCAGAGCGCCTCATGAGACAATACTATGGAAAAAATAAGAGCTGGCCTTTCAAGAGTGGAAAATTAAACCAAAGGCTAGCTAAAAACCGGACTGCACACCTCATATTTGTAGCCGCGCTCGGTTTTGACCTGTTGGAATTGCCGGTTCTTCTTGTAGTTCCTCGTCTGAAGCTCTGTCCACACCAGGACTCCCAAAGCTATATACATTTGCCAAAACCAAAGAGACAAGTCATGTTGCTGCGTACACAAAACTAGTACGTGAAAATGCCAGGAGAAGATTAATCATCAGTCAGTAGTACATTTTAGGTGCTCTTGCGGTACTTGTTGGTCCGGGCTGAAGTGATGCGGCAGAGTGGGGTCCTTCTCCTCCGGATCCTCAACCGAATTCGGATTGTAGTACCATGCTTCGATGGACGGCATGCTCTTGGCCTGCGCCGCAACCAGTCCCATTTCAAACACACCGCAAAAACTACAAATGAAACTAGCAAGAACCACGACGCTCATTCCGCCCAATACGGTGCCGAAACGAACTGACTTATTGAACCGCCCACAGTTATTGACGCAACATGATAGCATGCAAACACTCATATACACACACACACACACACACATGATGCTATCTCATAAGTACAACGCCGCAATAATCAGCCGCAATAAAGTAACTATTGTCTCATCAGTTTGGTGTAGGAAGTTGAATCGGCAGTCTAAAGACCACAGTCCAGATGGCTGCCACCTCTAAAACCCAGAATGAGAAAGCTGGTGAGTACTTCTGTGACTGCAATATCTTGCTCAGATCTTAAGCGGCTGCTATCAAGTTTCTTGAAGGACGGTGGAGAGTGGCAGATGGGCAACGCTAAGCTCGCAACTCGCGTGCTCAGGGACTGCTTTATCTGCAACAAACGCCACCACAACAGATCAGCCTAGAATCATAAGGTCCACATGCACGCAACTGTAATCTTACCTGCGGCGGTAATTTGGGCGCGGCCGTGACTTGCATGGCTGCAGTTGGCTCCATGAGGCCAGAATCAGGAGAGTTCGACATCACTAGATTTTGGGACTGTAACAGGAGCACCAGCAGCACCTCCGCCGATGTGGCGAGCTAGCACGTCGGAGCTTGGCAGGCACGTCGTTGTATTCAGCTGCTGCTGCTCATGTAGAGCCTGGTGGTTTTATACTTACTGTCCTCTTGTAGGCCCATGGTAAATTTTGTTCTTTTGAGGTGCGTTTTAGTATTTTAAGATTGTACAGTGGTCAGCAGAAGTGTTCAGACAGTAATTACAATCTCAATTTAATAGTAACACTTGTCGAGTTTGGTAGGTAGGTGCTGATTTTTTCAGCTAATTATAACTGAAGAGCCACTTGTAAACTAGAAAGAGTACCATCATTCACATTGAGCCACTTGCATGGGCTGCAGTTCATGATGTGTCAATCATGGGTGTCCAATTCATTATGCACACAAGTTGTGCATCTGAAAAATCTTGAGAATCGACATGTATTTATGGAGACCTCTTGCATTTCAAGACACATTGTGATTGAATAAGATTGCTCTTGATTAGCTATGGCTCCTAGAAGGACTCTTGCTGAACGTAAGTTAGTTCTTCAGATGCATGAGAGAGGGAATTCGTACTCCGAAATTTCAGCGGTTCTAGGCATCTCTCGAAGCACTTGCCATGCTATTGTGCGGAGGTTTACAATGAGAGGTCATTTGAGAGATGCTCCTTCACAAGGGAGACCTCGAATTCTTGATGAACGTGGTGATCGTGAGGTTGTAAGGTTGTTGAATGCACCATCTAATGGTACAGCTGCAGCAGTGGGTAGAGAAATGCGATCTCAAGGATTGGATTTGAGTGATGATACAATTAGAAGATGTCTTCAGAGGCAAGGATTGAGAGCACGAGTGAAAACTAAGAAGCCATTCTTGTCAAAGAAACACAAAGCACGTCGATATGCATGGGCAAAGAAGTGTAGGCATGCAAGTTGGATGGACTGGAGTTATGTGGTTTTTTCAGATGAGTCAAAATTCAATTTGTTTGGCTCAGATGGGAGGCAGTATTGTTGGAGGAAGAGAAGAGAGCATCTTTTAGATCAGCATGTGCAACCTACTATCAAATTTGGAGGTGGAAACATTATGGTTTGGGGATGTATGACTTGGGAGGGAATTGGCAACCTTCGTCTTATAGAAGGAAACATGGATAAGTTTGTGTATCGTGAAATTTTGGAGATGGAGCTCATGAATACTATACACATGTATGATTTAGGAGAGGAGAATGTTATTTTTCAGCACGACAACGATCCCAAACATACTTCTAAGTATGTTACAGATTGGTTGTTAGCACAGAAGTTTCAACTAATTTGGCATCCGGCTCAATCTCCTGACTTGAATCCTATAGAACACCTTTGGAATGAAGTAGATCGTCGTATGAGAATGTCAAAGAAGAAACCCACTAACAAGAAGGATTTGTGGGAGAAATTGCAAGAAATTTGGTATAGCATTGAGATTGATACCGTGAGGAAATTGATCATGTCTATGCCTGAGAGAGCTGCAGATGTTTATCAAGCAAAAGGTGGCTATACACGATGGTAGTCATTATGATTGTACATTCAAGTTTTTAGGTAGTCCTCATGATTCTACATTCAAGTTTTTAGCTTGATTTTGTAGCTCATGGCTTTGTTTCCAATGTAAATAGATAACCACTTCACTTTTTGCATAAAGAATTGGACACCCACATCATGTGTTTTATTTTTGATTGATTTCTTGATTGACATTTTTTATTATGAATGTTATGTTACATGTTTTTTGTAACTATGTGATTGTATGTTTAAATTTTTACAACTTGAATGTGAGTTACGTAAGAAAACTAGCTCATATTGAAAGTGGAAGCGTCTTGTCCGAACACTTCTGCTGACCACTGTATGTGCTATTGTAGATGTTTGCAAAGCCTATCTAGAATCTTGTGTTGAGGGGACCATCGAGTAACAACCAAACTCACAACCAAGAAAACTTCCATTCGCTTTACAGATCAAGCAAACTTCCATCACTTAACAGATTAGGAACTTTGGCGGCATTCCACAAACTTTGACTTCCAGGAAATCTCTAAAATCTGTGGACGTTGGACATCTCCGCCAAAGTTTATGAAATCACTATTAGAATGGAAAGGTTATGAGTAATTCTGAGCAATGTTTTGTCCGTGGCTTCGTACATGCAAATCACATTTAAAGAGCTATTGCCTTCTATATTAACCACGGACAAAACAATGCTTCTCGAAGACACTGCTTTGGCTCCCTCATTCTAGTGGTGAATGCTGCCAAAGTTCCCAATATCTCGTTAATGTTAGTGGGAAATGTGACTAAGATGGAGACTGGTTAATTTGTGTGTGTACTCTTGTGAAGTATCAGATCATAGTAACAAACCCTCAGATCTGATCCAGATGTTAAAAAGGCAGCTTGTGTATCAGATCAGGCATTGTGCTTGCCCTTTGCTGTGGGAAGCTATATGGGAACTTGATCAATGCTTATGCATGACCCTGCGTTGATTTATGAAGATTCAGTTTGATAACTTGGCTGGGCATTCAATATTCCCAAGTACAGCGGGTATGTTAAAGTGTGATTACAAGGTATTAAAACCCTAAAGGACCGTGACTCTGTTCTACCAAAACCACCCCCAAAACTGCCTCTTTGAATTGAGATATTTTGAAACAAATCAAGGCAATTTTTTATTATTTAAACCATAGGGTCCTATAGTTTATTACTATTATAAGACACTCAAAATTTTCATAAATTTTGACTGTAAGGAATGTAAGATACATGCATTTAAAGAGGTGTAATTGAAGGTATTTTCCTTCCTTGCTCGGATAGGGTCAACTCACTTTGACTCAAAATAACGGCATATATTTCCACTACACATTGCATAATTTTATTGGAATTGTGTTCTACCTTGAGTTAGGTCATTGTACACCAATAATCACAAGTGATTGAGGGTCCTAGCATAAGGAAAAAATTCTTGCAATGTCTAGGGGTATAGAACATGGCCATTTCCTTAACATAGTAGTTCTAGTTTTTATCTAAATAAATATTAGTTGGATCATAAATCCAAATTTTAATTTGTAAATGAAATCATCATGCAAATATTAAGAGGGATTTTTTTTGAAAAAATGAGATCCATCATTTCTATACATTTTTAAGTGAAAACTATAAGGGTTGCCAAAACTTTTCTACAATACAACTTGTCGCAAAAAATTGTACTCGTCATCTCTATAGTATCCTGCGTTGATACCCTAGAGTCTAGCTTTTGATATTTGAAGCACCATGCTTTTTCTTCTATGAGTTTATAAAAATTAAATAAATAAATAAACAAATCAATAAACAAATCAATAAATAAACAAATAAATAGACAACCTCGTGAGGATACCATTGAAAATGGACAAAGTATGTGATACTGGAGTACGGAATCATAGACTTGCAAGTTAATGGCATAATCGAAATATTTTTAATCCAAGCATAATCATAATCCTCTATTTTAGAGGAAATTGGAACTCAGACCCACAGGGTAAAATTTATGTAATTCTTTGCATGAAGTGAGAATCTTGCAATATTCTAGATTCAGGTTGAAATAACGGCATGATTGAAAAATACCACCTAAATTTGATTTAATTTTATGTGATTAGACTAGTAATATTAGTGTTACAAAAGCATTCGTGGGAGGGAAACAAGAAATTTAGACTAGCCAGAATAATGTGACGTATCCTTTTTATATTTCCAATCAAACTGAACAAATGTTTTTCTGTGAACTTAAGAATTTTAATGTAAGTCTTAGAAAATCATTTTGAATTATGGATCTCATAAGTAATATTTTCTGATAAATTAAATATTTATGTAAATACCACAGCTTTATTTGAACCTTTCCTGAGAGGCTGAGAAATACATTACGTATAGTAAAATAAAATTGCATACATGGGTTTCACAATCTCTTGGAATATTGTTATACAAAGGGATTCTTTTGACTGGAAAAGGAAATTTGGCGTTATAATACTAAGAATTGGAAAATCTGTAAAATACTGTAGAAGCAGTGAGGCGTTTCTAATAAGAAGTATGAAATCATTAAGAAGTCCAAGGATTCTCAACAAGGGGCGTGTTTGGTTATTAGGCCATGGTTTTCTCCGGCATGGTGGAGCCGCATTTCAAGCCCGTCAACCTCCCCTTCCTCCCAACATACTAATCAGAGCGCCATGGATCGTGTCAGAATCACTTTACACATAAAAGTCGACTCCAAGTTTAACCCCCCCTAGTTCATTTTAGGTTGAAGCAGAAATGACGCATGGGGAACTTCAAGGTGAGACTTGTCAAATTCTCTAAATAAAGGTCATTGGGGTACAACTAGGAAGCACCCAAAAATTTGGGTTGATTATAATAGCTGACGGGTGGACGCATGGAAGTGGCCCTACATTTTATTCCCTACATTCTACAAGTAGGGAAGCTACAGTGATAATTTGGATCGGGCATTACATGGGGATTCACCCTTAATGATGCTCAATGCTTCCAATTTGGTGAGAAAACTTACAGAATTATCTCAAAAATAGCTAGTCTGGGTTGTGAGGTTGATGTGCATTAATTATACTTGATGGTCTCTACAGTGGTCCTTTAAGAATAAATTTTACCTTGTATTTGCAACTCACTACCAATCTCAAATTATTGCCAATCCATCTCAAACCATCAACCTTTTCAGATATCAAGTCTAATACCAGCATTATAGGTATGATAGGTATTTCTAAACATGATTTACCTATAATGTTGGTATTAGTCTTGAATTTACCAATGATGATGCTGCATCTATAGGATCATGGATGGTTTTCTCACGTTGCTTCATCCCCATGTACGTAAGACCTTTAATAATAAACCACAAGAAAATATGACTCCCATGTGGCTACTACTATGTACATGTGGTACACAAAGATGTCATTATAATGTATACCAAACATCTTCTATGTCAGAGTATTATCATACAAAGACCCTTCATGGTTTCACCAAACCACATCAACCTAGATCCCACTATCCAATTTATTTAATTAAATACTATAACAATAGATGCTCCCCGTAATTTTAATTTCAATTTTTAATATCAACCATTTATCAACAAGTTACAATATCATTGCACTTGGATGGAAGTTTGATCCTCTTATCTTCATAACAAGCTGGAGGACAAGCTACTACCTATATCCGGTCAATGACAATACTTGAAGAAACATTTAAAATCCTCATTGACACAAATAGAAACACACTCAAAAACCTCAAAACTATTGCAATTTGACATGCTATGTCAATTTTCACCATAAAAGAAAACTTGAATTGTAAACCAATTGATTGTGGAATTACAAGGTACTCCATAACTAGCTACCCTTCTCATCTTATATCATATATTGTTGGTTACATGTACTTGGTTACTTGTTACATAGTGTCTACCCTCGAAAAAGGTACCACGGCCTTGGTGTAGTGGTTTGGATCTTGGCACACCGGTGAGCTGGTTGTGAGTTCAAGTCCTATTGCCGGCGTGGTGCCTACTACCATAGTCTACCCAATTATGGTGGGGGGTCCCAAGGCCTTGTTGTATGGGGACCCACAAAGCCCTTGGGGGAGATGACATGTCGGTTGTCTCTAAGGCAATTAGTGTAGGGAAGCACTTAGTGTAGAAAAGTGTTTACTTTCAAGAGGGGGGAGTAGTTCGATTACACTAGCCTATGTCTTGTGGCCATATGCTTAGTGAAGAGAATGAACAAATACTATATTCACATCGGTCTTCTTTAGAGATCAGAGTTTTTTTTTTTTTTGGGTTTACCTTCAAGAGGGCAAAGTACTTCCATACACTCTATTCACACTTGCCTCTTCAAAGACCATAATTTCTCTTCTTAGGATGATTCTATAGATGGCCAGGTGGTTTCCTAATTGTACTCCCACAGTTCATTTTCCAAGACGCCATTCGCTTGAGTATCCTACGTAGGGGTCAATTTTGCACATAATTGATTTGCAATGGAAAATGTCCAAAAAGTTTGGAATATTCAAGAGTATTGTCTAGATTACCTATATAAGACCATGCTCAGTAGTTGCGGATGCAAGGTCTTTGAATTCGAGTTTTAGAGGGATTAGTTTTGGGTTGCGGTAGGCAGTTGCAGGTTCTTGCCCCACAAGTCCTCAAATCTCACCCTCAACTTCTCTTTGGGCCAATGAGAGACAAGAAGGAGTGAAAACTAATGTTGAGGGCAAGAACAAGGGTACTTGATCAAGCTTCTCTATAGAGTAGACCTTTATTTTTGGAGGGACTCACAGAAAGTTTAAAGTGTTTGAGGGCATTGGTGGGGAGCCATTTCCTTGATCTCCGACCTGCTACAATGATCTTCCCATTTGAAGGAGTTGCTGACAATGCTCTAATGCATAGGTGATACCCTTTGTGTCTCAATGCCTATGAAAGGAAAAAATGATTTTTTCGGCAGCTAGGTGCCAAAACTGACCTGAACGTACGATAGTGGATGACCTCTCTAACTACTTACTTCTTTCTATATCAGAAGGCCTCCCTAATATCATGACCTCCCAATTGAGGCCGACCGAGGTCCACACTGCCATATTGCGATACCAACTCACACTTGTACAACATAAGGTATGCCCCCTAATAACCAACAAAAACCCATAGCCAACGCCTATAAAATTGGGGTATATCCATCCCCCTTCCATCCCATTACCACCAACTCAGCTCCAAATGGAGGTTTGCTATTAGTCAAGACCCTTACTTTTGGTCTTTGGTTATGGGGGTACCTACTGCTGGCCACCCACTAAACATAAGTGCATAGTTTGAAAATTCATAACTAATTTAATTTTCATCGAAAAAATATGAAATCACTTGTGTTGGAATTGTAATTCTATTGACTATCGCTGAAAAATAAAAGTATAAGTATCTCCTCTCTCCATATATGCACATTCCTTAACTTGTCGGTTCTAGGGGGGCTTACCTTATATCAATCTTGTTTGTTCAGATGTGAATTCATTTGTGTGGGACTCATGGGTTGGTCGGTGTCATGCAACACCGACCAGCCTACGTACTAAGCACCTGTCTCTGGTACAAAAATCTCTAGTACAGATGGGCCATTATTCAACACTCTAAATTTGACATTTTTTGGTGACATGCTGAAAAACTATTGAAAACTTGTGTGTACTATGAAAGTGTCAAATCTAGAGTGTCAAAACAATCCCATTAGTGCCGGTGAATGTAATAAACAATAAAATCTTCAATATTTAAAAATATTGATGGAAGTCTAGAAATAAGAATTTTTTTAAAAAATTAACTAAATGTAAAAAGAATTGGATTGACCTCTTTCTCCTTGAATTCTTTGGGCTATTGAGCAGTGTCATCTTTTTCTTTGCTCTATTGAGCTTGATGGCTTTTTGGTAACCTTATTTTTTACTCTATATTGTTCCAAGAAAAATAAAACTGTTTCACTCCCAAATCTCAATGGATGAGAGTAGTCAAATTGGATGGAATAGGTGACATATATGCACAAAAAGTGGTTTTTATTTGATCTTAAGTTACAAACCAAACCAAAATGGGGCCAATTGGCACTAAGCCAAAATACAAAAAAATAACACTGCTTTTGAGTGTCACAAGCTCATGTGCTTTAATGTTTCAGGTGATCTCATTTTTGGATTTTTTGGGCCTTTACACAAGTTAATCCGTTCCCTATGATAACACACATATCTTGTTCTGGGATCTGGCTAATTCACCCCGACGAGCGTTGGCCCAAGCCACAGCCTCGTCAGGGTGGTTGCGTCGGCCCCGACCCTCCTTCTCGGACCCGGCCAGCCCAACCCGGTTTCCCCCCACCCGCCCAGCCCAGCCCGGTCTTCCTCCCGCCCGCGCATGAGCCCGGCCGTCCCTGCCCAAACCCTTCCTTTTTTCCCCCAGCCCGTCCTTCCCTTCACCGGGTAGCCCACGCGTCGTCAACCCTGACCGGCAGTAATGTAGCAGCCGGAGGAGGATCTTGACACCTTGCCGCTCCTGCCATAGCCGCCGTTGACATTGATGAGGGTTTGGGGTTTGCACCATGCTCTTGCAGGCTAGGGAGAATGTTCGTATACAAGGATTGTCGTTGGGGTGCAACAACAAGGATATTGAACTTGCCATCGGCATTCTAGCTTGGAGGTTTTTGTGTTGCTTTGTGTTCTACACATCTGTGAAGAGTTGCGTGAGAGCATGGTGTTAGAGCGTGGTTTAGGGTATGTCAATCATGCTCGAATGGAAGGCGGTTTCTTGCATGCCTCCAAATTGTTTTTTTGAAAGGCAAGAAGTTGATGCTGATTCTAGACCATATCTTAGTGTGCATTGAGTTCCATGGCTCTTTTGGCAAAGTTGCTAACAATGAATAGCTTCCGTGCAGATTTTTGTGTTCGGATCTTGGATTTCGTTTCGTTCGGATCTTGATTTCCGTTTCGTTTGATTAAGATCTATATAATGTGCGGTTTAGTGTTTCAATGGAACGAAATGTAGATCTAGAACTTGAACCCGACCTTGCAGGGCAGGACTACACAGATATCACTTCCTCAGAGAATCATTTGTGGCCCGCTGGAATTGCCTTCAACAACTTAGGCCACCCCCCCTGTTGTGAGCACGACTATTGCCGTGCAGATGACCTGTGCCAATTTCCCTCCGCCCCTGTAGGACCTGGCCTACACGGCCGTGAACCTCATCACTGCCTGTCGAATGTCCCCCACCTTGGCCTAGGTAGTCAGCATGTACGAGAACACGTGCTTGATTATGTGCCCTGCCCACGTGACTTCAAATGCCCTAGTCTGGCTGCCACTAACATACCCCCACGATCTTTCTAGAAGCTCTGGTCAAGGAATATTTTGGAGAAGGTTCGCGATAGTGTACAGAGGCCACCACCCGGGCCCTTCGATCGCGCACATCTTCAATGGAGCGATAAAGTGAACCAAGGGGGAGGAAAAAAAAAACCATTAAGATGGCCACAATATTATGGGATAGATTGGAGGATTTCCTTGAGGGTGAGATGAGTACTCGACAATACCCTTGTACCTTTCTTGAGGACAGCAATCACAATTTCAAGAGCAACAAAAAGGACATTGAGAAAACACAAACCCGGTCTGAATCTGCCATACAAGAAATCAAGTAAGTATTCCTTGCCAACAATTACTGATTTACATTACATGCTCCTTAATAGGGATCAATCCTCACATTCCCGGTTTTCCTTTCTTCAGGTTTACTTGCCAATTTGGCCCGGAGGACCGCTCAAGCCAGTATAAAGGTGAAGTTCAAAGAGTATTTGCCCACACTTTCACGGACCGGCGGAAGTCCACTAATCGAAAAAAACTATCCAGAGGGCGAAGAAGATCATTCAACAGTCTATGATGGCTACGATGGGGAAAGGCAAGGGTACGAAACATAGTCGGTCACAACTAGAAAGCACAACCGAGAAGGAAATTGATTTGAACGTTGAGGCCATCGAAGAGGACGATGAAGTGCAGGCCACGATCCAAGAGGCCCAAGCTAAGCTTCTGGCCGCACAGAAAACTATTGACAAAGCCGCTACACCTAGGTGCAAGACCCAAGTTGGCATAATACAGGCAGGTATGCCAATCAAAACGAGGTTGTCAATGTTGCTTCGTTGCAAAACAACTTTTGCTCATTCCAACCTTGTGCACGATACACTTCCATTGTATGGACCACATCAACGAGGAGGGTAACCTCTGCCATGGTCTAGATTTTGGTGGCTAGAGGGCAGGGTTATTCGGTCGACTTTCACAGGCCACGAAAGACTCGATTCAGAGCTACCTCCAAAGTGGAAAGTCTCCAGCTCAAGTGATGGCTGACCACAAAGCGGAGGTTCTTCGTTGTGCTACATTAAACTTACCAACGACTAGGGATACGTTTGTCATGCCTAAAGATGTCTACAACATCGCTAAAATCCTTGCTAAAGAACTTTGGGAGAAGCACCCCCGAGATGCCCTTAGTGTTCGAATGTGGAAAGAGGAGAATCTTAAGTCATTCTACCATTATAACGAATATGGGAACATAGATTTAAATGAGCCTCCAGCAAATGACGACCCCTTCTCCATTGCCATCCAAACTGAGTGGCAGCTCCAAATGATGGTAAGACACGGAAATAGACGTGCACTTGGGATAGATGCCACCTTCGGTACAAATTTGCCTAAGGTACCCAATCACCTAAACCTTGCTTGCATGATGCTGCATCCACATTTTTGGTTGCTCTTCTAACTATTTGATTGTGCCTGGCCTGCAGTACCCTTTGTACACAGTCATGGTTTTTGACGAGTGGGAACAAGGTATTCCAGTGGCATTCACAATTCAGGGAAAGAGCTGTCAAGAGGACATTGTTGTTTGGCTCAAGAAGCTTACAGATTGATGTATCTCGGTACAACCAGGTTGGCGGCCTAATGATGTCGTCACCGACAATGACTAGGCTGAATTGAATGCCATCAAGTATCATGTTGCCCTTCCTGACATGGCTTAAATATTGCAGCCCAAACGCGCGTATTACTGGCCATAGAACTAAACTTGCCGGGATTTCTATGTAGGGAGGTGTGGCCTGAACGGGATGGCATTGACGGGGTTAAGATCTTTCTTTGCCTATGGCATGTACGCAAGGCCTGGCTTGAAAATGCTATGCAGAAAATCAAGGCCAACTACCTTTGTACTGACATTTTGAAGGACTGTGCCGATTTAATGTATGAGAATGGAATTCTGGAGGGCGAATCTGCAGTGCAGAATTCCAGGGCCAGGTTCCAGGAACTGCGGAATAAGTATAGAGACGGGGCCAAGACTTTCTTCAACTATTTCGAAAAGACTTGGATTTCAAAGCTAGAAATGTGGGTTACGAGATTCAGATATGTTCCACATGCAAATCAGGATACAAACGCCGTTGTGGAGAGCTATCATGCTAATCTGAAGTCCATATTGTCCACTTCAAGGCAGAAGTTTAACGGCCGTCGCGTGGATTGGTTGATACACCACTTGGTCAAGGATGTCCTCACTCACTACTGGTACACGATTCAGTGCAAGATTTTTGGTTTTATCAAGAAGAGGAAGGCAGAAGGTATGGTGGCCAGTGCCGTCATCCGAGCTAGGGAGATTCCGGACGGGCATGTCTTTGTGGACTTGAACCAAGACATTGCATACGTGGCCAGTCAGACGAACTTCCCAATGGTGTGGGTGGTGGCAAGCCCTAACACAGACTGGGCTCGTTGTACATGTCGTTTGGGGATGCAGGGGAACATTTGCAAACACGTTGTGAAGGTGTTTAAGCTTATCAATGTCGGAGTGCAGGACGCGGCCATTGTACGGTACGCCGGAACTCTACGGGGTACCATTGCTGTGGGAGGAATTCCTGCTGGCCAGGAACCTCCTAAGGCGGGTAGAGTGCCTGGCGCAACACAGACCCAAGGTAAAAATGCCAGAGACATTGACACATCGAATCCGCAAAAACAATTGGCGGATATCACGTCCACTTGGGCTGATCTCCATGACTTTGCGATTCAGAACGTAGACTTGCGGGGACATTTGTTGGCTGGCCTCAATGAATTGAAGGGCAAGGTCTCAAGCTTGAAGGCGAGAGCTGATGTTGGCATCCTACATCCAGCATCTCAACCGTCGTTTCACTTAAATGAGGGGAGTAACACCAAAAGGCAATTCAAAGCATGTAGTGAATTAGGTAGGCATAAGTCTGGATCATCCATGAGGCCAGGTAGACGGCGAACATGTGGCTCATAGGAGGTTCTCAATTTTGCCATAACTATATAGTAGTTATGGCATTCCCTGCCCAATTTTTTGGATTTCTACTACTCCATATATACCTTATGTACGTTGTTTTATTATGTCTATGGAAGTTTCATGTTCGTTAAACTAATATCGTTTTGGACTAAACTCTGAAATGGGATCACCCCTCCCCATCTTTTTTTTAATTCTGATTTAATTTTGTGAAGGATAGCTCCAATATTTCAATAATTACATTTTATATAATAACTAAGCACCATGGAAATATCTCCATCACTCTCCCTCTCTTCCATATTTTTCCCTCTCACTCTATTCCTTATTCACCTTTTTTTAGACAATTTGATGTCATTTTTCTTCTCCGTCTCATGTTTGTTTTATTTGAAAATATTATATTATTTAATTCATGTTTAAATTCTGAATTCTTTTTCTGGATTATCCGTTTTTTTAATAATTAAGAACGTTTTATAAATTTACATAAATGTGTAAACATTTGATTCCTTCTTTTCTTCTTTCCGGTATTAGTTGTCCCTTGCGATTTCCCTCCTCCTTTTATCATTTAGTCCAACATTAATGCCGGGGTCGGAGTGGGAAGATCTGATGTGCCCACGGCAGTATTGGGCATGCCCGCCACCAATGTCACTTCGGAGGATAACTGTGCTTCCTTTGCACGCCCAAAATCTGCAGCCAAAATGCCTTGGGCTACGACCAAGGCCTCCGCGAACGAGTCATTGGCCGCCTCGAATGAGCAGGGTAGCTGAGCTTCCATGGAGCCCGTGAATTCCGCATGGTCACCATCTACAATGATCTTGTCCAACTTCGCACGGCAAGCTGCAACACTAGCCACCATCAGATCTCTGGACACAAGCTGCAGCCACTCCTGGATACCTGCTGACCACACACCCATAGCCTCTACAGAACCTAGAGCATAGCCCAAAGAGATATTCTCACGCAAGAGGAGAACATGCTCAAACCTAGGACTCTCCAATGGCAATACAATCGACCCAACCTTGACCCACAACTTACGAAGCTCATCGGCCATGTTTGCGTGCAAGATGTCACAACACGCGAACACAAACGTTGCCCGCAGCCAGTGAACATATTCACTGCGGAGCTCGGAGCTGATGTCTCTCATCTCCAGCGCATCTCGAAAAGTGCTGAAATCTGGTCCGGTGGTATCCATGTCGGGAAATAAATCTTCCCCATGTGGACGAGTTCACGCATGGCTGTGAACACCTAAGACATTGGTCCATCCACACTTCCATCTGTCGGTAATCCACGCACAGGACATGTCATGGGCACCCTGCAGCCTCTGACATTGCACAAATGCAACTTCAGGGCGTGTACAAATGGTGGCGGTGTGACATCCACCTTGCCGTCCCGCTCCTCCTCTAACATCCATGATGTTAACACATCAAACTCCACGTCAAAATGCAAAAAGGGACGCTCTATGACTGGTGGAATCGGTAGCATACTAAAAACAAGAAAAAGTGGAGACCATGCCCACTGAGAACTCTCCAAGTCGATGGCCACGCGATGATCATATGCGCCAATCGAATGAGAAATATATGCACTTCTCCCTTCCGTGGTCTCTGCAACCTTTGCATTGAAATGTCGGAGGCGGTCTTCGTAGGTAAACACCTCATCGTGGTGGAGGTAGAACTTCTCGATCTCTTCCTCCATCAAGGCCTCTGTTTGCCGCATGAAAACATCTTTACAAGCATCGATGGCATCCAGGTCACGGGTAGAAATCGCGTCCTGCAAAATCCAAATTGGACACATGCACCGTTATCAATCACAATTGTTATGTGTTAGACAAAAGTGGAAATAGACGTGGCCAACAACTAACAAGGAGTTGTAAGTCGCAGTGGATTGCTCCCCAAGCGCGGAAAAGTATCTTTGGCAATCGTCCATCGCCGTGCATTGCCCACAGCGTGGATATGGGCCTCTCCAATTCGTTCAGCTCCTCCAATGGAATGACATCACCTGTCAACTTCACAAGCAAATATAATCCAGGAGCCGCTGGAAGGGCATCCGGCTCCAAATCTGGATTAACATCCAGAAATTTGAGCTTGGCCTCTCCTATGATCTTCGCGAGCTCCCGGGCTCTCAAGTCGCTTGCCCGCCATGCTGGAACTTCGCGCTGAAAGCCATCTTTGGTCTGGCCATAGTGGGGACTGTCCGGAGCAGGTCCTCCAAGGCTTGGACTGTCTTGAGTTGGGTTGTCCGGCACAGGCCCGACATATTCTAGACTGCTTGGCGGGGGGGTGTCCTCCGGAATGTGGCATGTCTGAAGAGGGTCAGCAGCCCTAAACTGAAGTAGAAGTGGAGCACTGGCTAGATCACCGGGAGAACCGTGTATAGGAGCTTCGGCATGATCACTGGAATGGATCGAGCCTAAGTCGGGGCTCAGAACGTCTGATGGTCATCGTAGGGCCCCTACATCTACACCAGAAGATTTAGCTGATTTGTCAGCTATGGCGCCATAGTAAGAAGAATTTCACAACCTCTCAGAAAATATACCAGAGGATTTTGAAGACAATGCGGAGATACCACAAGATGTTCCAACTTTAAGGTATTTAAAAGTACCACTGCCTACAGCGGAGGAGATTGCAAAAGGATCAGTGTGGGGGAATTTTGTGTATAAGGCACACATAGACCGCATTCTCTTTGTGGAGAATCCAAAAACGAACCATCGGGTTTTATCACAGAAGAGGGTCAGAGAAGTATTTAACTGCTTAAGAGACCTAGAATCCACGACTCAGGTGAGTAAATTGGTACTTCGACCAATCAGATACATTGAGCATACGACTACCGATGATGGTGTCGTTGAAAAGCAAGAGTTGTCATTTCCGTTGGTAGGAACAACACGAGAGTTTGAGCGCATGTCCATTGCACACGGGAGTGCTTCTGCACATAGTGCCATAGGATCCTAGTACACTTGGCTTCAAGATCTTATCATTTGGGAACTGGTGGATGGGCAATACATAGTAGTAGTTTGTAAGTTTGCACGTCAGCAATGGAGAGATGGTATTATGCCATTAAATGAGTACCTAGAGATGTTCGAGCGGCGGGAGGCCTCTTTTGTGTTGTATGATGATTGCCGCTTTTACATTGGGGTAGAAGTCGACTAAGAAGGGTACATTTTGGGCAAAAATGATACTCCATAGTATGTTTGTTTTGAAGCCCTTTGTTAAATTGTTGTTGAATGCCAACCGTCCATTGATTAGGTGTCAAAAAATCATGGCCAACAAAATGTTAGGTGAACAGAAAATATCTTGAACAAAGTGCTGATTTTTGGGACTTTGTGTTGTCATGACACATGTCGCTCAATAAGTGGCCCAACCCTTTTCCGAGATGAGAATATTGCATACTACAGAGACTAAAAATATACCAAACATACTACACAATATATATGTTGAATCAAGGCACCAAAAACTAGGATTTGAAGAAAATGATGGAAAACAAATATTTTTTAAAACACTTTATATTTTAAGATAGGTTTTTGTATGCTAAAGAAGGTTCGATAAGAATTTGGAGCAAAAATCAACATTTAACCCCCATTTTAATTGCATTGAAAAATCAGCCCATTTTTGCTATTACAAACAAATTTAAGTCTCAGATCATCATTTTTCATTTGAAATGACCAAAAAGATCATGTTTTGCATGCAATCTTAAAGTTTTGTAGAATTGTGAACTTCTGATCTCCCACAAGAAGTATATTTGTTACATTTTAAAAACTGTGACAAATATATAGTACGGAACAGATATACTTCTTCTCATTGAACTGTAGACCGGTTTGATAAAAATTTACAACATGTGTGATGGCATGGAAGTCAAGACTCACATTTTATAGACCAAAATCTGAAATGAAAAGCAAGTTGGGCACGTGATGCGAAAGAGCGGTTGTGAGATGGCTCCATGTCCGTTTGTGACAGTTTTTTTGTATCACCTTAGTCGACTATGACCCATTGAGAAGTCTCTGCGGATCAATGTAGCGGAGTGGGAGAGAAAATCATGTTCTACCGTGGAGGAGGATTTGAGGAAGCTCTGTCAGATTTGGGATCTATACGGCAGGCCTGATAGCTCACTACGTGCGGACAATGCATACACAGTTGTTGCTTTGGTGAGTGCGGCAAGTGTAGTGCATAAATTGCCCAAGGAGGATGAAGATGTCACGGTGAAGAAGTTGGCCAGAAATATGCAGGATCTGATCCATCATGCATGGAATCCGAGCAATGATTGCTTTGAAGCTATTATTCAAGTATGCAAGGACTACAAAGACGACATTCTCTTTCACAACAAAGAGGAAGAGGACAAGTGGAAAGACATGGCGAGGAAGAAAGAGCTGGATCCAAATATGGACGTACGACCAACAAGAAAGGAGATGACTCAGAATTGGTTGAGGCCGTTAGCTAGGGTTCCAAATTCATATTATCTTCTGTTGGCAAAGTCTTCTGCAACTAAGCCGGTGAAGAAAGACGGAATAAGACCTCGTCAAGTATATTACCTCAATGGTGTAAAAGACCCAAATCCACATCCTCGTACAATTGCTAGTGTGGTGGACCGGTATCAGAGACGAGAAACTATAATGAATTTCATCGGTTGATTGATGATAGAGAATAAAAAAAGTACAAACAATTCCACATATGAGTTCTTATATCCATATAGGGAAGTATTTTCCGAGGGGCTATGAACAACTTGATACCTTTGGAAAGCTTTTGAATGCTACCACGAAACCAGCTTGGACTGACCCTGTGCGGGAAAAGGTGTCTAAACTAGAAGACATAGGCCCCCTTTCCGTCATGTTTCATTACGGTGACATTGTAATAGGGGAGGCGTGGATACATTGGATTGTTTGTGGATGTGAAAGGGTTGACTATTGCTAATTGGAAATGGCAGATGGAAGTCAGGAGGTCAGGCCAAAACGACACAGAGAATTTTCTTCCGGTTCGGTGTAGAAGAGGGTTATTCCGCACCGACTACATAGAGCTGGGGAAACCGTGTTTGTGGGTGATTGATTGTCAGCGTGGCGGTGGGAGGCATGGAGATGGTCATTGGAGAGACGACTAGTTATCGGCAGCTTTTGCGCAGCTGACATTATAGATGACAAATATTGAACGATGGAACGCCATGTTTTTGTTACCACTCGCCATGTATACCAATGAAGAATTTTTCACAAAGGTGAAACTTCCAGAGGGATGTACTATGCGACGTGGATGTTGGGCATTTGATCCCAACTCGGTTAATCCCTATACTCTCAATTTTATGGAGAGTTGGCGTCTAGAGCAAGTAGTATAACTAATTCGCAATGTTGTGATTTGTATGCAGCATTGTATGGGTACATCTCCTGGCTCGAACTATGTTTATGAAGACCTTCTACTTCCACTTATATTCTTGGATCATTGGAGTGAGGCACGCCAACCCTTTGAAATTGATTCACTTGAAAGATCTCCATTAGAGCTGGCAAGACTAGTCGGCTCATATTTGTCCCATGGTTTAGTAGCATGTAACATATCTACGGCCATTCCGACGATCCTTCAAGGAGATTTTCAGGGATCTGAGATTTTTATCATTGACGGTAGTATAGATATTCATTCATGTACAATGAGTTGTCCGACAATTTTCAAAAACAACTGTTGATCAGGACTGGTGGAACAAGTACTAGTTGCAATATTATACATGAGACCGAAGAGGCCGTTGATGGAGTGAGGAATGAAGACGACAATGAGGATGGAGATGATTTTCAAGAGAGATTGCCACGTTCACGTACAACTGAAGATTCCTCATCTTGTAGTAGCTCGAGCTTCAGGACTTCAAAGACCGATGAAGATGAAGTGAACCAATCTCCTCCAAAAGAGAAGATTCTATCAATGCAGTCGGCGGTGGGAGATACTTCAGGAGAGAGGTTTGCAACACCTATAGAGAGGATGCTAGATATCGGTGTAGTGGATGTTAGTTTGACGATAGTGGCAGGAGGGGGGCGTACATTTCATGGTCCTAGGCTTGAGATGGGGGGAAGAAGAATCGGAATCAGCCGCATTTTTTTTGTGCAGAAGAGGATTCCACGGCCTGTGATGTCTTTTCAATCAGAGCCATTATCGGAGACACATGAGACATTTGGAGGTACTCAAAGTGATACCGGACCAATTTTTCCTTTTGTTCCAAGATTTAGCGTATCCGAGGGCATCATTGCATTTTAAAGGGCCTTTTCCTCAGAGCAAGAGATGTCCTTTAATATAGAGGATGGCTTTTTCTACAATGATGATAGTGTAAGGCATACACGGGACGGTGTTCCTAGCAATTACCAATATGTTGAGTGTGCGTCCATTAGCATTGAAGATGTGGAAGATTGTCTAATGCTGGATCATGAACTGTCCGCTAGCGTAGATAGCGCTATTTGATACATGGAGGAAGTCGTTGCGCTATAAGATGAGCTATGAGCCTTGGAGCTATGTACTATTGTAGACCATGCACACAATTTAGGTGGCAAATATGTTAGCATAATACAGTTTAAGATGTGTCTATTGTTTGGTGGGTGGTATACATTTATATATTGGGTGGTCCATGTGATATGTTTGATTTTAGAATCTCTCAGCAATAGTGTGGAATTGTTTGATTATGTATGTTTTTGCATATAATCAACAGTGAGGTACTTAACACTGTCTTAGGAAATTGCATATGTATTTTTGTATCTCTTACACATTGCATTTGTAGTGCAGTACTCTAAAATCCTATAATAACTCAGAACACATTTATAATCTCTTTAGGTACATGATTACAATTTTGAAGCAAGATTTGCAAATTAGATTAGAAATCATATATTTTCTAAGTAATCGTAGCAAATGGAAAAAATATATCACTTATGTGAACATGAAGATGCCAATGTTTGACACGACAAACACCAAAATTTTGTGACAAAAAACATACTAAACTCTTGCCAATTTTTTTTTTTTATTAAAGTTATGATCGAATAACTTGCAGCTTTCTACCAGCAACCACTGCACTTGGTTAAGTGCATAATTGCTTAATTGCTTGTTATAAGTCAAGAATGAGGAACAAACAAGACTCTATGAATGGCCTAGTTTCACCTTTTGTGTTGTAATTTATTGCCACAAGGAAGAATTATGCCCCAACGATGTTTTGGCTGGAGCCCAATGTGCAAGAAATACATGAGAACTACGTTGAACCCATTTTTAAAAAGCGTCAGAAGAATTGCATTATAAAAAATACATGAAGTTTAATGAAGTGAATCCAAACCCATATGATCATTTGGTTCATACGTTGACACCTTATTTGAATCAAAAATGATAAATCCTATCAGGCATCGATAGGAGATTGAGAAAATTGTTGTCGTAGCAATATATAGGCTTGCACATGGATATTATCATGACCAAACTACTAATCGTTTAAAAGTTGAGGGATCCACCATTTGAAAAAATTTAGACATAGTTGAAATATTGTCTTCAATAAAAATACATGATTTAGAATATGTATTAGTTTATCTACAAATGCATGCTTTCAAGGCGTCATTGAAGTTTTTTATGAAATCATGTGATTGTAAAACATATGTGGGGCAATTGATGAAACACACATTCCCATTTGTGATTGATCAAATAAAAGAGTCCTTCTTGCATAGTGTGACTTTTATTAAAGGAAGAAAACATACCCTATTGTTTTACAGACAATTTGCAATGCAAATAAGCTTTTTTTTAATGTGCGCATGTCAGCCTGAGGGTGTTTACGATGGAAAACAATTTAGAGTCTCTAGCTAATATAAAGACTTGAGGAGCTGAGTTATTTTGCAGACATTAATTGTGGATGTTGAAAGGAAGTTGTGCATTCCATACTTGTTTGGCAATTCTCCTTATCCAATTCGTTCTTATCTGCAAAAAAATTGAAAGTCATCAAAACATTAAGAGAATTAGAGGTTTGACAAATTAATGAATTCATGGAGAAACATGATATAGCATGCGTTTGGATCTTTGAAAAACAGATGGCATATTTTAGAGCACTTGAGCTCTAGAGTTGATGGCGCGGTAAGGATCTCCATATCATGTTGTTGGTTAGACAACTATCGTGAGCTATGCAATTTATTAGAGCTAGGAAGAATTAAAGCAGATTTTATGGATCTAGTGCAAGGATTCAACAATATGAGGCTTCAAATTGTTTGAAAAACTCAGGAGAGCCATAGCCGAGGGTAAAGCTTTAATAGGGAAGTTATCAATGTATTCTTGAGATTTCTAGTAATTAAAGATCAATTTTATGTCAAGTGTTGCTATAAATAATTATTTATGATATCCACAAAGATAAGTAAATTTCAATTTCATGTATTTAAGAATAAATTTTGCAAAAAAATAAAATGTGAATTGGCATATGAATTAAGCATTGTAAAAGGTATTACAAAAAAAATCTAAGTAATATCAAAAATCATAACAACAATGAGGAAAATCAATGAATACCACACATGCTACCGTAAACTACCTATGGAAAAAATCAAGATGGACACTCTTTTGTCTTTTGAGGCCTTTGTAAACAATGTAATCATCTGCAATTGTCCTTGTAATAGCATCTCCATGCCTTGTGAGTCGTGTCTCACTATCTAACATCTTCTCTATATACTCTTTGATCATCTACAACTTCACATTTTTACCCTCAATATGTCCTCAAAGGAATTATTGATGGTGGATACAATGACTTGATCACATGCATCCCTTTATCTTCCGCTTCTATGCATTCTTGTTCACTTGTCCACGAGCATGTGGTTGCTTTACTTATCTGAACCAAAGAGAAATTGGAACGCTTGAAGTGCTAATGTGAAAGTCGCATTCAGTAGAGAGACTTCCTCATCAGCACTTAAGGTGTGAATCTCTTTATGTGTCATGCGAGTTCCCTTGATCTACAACATGTGGCACAGCTGAGTATCACTTGCAATCATGTAAAAATGTTATTTAGTTCACAAGGAATTAATTTTAGCATGGAAGATAAATTTAGGTGAAGTTTAGCATCATACTAAGGCAAAATACACATGATGCTTTGAAGTTTAAACATACTTCAAAATATTGGAATACTAAGAAAATACTCAAGATTATCAACAATCACCAAAAAAATACAAAAAATTTATCGGTATGAAGACGATTTTACCTTGAAATGTTGCAATATTGTCAAATATGATATCAAAAATATTGTATCAAGGCCACTTTGTGGATGTTGCTCATGTCACTCTTTGTTTCTCATTTCCCTCTTTATACTTTTGCCTCATTCTCAACCACTTTGTCTTTGCACCGTTGTGAAGTTTGTTGAGGCTCTTTCGATATTAACTTCGTGTCTCCACAATTATCTTCTCAACAAATTCTACCCTATGTCTTTCTTTGAAAAGCTTGGGATCACTATTTCAAAATCTCTCTAAACAAATTCTTTTTTTTTTGATACTATCTTTTGATTACTCTAAGATCTTCCTCTTTCCATGCATATCTTTTTTACTCACTTTAGAAGGCCCCTTCTTGAGCATGAAGTCAAGGAGGCTACCTGCTGAAGAATTTGCCATGATGACACAACTTTGAAGCACTAAAAATCACACATCCAAAATTTTAAAAATACACTCAAAATCACAAAACAAGAAAGCCTAAAACCCTAGAACACACTATCAAGAGGAAATACCTAGGAAGAGGAGGAAAATCCTAGAAAAGAGGAGAAGGAAAAACCTAGGAAGAAAAAAAGTTATCTAAGAGTTTTTATGGAGATTAAAAAGGGTGGTGGAGGAGGTGCATGGATAAGTTTATCAAAAAAGTTTAAATTTTGGAGATAGAAGGGGGCCCTTCAAAACCGTTGGGGTGCTACTCCAGTAGTCTATTGGGCCAGGCAAGTTGGGGCGTGTGTAAACCCGAATACATGAGAGGCGGGCAAGGGTGCAAACGAGGCATGTTTGGCCTCATGTGCACATTGCTATTGTACTTTGGTGTCCGTAGGATCCAACAAAATTTATAAAAATTTGCAGTTACACGGAAATGTTTATTCAGCTTACACTACTAAACAATATAGACTTACAGTGGCAAGCATAAATAGTCGTACAATAGAAGCTTCTTTAGAAAATTAGCTACCACATCCACACGAATTGTCATAAAATAGCAAGAATATAACCATCAGAGTATATAGATGCAACAAGCATAAAACACAAAGTTTTCAATAAAAGTATGAACTAGAAAAACACACAATAATTCATATGTGCAACAAGCTTGTCCAACTCTTTATGCACGAATTCATTTTATTGTATATCAGCTATAAAAAACAATATATTAAGTCACAATATAACTATATGACTCAATGATTTAGCTCTTAACCACTCACAAGCGCTACCACCGTGTATATCCACCTTTTGCATGGTAGACATCAAGAGCTCTTTGAGGCATAGAGCGTATCAACTTCCTGACAACATCAACCTCTATGTTGTACCAAATCTCTTGAATCTTCTCCCACAAGTCACTTTTTCTGGTAGGTTTCCTCTCAAACCTCCTCATACGACGATCTACTTCATTCCAAAGATGTTCTATTGGATTGAGGTCAGATGATTGTGGAGGATGCCCAATAGTAATAAACTTTTGAGCACGCAACCAATCTACAACATAATGTGCAGTGTGCTTTGGGTCATTGTCGTGTTGAAACAAAACATGATCTTCTTCTAAACCTTGCACTTGTATAGTGCCCATAAGTTCCGTCTCTAAAATATTGCAATATACATATTTATCCATCTTCCCTTGAATCAAATGAAGCTTGCCAACTCCTTCCCAACTCATACAACCCCAAACCATTATGCTTCATCCCCCATATTTGACTGTAGGTTGCACGTGCTCATCCAAAAGACGCTCTCCACTCTTTCTCCAACAATATTGACGTCCATCCGAGCCAAAAAGATTGAACTTGGATTCATCAGAAAAAATGACATGACTACAAAATTCCCAAGTTGCATGTTTGGACTTCTTTGCCCACTGCAAACGACGAGCTCCATGCTTCTTTGTCAAAAGTGGCTTCTTGGTCTTCACACATGCTCTTAGCCCTTGCCTCCGAAGACTTCTTTTCACTGTATCATCACTCAATCGCATACCCTCACATCGTAATGCACGTCCTACATCTATAGCTGTACTAGTATGTGGATCATTTAACCTCCTCACAATGTCACGGTCACCATGTTCATCAAGAATTCTAGGTCTACCAGGTGAAGCTTTGTCTTTCAAGGTCTCTCTCTCACGAAACCGTCCCACTATGTCAGAACAAGTGCTTCGAGGAATGCCTAAAAGTGCTGAAATCTCTTTATATGAGTTCCCTCGCTCATACATTTCAAGAACTGTTCTGCGATCATTCTCAGATCTTCTAGGAGCCATGGCTACTCTCCAAGGGCCTCTCCAAATCTTACAAAAAAAATTCTGAACAAAAAGCTTTACAATGGATATGTAATGAGAAGATTATGGTCTGCAGAACTTGTGAGCATAATAAGTTGTACGCACCTCTTCATGATCTTTGCATGTATAATCTCTACAAGTGTCAAATTCTAAAGGAGTCAATGTTAATAAGGTGCCATGTGGTGTGTTGACTAAAGCAATCCCAAAAAATATCTTACAAACTCATTAGTTATGCTACAATAGGCATATTTATGAGAGATGCTTCTCTGTCCGATTACTTGTGCTTGCCACTGTAGTTATAAACTTGGATAGTTGCAGTAAACACACAACCATCAACATTAGCAAACTAAGAGCTTATTACATAGTCCCTTACCAAATTTTGATTGCAACATCCTTTGAATAAGGTTTTTTTTCAAAAGATGTAATGTCTATATCATTAGCAAATACAAGCAAGAGCCAATTTGTGTGGATTCATGGTATTCTTTTGATATTTTACTTCCACAACAATAAAAACTATATTTCACTTCAACAATTAATGGTAATTATAATGTAGATGCATGCACGTGAATCAACTATGGCATCATTCTCAAAGACTATATTGGTAGATATCCACCAAATATGTAAGTATAAAAAGGCTTCTAGTCCAAATGGCCTTTCTTGACCACCTATGTGGGTTGTTTTTTAGAAGATATTTGCATCCAAAATCAATTGTTGTGCACTGAAACATTGCACTAGATCAAACAAGAGGCATTGTGCATTGCATATTGACGCTTTAGCAATCATCTTCTAGTAAAGTAGAAATAAACATGAAAATAAACATATAACATAGTCATATTCTATAATAGTAGTTATAAAACATATAGCACCTATTATTAAATAATAAATTTAGCAATATTTTAATATTTATATATAGATGTTTATTAGAGGTTCAAAATGAAAGAGTCACAAATGCAAATATTGTAGGAAGAAAAAGTCTACATATTTAGATTTTAATACGTTTCATATATAATAATAAAACATTTTTATAACTCCAAAATATTTTGAGTAGTTGGATAATGATGATCTTGCAAAAGTTGTATACTTTATGAACTAACATGAAATACAACTCATTGTGCAAGATTTAAATCTTAAGATTAAATTTACATAATTTCAAGAAAGTGTAATTTCAATTTTGCTCATTCAATTTTGCAACATTTGAATTTTAAGATTTAATTTGAACTTCTGTAATTAAATTAAAAATCAAAAATGTATTTTATACAAGAATTCTTCAAAATTGAATTTAAGCTTTTGAAGTGTTATAGAAATAAAAAAAATTGAAGCGATTAAAGTTCAAAATTAAGTGAAATATGCAATGAAGATTCAATTCAAAATTTGTATCAACTCCTAAAGTATCGTAAAAGTTTCACACCACGAATACTTTGAAACTGTTGGATTCTAATGCAATGAATAAGGAAGGAAACAAAAATATATATTTCTAATTTTTGACCGTAGAATTTCAATTCAAACTCTTTATGCAGCATACTCACAAAGTTTTATAAACTTTGACCACACAGCTCGAAAGATTGGTGTTTGAAGTCAAGCAAATGGTTCATTTTCTTTCTTGCGTCGAGTGGATCAACAAATTTAGACTTCACTCAGTGTCAAATTTTTGCACTACACAAGGTCTAAATCTATTACCATGGTGTTAAGCATGATGTTAGTTCCTCTTACACCAATTGTTTGGGATAGAAAAAGGGTGTAGTATATTCAAAACAACAGTGTAAGGAGTGGAGGTTCAAAAATTTCCAATTCACTTTTAGTTTTTTATGAACTAAATATGTTTTAGATTGAGAATCCAAACGGTTAATAAGAAGGTTTACACCACGTCTTGTAAGATCTCTAAGTTTTATGTGGAAAGGAAGAAGTCCTTTTGGTAAGTTGCCCGACAGTCTCACTGTGACAATGTGTGAAAATGTTTGACTTGGTTTAATATGCTATTTTCATTAAAGACAAGAATTTTTCCTGACAATATGAAAGGGAACAATGTTATTTGCTTGTGTTTAATATCTCACATTCAATAAGGTATCCTAGCATAAATTTTTGAAGGTGCCCGCCGTGCCTAGTCTCCACGTTTGAAATTCAAAACCCTGTAGCTTTTTTTCAGAATGTTGGATTTAGGAAAACAAATGTTAATCCCCTAAGGTTTTGATAATGCCCTTCTACAGTAAAAATTTCAAAAAGGAATGATAGAAATTGACACCATAGAAACCTGGCAAAACTTTCAAAAAGCCCGTTATGACACTTGGTCCTTCAAAGGTTAAATTTGGATCATAATATGAAACTATTAGTTGCACAATTTAAACATACTAATTTAGCCTTATAATTTGAAGACATTTTTACACATTTACATCATTTTTTCAATTTAAATCCATGTTTAAAATATATTTGAGTTATTTGTAAAGTGGGGCAAAAATACACAGAGTTTTGACCTCATTTCTCATTTTTAATTGTCAAAACTAGCCCTAAATAGCTCTAAATCTCTGTAATCAATTCAAAGAGGAAAAAATAGCAATGTTTCATAATTCTATAAGATCTCTCTTTCATTTTCAAAAATGGCTAAAATTACTTTTAACTTGAAATTAGTAACCACCAAGTACTTCCATTCTTAAAGAGGCTTCCTAAAAGAGGCCCAATAGCTATTGAGAGTAAACAAATTCTAGTATGATAAATCAAAAGACCACTATCTTATTGAGACTTTGTTGACTTTACAAATAGCTCTATTACATGAAACCACTATTATTTTTATCAAATTATTTTGCCAACATATTTCACCTATGAAGTAATTAATAAACCTAAAATCAAATCACATTAAAAAAGATTTAATCTAAATGATGAAACTTTCCACAATTATTACAATTAAAAAATATACATTACAATCATAGTCAAGAATTAGAATACCATATGCATTGGTCTTGTTCGGACACCCCCTATACAAACCAATTAATTTTTTTGAACTCAATGGGTATCACTTAGGTATTACATGAATATTGCCTAGATATTACAAAGGTATGACCTTGGAATCACCTTAGACAAATATTTTATATTTTCCAAAAAAATTGGACAACCTCCATTTTGAATTAATTACGTACGAACCTGACCAACGCGTAAGGTATCTTGAGATGAAATTGAATAATTTAAAATTACAAATGTGATTTGACAATACTAACTTCTAAAATTCCTTGACAATTTTTCACTAATAAAACACTTCAAAATTGTATTCCCACATATCTCCTACTTTTTTGCATCTTCATTCAAAATTTCAAGGACTAATCTTGACAATTAGTCCTTGTTGAGAGTTAAATGGACAAGATGAGTGTTTGATACCAAAGCAGCTAATATGTACGAAGTAAACTAACTCACACACCTTCAATTGACTATACAGAACCTGCATACGAACGCTGCTATAGCACAGCAGAGCACACTTTCTGTCTCTTATTGGTCACTCGCTTCATTATCTGGCGCCCATTTAATGCTGCATCCAATACTGCAAAAACACACATGCAAAATGTCAAACAAGAATAGAGCTATACCATTACAAGTAACATTCTGCTGTTATCCACTAGCTTATAAAGTATGGTGTGCATGTTTGAGAAGTGCTTGTTTCCTAGAATGAATCACTTACCAGACGTAAGTGTGAATTAGGATTGAGGAATCTATCGTTTTTAAATTTCCAAACTGCTGCTACATTATATCAATTCTGGAAGCAAGGTATTCGCCTTTTCGGTGCTATTGTTGCAATACAGAAATTATACCTTGGCATTTGTGGAACAGTGACAGGCCTTCCCGATAAGACACAATCGATCGCCTCTCGAATATCCCTATACACAGTGAGCAGAAATCATTGAGCAACACGGACCAATAAGTCTACCACGGCTCTTCTCATATTTGACAGAAAGTACCTTCACAGTTTAATCAAGTCATATTTGTGCTGTCAATTTACATAAGCTTGCACACATTTGACAAAACTCTCACCTGCCCGTGACTGGAATGTTGCTACGAGGTCGGGACTCATCAAATCGACCATGGTATACTAATTCAAAAGGCCTCGGCCCATCCTGTTCATAAGCAGAACCCAACATTCTGTAAAACGTAATGATGACGCGCATCATCCGAAATGGACAACGGTAGTCAGAAAGAGCTGACCTATACAAATTATTGCAGCCAAAAATCACAAAAAAGGTCCAAAGCAGATCATAAATGCATCCAAGACCCTTCATGTAATCTAAGGTTTTCAAATGACAAGTTTGGTAGACAGTCTTTAATTGGACTCTTCAATGCGTTCAGCTTCCACACACCTCTGGTAGTGCAATATATTAGCACTGTTACAATGATGTAATTCCTGTTCCAGACATTACAGCAGATTCAAGCAAGTTCATGTCAAGGAACCAGTGCAAAATCAGTTCACCTTTTTGTACAAGAAGAATTCAGGTGTACAAACGGCTCCAAACGCCTTGGCAACTTCTTGAGTCTGCAACTCATATAGTCACATGTCACAAAAGTAATATCTTGAAACAGAAACTATCACAGGATAGCTTCGTAAGGCAACAGAGTGCTGAAAAGTCCAGGAGGTGCACCTCATCATACAAATATGGGAACGGATATCCAAGGGTTTTAGCATCCTCAGCCATGAGTTCAGGGCCATCCTGTGTTTTCAACGAAAGAGTTATGCACAAAGAGATATTTTATCAGCAAAGCACGTACACGGTACATATTTGCAATCAGTATAGTAAGGTATTTGCCAATAATTTACGGAACCTTCATTAATGAAATCAGGCTGGTCCAGAAAGCATGCAAAGCTCCTACCTCAGGATGTGTCACGACAGAATTTGAAGATATAGCCACCATTGCAAGCCCTTTCTGCAAAAGAATCATCACATCACATCTACATCATATAATCCTTGACGTTTAAGACAAGATAATGATAATGTATCTGCTTAAAACATTTCAAAACCCCCAACGGCCCTACCATTGGAAGCTTGCATGATACCATTCACCCAAATGTTCATCTTCTTCCTCCCTCATGCACTTGTATCCATTCCTTTGGCCTAAAAATTCATATGGTTTTCTGTAAAACTGGAATGTAAAACAGAAACTTTACAGCATAACAATCATATGCAAGGAATTACCGGAATATACTTCTCTGCAAGCTTCACAATATCTTGCTTTAGATGGATCACGAACGGGCAATGGTTGCAGATGAACATGACCTGAAAGAAGCAGATGTCCACACACCCATGAAGTCGAATTCAGAAGTCAATCCCTCGATAAACTATCAAAAAGACGAAGATTCTAGGTTCGCACGCAGAAGTGAATCCCGAGAACAAAGGCCCTCAGTAGATGGAGCACCTCGGTAACGTGCTCATAAAACGTAAGATCAAACAGAGGTCATAATCTTACGCCAAGTGAGATTCAAATTACCAGTAGAGCTGGATATGGCTCAAATTCCTCCAATTGCCATGTTTTTCCGGAAAGAGGCTCGAATAGCTGCAGCAACATAAATATTTCCACAGACAGTTACAATTATTGATATCTCTTGCAAAAGCCAAATTTTATCTATGAAGAGGATGTAACATCTCTAATTATGTCTCCATATTTCGCTTAAATTACGGGATAAATATGATTGTTCAAAGACATTGCAGAGGCCTAAACCATGAATTGACCTTAAGAAACCAAAGTCATATTACAACTTCCTAATCGGTAAGAAATCAAGTCATTTTACAACTTCATAATCAATAAGAAATCACCAATCAGTATATAACATCGCTGCTTTTATTGCGGCAAAAAACTCCACACATTCTTTAATAAACAGCACCACCACCACCAACAAGCGTTCTAAAAGATTTCAGTAAACCTAAGTGCGATCAACCTATTTGTTAAGCTAAAGCACTTTTGCCTTAGAGAACTGCTCTGAGAGCAATCGCAATGTATTGATTGGAGAATTCTACACTACCATAGGTTCGGCATTGCGATCAATACAGTGACATAGAAAAATCAAAAGGAGAAATCAATCAGGAAGGTAATTCCAATGCAGAACTCTCTAACTAATACAATTTTCTAAAAAACACTAGATTACAATTCATAAACGTCAAGCTCCTCCGAGGCTAAATCCAAGCCGCAAACCATTCCCAACCATCCAAAATCTCAAGGACACAACCTCATGCACAATCCAACCTCGAAATCAGGAGCGCGAGTAGCGACATTCTCCGACGACTCTATGCGCTTCGCGTGGACCACGCCAACTCGCTTCGTTCGCTCCCGCTCCGCGACTCGCTTCGTCACCGCGCCGCGGAAGGCGAACTGACTACCAAAAGAAGCGCCGAAGAATGCAGAAAATCTCTGAAGCTTCGGCGACGAAAAGTTCGACGCTCTGAAAGTAGCGGCGGCGGGTCTGTGAAACGAAATCGAGCGGGCGAGAGGCTGCGTGACCGTGGCCGCCATAGCTCCCTCCACACGCAGCCTTCACAACAGCTTCAGATGTAGCGTCCTCGAGCAATTGGATCACAAGAGCGCCTCAGTATCAGACGGGTATCAAACAGGTAATACAACAGATCAACTAGGTATCTCGAGGGTATGAACACAATGCCGATGTTTGTTGTGTCCAGGCGCCATAAAATTCAAGCGGGTAGTCGTGGATACAACGGTAGTATCACACCAGTATCGCGAGGGTGTCCATTTAGGAGTCCTAGTCCTTGGGTGAATTTGAGGTTGAAAATGTTCCAGTTGATAGACTTGGAAATTATGCGGTTTTGGAGAGGTTTGAAATGTTCATCAGGCAGTTAGTTGAGATGGATAAGGACTGGATGTTCTAGGAACGCTGTAGATGTGGAATTTCTGACTTGTTGGTTCAGAAAGGAGCCGGTTTCCGAGCCAAAAAAGGAGCCGGTTTCTTTTCTTCATTCAAGAAATGATTTCTGCATCTTTTTTTTTCGATCATATGATTTAAGTGTTGAAGATAAATGCAAGTAGAACCATATTTTAAAGATGAAAAGTAAGCAAGTTTGTAATATTTTTAACAAGGGATGTTTTTCTTGATTTACTCCTATTTTAGATTATCAATTTGGAAGTCATCAATTTCGTTTCAAGGGTTTCTCTCCAGGGTTTTCAAATAGTATTTCATGAGTGGAGATGAGTAGAGTTCATTAATGCCTTCGAGGGCCGTGAGGTACCATGAGAATCTACGAGGGTAATAGATTACATAGAACATCATGTGCACAGCATGTATATTTCATCACGATTCGGAAATTATTGTAGTTTGTCAATGCATGCATCCATTGGAGAGATGCTTTGGAAAGCCTGCTTGGAGCTCCAAGTGCAATCTGAGTATTGCGACAACAGAGGCCAATTGCGGTAGAAGTTACAACACCAAAAGTACAAAATTTGACCCTGCCAGGGCCTCATGGGTGTGAGAATTAAGTGACGAATCATAGTATGTTTATGACAGTCCATGGCTTGAATTGGAAGTAAGGTAAAAGACTAAATAACCACCGATTTTGGGCTTCTGAAATAGATGGTTTTATTCACTAAATCTTTAAACATGTAATACTTCAACAAACTCTAAAAATAAAACATATGATTGTCTTTACGTTTTCATTAACAATCTTTTTTTATGACAATAGAACATCAAATCTCTTTTGGTATCACATAAATTTATAAAAGTAAAATTTATACAAAGTTTAACATTAGGTAAAGTTGGATCTTTATAGAAATTTGAAATGATACTATACTTTTTAGGGGGATACTTGAAAGCTTTGGATTTATCTTTTAATGCAACCTATGGTGCATTGGAGTTTCTAGTCCAAAATGCTATAAATGTTGCTGGTTATTTATGTAAAATAAATGTCAATCAAGCATACAAGAAATTTCACAACCATGAATTAAACTGTTGATCTCAATGTTTATTTAGGAGGGCATCACCTGGTAGTACAGATTCATCTTAGACCAAGAACAATTATTTGTGAATAAGAAGTCAAGGAAGTACTATGTGGGTAATCCTTTACCACTCTTAGAACTTTTCGACTACACGCACCAAATTTGCACACCAATGAACTATTTGGATGAAAAGTACCCCCATCAATCTAAATTTATAGTTCAACATAGGAGAATACAATGCTTTGAAGACACACTAAACTTATATTTGGATACATCTATTTGTGATATAATGCCATCATAAGATTGTTTGTCTTTAATCCTTTAAAGACGATGGACAAGAAAACGGCCGTATTATACACGGCCATAGTTCAACTCAACCAATGATAATCAAATGTGGACACACAAGGATTGTGTGTTGGCGTGGAAGGCCTGCGACAAGGCATCTATTGCTACTATTGAAAAATAACTATGACCTTTCAAATTGGGGCTGACTTGTCCTTAACCCTTGAAGACCCAAGGCATTTTTACACCAAAAACACTTCAAAAGTTCTCCTTCAAGTTCTATTTATAAATTTAAGGATAGGATTAAGAATTATAAAGCAATGTACTCACAACATTTCAGAAACTTTGACTGCACAGATTGAAAGATTATAGTGTTTGAAGTAAGGAAAACAATTCATTTTCTTTCCTACGTTGAGTGGATCAACAGACTTTGACATCACTTGGTGTCAAACTTTTGCACTACACAAGGTCTAAATCCATTATCGTGGTGTTAAGCATGATGTTAGTTCCTTATACACCAATTTTTAGAGGTAACAAAAGGGTGTAGCATATTTAAAACAATGGTGCAAAGAATGGAGGTTCAAAAATTGCCAACTCACGTATTATTCTTTTGTTAATTTTATTAAATGTGGTGACTTGTGAGCGGCCCCCAAACAAAAAGCAATCTTGTTTGGCTTTGATGAATGCATGTATGGTGTGATTTGGGTGGGGAATGGGGGCTCATGAAAACTTCCCCTTCCCCATCAGTAGGTAGATGCACATGACTACCATATGGAGCTTCATCTCCCAAATATGGTCCCTAAAAGACCGGGTTGGGCTCCTCATGGCCACATTAGTTTCATAGTAAAATATGATATGGTTCCTAACCAAACCATGTGGTTACCCTCTTATAATTTCCCTTTTTAACCATATTATTAACACAATGTTTCCAATGCGTTCCTGATGAGTCCCCATGTTGTTCCCCTAAGTACCCCAACGTGTTTCCAAGTGTGTTCCCCTTGCATTCCCTTGTTCTCAAAGAATTCCCAACATGTTTACGCTAAGAACTAATTTATACTTTTAAAACTATATCTATATTTACCTTTTGTTTACGCACCACGGCCTTGGTATAGTGGTTTGGGTCATGGCACACCGGTGAGGTGGTGGTGAGTTCAAGTCCTATTGCCGGCGTGGTGCCTACCCCCATAGTCCACCCAATTATGGTGGGGGGTCCCAAGGCCTCGTTGTATGGGGACTCACAAAGCCCTTGGGGTAGATGACATGTCGGTTGTCTCTAAGGCAATTAGTGTAGGGAAGCATTTAGTGTAGAAAAGTGTTTACCCTCCAGAGGGGGGAGTAGTTCTATTACACTAGCCTATGTCTGGTGGCCATATGCTTAGTGAAGAGAATGAACAAACACTATATTCATGCCAGTCTCCTTGAGAGACCAAAGTTCTTCTTCTTACCTTTTGTTTAGTGGGACCCACCACCAATCCTTGGGGCCCCAACGCAGGCTCATCTACACATGTGCGTGAGCTTAGCGCCTCTGAAATAGGAGACTGGCTTGGGTGACCAATGTAATGCTCGCCGGATAGAATGCTCTTACATTGGTCACCCAAGCCATTCTCCTATTTTGAATCGATTCTCGCCACTTTCCTGGCCCGACTGCAACATCACACGATCAGGAAGCTCGCGTCAGATCGTAGCTCAACATCGAAGCTCAACAACATACGCGCTCGAGTTGGTGAGGTTCGATGCATCAGATCGTGCACGTGGCCGATCTTCGTGTAGTATGTATGATCGCGAGCGACGGCGCAGGGCCTGTGATAAGAGTAGTTCAGTGAGCGAGTCCAGTGGGCTTCTCCGCAAGCCGGCATTCATTAATCAATGCCCGTGTCCGCCACGACGCTCGTGCTGGGCATTCCACGGCATGACGCAATCATCTTGCCTAATGCATGTCCCCAAGTTACTTCCTCTCGCTCTTCCCATTCCAAGATACTTCCTCGTGCACTTCTGGCGATTGGATCGTCGGGATCGAGCAATCGCGTGCTTCCGCGCTACGACTTTCTGCTTCTGAGACCGTCGTCGAGGGAGACAAACCCGGCCGACTCGCACCTTGCATTGCGGCCACCATAATATCACTGGAAAACCGCCGGCGAGTCATACCAGTATCGTACAAGTAGCGTACGTACATCAGCTTAGTATCATACGACGAATTGTAGGCCAGAAAGGAGATATTTTGAATCAACTTATCTCTTCTAGCAGTAAATGCGAACGCACTACTTCAGCACATGCACTGAACCCAACCTGGTAACTAATCCCCAGGATATCACATGGATATTATAGGAACAATGTAATAGTATCACCGGGTATTGCAGTCGAGGACGAAGGTGTTAAGTGACTGCTAGTTACTCTGTTGGCAGTGAAAGAGACTGTACTTGAGGACATGATGGAGTGAAGCGTTCAGAACGGTACTCCGTAGATGAGTTGCGATTGACTAATTGCGACTAACGAGTACTGAAGCCGGGAGCATCATGGGATTCAAACGGGCTGCACGATCATGGTCAAGTAAATTATACGCAGGAGAGCGAAAGCCTTACAGTCTTACGGTATCATGTCCCTGATTGACTTCTGCAAGTGTCCTGGGCCAGGACGCTCTGATCAATCAATCCTGCAATTCTGACATCATTCAAGCTCTCAAGGGTTAGAGCATAAAACAAAAGCTATCCAGAGCATCTACTTCCACATGAAATGTTGTCAGAGATTAATCTGTCAGGGAGGAGCAGTTGGAGATGATGGAATCCTCTGGCCTGAGGGAAAATGCCGTGTTGAATAATCGTTACAAAGTACAAGCCACTAATGCAACCGGAGCATTGGTTGAAAGAGTTTTGTGAGGGACACTGTTGGTGTTCCTCTTGGCAGTTACGCTAATCTACAAAAAATTTGATTAATAGCACTAATGAAAATATCACGACGCGGATTATTGAACGGATTGATATCTACATGCACGCCCTGAATGATTCACGAGGCTTTGGCCCTAGTGTTGTGGAGGGAGGATGCGGAGGAAGAATGGTGAGGCTCCTGGAGGTGAAACTCGGTTTAGAGTGCCGCTTCGGCGTGGAAGAGGCCGTCGAGCTGGTGGAGGCTATGGCCGGTTTCGATCCGTACCGCATCATGCGCCATTCCTGCTCGGTGAGAATTTCATCCTCGGGTTGGTGCCAGGCCGAGGCTCGCGGGCCACCGAAACGATACTCCTCGCTGTCCTCTCCCGAGTCTGCTTCGTCGTCTGCCTCGTCCAGCGTGAGGCTGTCGTCGTTCCTGAGCAGCGATAGGAGGATGTTGGCCATCATCTGGGAGCCGGACTTGTGCTCCGAATTGGTGGAGACGGATCTTGTGGAAGCGCCATGGCTTGTGGCGGCCGAGTCGAACGACGACGAGGACGACGTCGGCGTGCCGATGCTCACAAACCCCGCGCTCTGCTCATCAGAGTCGTACCCACAGCGCACGTCTCGCTCTGCGGAGTCAAGCGAGTGCGTCCGTGGCTCTGCGTCCGAAACATTTCCAGCCTCCCGACACGGCCCGTCGAACGGAAAGCTTACGCACGACGCATACGCGGAACAGAGCGCCGCCTTCTTGCGCAGCTTCACCAACTTCTTGAAAATCCGCTCTGCCAGGTGCAGCGCCGACGGCCGCGCCACGTCCTCATGGACGCCCTCGGGCTCGAATCCGTCCACATGGAACGCACTCTCCGACGCACCTTTCGACTCTTTCGGCATCGGGCAAAGACAGACCGTCTCCCTCAACGACATCGCCGTCCCCGTCGAATTACCGGACTGCACCTCCTCATGCTGATCACCTGCCACCTGCTTATTTTCCAGCATCCTGCTCCGCCAATGTCCAAATCACGAAACACCTATCAAACTAAATGCGGCCACGACAACTCAGTCCTCCTCAACTCAAAGCAAATTGCACTCCACTAAACCTTACAACAACCTCTCCATTGCCCGAAGTCACCTGTCCTGCAAGAGCGCGCTTCCACAAAAACAATTAGAGCAATACACGTCTGTCAACTAGTTCAATTCTTCTTGGCACTGGAGAAGAGAGGACTCGTCAACAACAGAGAGTGCGAGCGTTCTAGTCTCTAAATGGCGACGCTACATAACCGCCAAGGCGACAGTAATGCAAATATATCGTCGTCAACAGGGACTTGGAGAAGCTTGGCTCTATTTAAGTAGCGCCGCGGTCATGTGGAGTCCATAGTCTACACCAGAATCCGGGGATTCGCGATTCGCCACCTGCTCATACACACACGAGGCGCCCGGTAGATGATCCCTCCCTGTCACTCCATCGCCAGGCCATGCTCGCAACGCAACCCCGGCGTCTAATAATACAATCACTGTGCACAAGGAGAGACGAGCGAACTGCAGCCCACGCCTGAAAGCGCGTGCGTTATATAAAGGCCAGCCGTCTTGGGATTCAAACTTACGAGTGAGTGTATCACCATGGTATCCAACCAGGTATGACCTAGAGATACCCCTGAGCGAAATCGGCTCTTGAATGTCGCGGTCTTGGGATTCAGGGTACCGACCAACCTGAGTACAACCCCAGTATCGGGTAGACACTGTTTTAATGACACAGCACAGATTCTCTGAAAAGTAGCCTTTTATTTGAACACCAAAAGGCGGGGAAAAAGTAACCACCCGGAATTAGCTTTTCGCAGCAACGGGAAGGAAGGGAGTGATGTGTACAACGACAGTTCTGCCATTTGATTTATCGTGCCCAGGGTTGGTGGGACGGCAATAAAGGACGGGGGTTCAGGTCGCGAGCCCTGTCACCAACTGTCGCAGGGGACCGACCAAGGGCTCCTCATCCGAGCTGGACAACTGCGTCTTCTCGATGTGGCCTTCTGAGGCCCCCTCCTGCTTGTGTGGGTAGGATAGAGCAAGCCAGTCTCGCATAGAATGTGGTACTGTACAGTGAAGCCACTCAAAACCGTTTCTTCTTGACCAGCCCTTTTTTTTTCATTTTAATGGAATAGCCACAGTGGCTACAGAGGCCAGGGAGCTCTAGCACTTCTGGCCTTCTCCTGAAACCATACAGTACCAAACCTTCCCCATAAATATTCATTTATGAGAATTCATCTCCATAAACATAGAATTGTACATCCTTTTTGGCGATAGAATGGAGTCCGAGCTGTTCATTAGTGGTAATATGGCGATATAGCAACAGCCATCAATGAAGTTTTGGCGACATGAAATCATTAATTTTCCACTTTTGGGGGTATATTCCCTTTCTGGGGAATTTTTTTGCAATATGACTCCACATCGACAAAAAAATAAAGGTTGTTCTTGACCCTCAACCCTTTGACGACGAAGGAACCAGAATGTGGTTGTTCTCGAGGAGCATCGGCTGATTGAACTGTTGGATTGACTTGCACTAGTAGGAGCAGTTGTGCGGTATGCTTTCCTTCATCTAATCCGTCTTGTTGATCTCCAATCGGTTGAGGCAATAACGAACTACAATGATTTCTGTAAAAAAGGAGAACAATGAAAATGTACTCATCGTGTAAATGTTGTTGTGCAGAATCTTTTAAATTGTGAGATTTTCCAAGGCCCCGTGCATGGCCTTGTTGTTAAGGAATTAAACGTCAGAAGGTATCATTGGTGGCCACCACAGTATTCTACATGTATGGTGTTGTATCTCAACATGATAAGGTCTAGATATTGAAATGATCTTCAAATGAAAGACATTAGTTGAAGAATCTTCAATCCAAAGATGTAAGTCTTGCCATACTTCTATACATTTTTTGTATCCTACAAAGTAAAATACAGGCCAACATACAGTTTCGACTGACGTTTGACATACACGTTGTAGTGAGGCAGTTTTGGTTTTGTGAAACACAGTCTCCGTCCTTTTGAACTCAAAATGGCTCAAAATGAAGCAATTTTCCCACATACATTTCCTCCAAGGCCATGTTCAAGGATTTTATTTATTTTAAAAAATCAATCTATGTATAAATCTGATCACTTATTTATTTATTTATTTCTCTATTATATACACCTATCTATATATCTATATTGGCATATCTATCCAAAAAAATAATTTTCTATCTAGTTATTCATTTTGAAATATTTTAAAGCATATCAAACTTACGGCCTGGAAACCGGCGATGTTACAACCAAATTTTGGGTAAAACGTTATTTGTTCACGGCATTGCTAAGATAACGTTGTACTTGCACTGACCATCATGTACTCTTTGATTTAGACAATCTCTTTCAGAAGGTAAATTAAGTTAACTATATTCTTAGCATACCAATCATTTGCTGACGTTCTTAAAGTTGAATGATTTTGTGAATTTTTCTTATTTTGTTAGATAGCATAATATGATTAAAAAAAGGGTATCTTGTCAGTTTGGCAACAGCTGGGAAAACTGGGAGGCTGCAACTGTGGCTTTCTGTGCAAAATTTAATTCAACTATTTCAAACCAAAAATAAATAACCCCTAAACGATCTAATGTCAAAAATGGGCTCTTAGACAGTTTGGATAGTTCCTATGGAGTCAATTTCTAATAATCCACTTTGAAATTGTTACTGTAGAAGGACATTTCAATGACCTCAACGGGAGAATAATTTTTTGCTAAATCCGACATATAATGAAAAGTTATAGGGTTTTGAGTTTCAAATGGGGAGAACAGGCACTTCGAACACCTCCAAAAACTTTTGTCAGGACCCTCTATTGAATGTGGGATTTTCAAATCTAGCAAGTAATATTTTCTTCCTTCATGTTGTCCAAAAAAATTTATGTCTTTAGTGAAAATAGCAAATAAACCCAAGTCAAACATTCTCACACATTGTCACACATTGTTAGGCAAGGTACCAAAAAAACTTCCTTTTTTCCACATAAAGCTTAGAGATGTTCATATTTTTTACTTTTTTCTTTCCCTCAACAATATGTAGTGTAAATCTTCTAATTCAACATTTGGATTATCAATCTAAAACACATTAATTTCACAAAAAATAAAAATACGAATTGGCAATTTTTGAACCTCCACTCCTTGCACATTTGATTTGAATATACTACGCCTCTCCTCTACCTCTAAAATTTGGTGTACAGTGGAGTACCAATCAAAATATCGTTTTTGAATTCGCAGTGAGAAAAATTTAAGTACTGCCAACTTTGAAAGTCTCCTGAGAGCTCAAAAATTTGTATTTTACCACGAAACTTTTACCAAAGAATTATATTCAAGTTAATTACATGTATGCCAAATTTCAAGGCCATAAGATTCACCGAAAAAAGGTTATTCAAAATCTACCAACATTGGTAGTTGTGGAAATTTTTTCACTGCTGCCAACTTTGACAGCCTCCCAAAGATTGAATTATTTTATTTTTTTCCATGAAATTCTTGGAACAAAAACCTCTTTATGTTAATAACACATGAAAAAAATTTCAAGGCCAAAAGATTAATTCAAAAAAAGAAATCCACAATCTACCAACATGTGTAGTTGTGGGAAACAATGGGGGAAACCATTTCATTGCTACCAACTTTGACACCCTCCCAACGGTTGAGAAATTGTCTATTTACCATGAAATTTTTGGCACAACATGCTCTTCATGATAACAACATTCATGCCAAATTTCAAGGTCAAAAAATTTATACAAAAAATATAATTTACAATCTACCAATGTGTGTAGTTGTGAGATACCTTTTATTAAAGACATTGAAATTGTTGAAGTATGTCAGACAATCATGCTTCTAGATTGAAATTCTCCAGATGATGCAATCTCGAATCATAAATGCTTCTAAAAAAAATCAAGGATAGCCAAATTTAGTTGTGTGCACTTGTCACATCTCAAAGATTGCACTTGTTTAAAAATTGGAGACCATATATGCATGAAGAAGGTTTTTCCTCTCAATAAGAATGCTTGCATTTACAACAGAGCATTACAGGAGGCGGGATGTGGGATGATGAGAGAAGCAAGTGATGGGTGATTATTTTCTAAGCACAGGATTGAAACTTTGTGAACATGAGTGATTGATTGCATGAAAAATGAGTTGACTGAGTAAGTCTAGGCTATGTGATAACTGAGTGGATGAGGCATGGGATGAGTGTCTAAGGATATATGGAGGTATGTGAGATTTTCTTTAAGAGTGAGTGAGGTTATAACTTACATGTGGTGACTGGTGAGGTCTGGTGAATGAGTGCAGGCTGTGAGGCAGGATGATGGTGAGTGATTGAAGGTATGTGAGATCTTTTTCTGATGACCGAGTGAGGTTATATATGTGCTCAATGGGTGAGGCTGGATCATGGTGATTAAGTGAAGGCTAGATCATGGTCACTGAGTGATGGCTATTTCAGATGAAACTCGTGCTCGCATGGTAGGTTTGAGTGAGGCAGGGAAGACAGGAGTTGACATTGCAACTATTGTTAGAGTTCATGTTAGAACAATTCAGAGGGTAGTGAAGAAATTTCAAGAAGATGGAACCTATAAGTGCAAACCTTGTGGTGGAAGTCATGCTAAAAAGCTTAGTAATAGAGATGTCCGTGCTATTATACTTGTCTTAAAAACTCATCGTTGCTCGACACTCATGGAGATCACTAATATATTATCTACTCAAGTGTCTAGATTGACTATTCGAAGGGCCTTACATGAGAGTGGCATTTTCAGTCGAATTGCTATTAAAAAAAACCTTTTTTGACACATCGTCACATGTCTAAACGATTGGCATTTGCTCAGAAAGATTGTGGGTGGACTATAAAAGAATGGGAGAGAGTTGTTTGGACAGATGAGTCTACCTTTGAAGTTGGAAAAAATTCTAAACAAGTTCATGTTTGAAGAAATGCATATGAACGCTATTCATCAAGTTGTTTCGTTCCAACTTTTAAGAGTGGGAGAACTTCTTTGATGATTTGGGGTGCATTTACTAGTGGGCAAAAGCCACAACTTGTTTTTATGCCCAAAGATAGACGTTCTGCTAAGGATTTTGTAGCAGTGGTCTACAATGTCGAGTTGCTTCATTTTATGAGTAGAGTGCCACAGGGATTGCTGATGGAAGATGATGCACGTGTCCATCGTAGCAAACTATGTGAAGAATGGAGACAAACACACCTTTTGGAGAAGCTCGATTGGCCTGCAAATTCTCCCGATCTCAATCAAATAGAGAACCTTTGGAAGATTTTGAAAGAAGCTGTGCAACATGGCCCAATATGTCCAAAAAATTTAGATGACTTGAAGGTAGTTGTTGAAAGAGAGTGGAGGTTAATCAACGGTACAAAGCTCCTTCAACTATGTCATTCTATGCCCTCTAGGTTACAAGCAGTGATTGAGGCAAATGGAGGACATACACGTTGGTAGATTGTAAATTATTTTTTTTGTATAAATTTTTTGACCTTGAAATTTGGCATGCATTTTGTTATCATGAAGAGCATGTTGTGCCAAAAATTTCATGGTAAATAGACAATTTCTCAACCGTTGGGAGGGTGTCAAAGTTGGTAGCAATGAAATGGTTTCCCCCATTGTTTCCCACAACTACACATGTTGGTAGATTGTGGATTTCTTTTTTTGAATTAATCTTTTGGCCTTGAAATTTTTTTCATATGTTATTAACATAAAGAAGTTTTTGTTCCAAGAATTTCATGGAAAAAAATAAAATAATTCAATCTTTGGGAGGCTGTCAAAGTTGGCAGCAGTGAAAAAATTTCCACAACTACCAATGTTGGTAGATTTTGAATAACTTTTTTTTGGAGAATCTTTTGGCCTTGAAATTTGGCATACATGTAATTAACTTAAAGATAATTCTTTGGTAAAAATTTCGTGGTAAAATACAAATTTTTGAGCTCTCAGGAGACTTTCAAAGTTGGCAGTACTGAAATTTTTCTCACCGCAAATTCAAAAACGACATTTTGATTGGTACTACACTATACAGGGAGCTAATATCATGCTCAACACAATGGTAATGGATTTAGACCTTGTGTAGTGCAAAAATTTGACACCAAGTGAAGTCAAAGTCTATTGATCCACTGAACACATAGGGAAAGAAATGAACCATTTGTTTGACTTTAAACACTATAATCTTTCAATCCTTGTGGTCAAAGTTTATGAATTTTTTTGAGTATGTCACTTATTAAGTCATATTTGAGATCCTACAGTCAAAACTAGAAATGAAAGTTTTTGTTTCCTTCTTTATTCATTGCATTTGAATCCAACAATTTTGAAGTGCTTTTGGTGTGAAACTGTCATGGTACCTTACGGGTTAATAAAACCTTGGTGGGAGAACAATTCTTTCCTAAATCCAACATTTAAGTGAAAAAGCTATAGGGTTTTGAATTTCAATCGGGGAGAGCAAGAATGTTGGGCACCTGGAAAAACTTTTGCTATAACATTCTATTGACTGGGAGATTTTCAATACTAGCAAGTAATACTATTTTCTTCTATATTGTCAGGAAAAATCTTGTCTTTGGTGAAAAATAGCATATAAACCCAAGTCAAACATTCTCACACATTGTCGGGCAAGGTACCAAAAAAACCTCTACCTTTCCACATAAAAACTTAGAAATCTCCATTTATTTTCTTTTTATATTTTCCAAAACAATATGTGGTGTAAACTTTCTAATTGACCATTCGGATTATCAATCTAAAAATATATCGAGTTCTCAAAAAATTAAAAATGTGAACTGGCAATTTTTGAACCTCCACTCCTTGCACAATTATTTTGAATATGCTACACCTCTCCTCTACCTCTAAAAATTGGTGTATGAGGTACTAACATTATACTTAAAACAGTGATAATGGATTTAGACCTTTTGTAGTGCAAACATTTGATACAATGTGAAGTCAAAGTTTGTTGATCCACTCAACACAGGGAAGAAAAATGAACCATTTGCCTGACTTCAAACACTATAATCTTTCAATCATGATGTCAAAGTTTATGGAAATTTGTGAGTATGTTACTTAGCCCTTTAGTGCCGAGCATGACAGAGGAGACCTATGAGATTCTATGATTGTGATAGACTATGCAAAACATTATGTATACTTTGGATACATATCATTGTGACACTATTTCATGGCAATCGCTTTTGTGGAGGTTGTAGCGGTTAGATTCGGCATTTGAGAGTTGCATGTGATCCCAAATTTCAGGGCGCACATCCATTCCGAAATAGGCAAAGCCCACAAGTGGGTGGCTTCACAAATATTCTCCCAAAATAGTGCCTGGAGACCCTATTTGAGCCTCCTCAACACTAGAGAGTTAATAAGTCTCAATTGAAATCCTAAGTCAAAACTAGAAATAATTGTTTTTGTTTCCTTCTTTATTCATTGCACTAGAATCCAACAATTTTAAAATGTTTTTAGTGTGAAACTGTCACGGTACCTTAGGGGATAAATGATAGGGAATAATGATTCAGCTGTTGAGCCCATACAGTAAAGTTAGAAGTAAAATAAATAAATAATTCAACTGCAGAGCCCATACACTGTACTGTACAGTAAGTTAGAAGTAGCACACCAACAATGGTTATTGAGTACGGAGTACATGTACTCCATGTACTAAACATATTCCAAACATGCTTGAGTACAAATGGTCAAGTTTTACATATTAAACCACAAGTCATTTGTATGTATGCAAAATATTCATGGAGGTTATATAAAAGCTTTAGATTAGAATATAATGCTTAAAATATTAATGTGTCTTCTTCAAAACCAAACCCCAGCATTGGATCATTTAACCAATCACCACAACTCCAATAGTCCATATTACAAGGTAAAGAAGAATTAGTTAGAAGCACAATTGTCATAGCTTTCTAATAAGACTTTACATGAAGATATCAGACCCAAAATAAGCAAAAAATCTATCAAATAATTTGGAATGGAAGGGAAGATAGTCTGTGTTGTGTGTCTTTTTCCATTGATATTCAATTTGGAACTTCAATTGCTTGTTGTCAACTCAATTCTTGCTATGTCTTAGCTTGTTACAAAGCTCTTGACAATGTGCTTGTATCAAGACATTACTTGAAACATTTTGGTGAAAAATAAAATTGCTTGTGGCAAAATGATATCCGAGGAAAGTAGATACTTAGTGATGACTTAGTTCAAAGGATGACATGGCAAAAGTAAGGTGATGTGGAAAAGTAGCCAACGTGCACTGAGTAGATCATGTACTAAGGTTGAGGCACCCAATTCCGATCACTTAAGCCAGTTTGGGACTTTGTATGTCAAAAACTTTTATGTAGGAAGATGTGGAATTAGGAATGAAACTCAACAATTATTTTTTCAAATTTAATCACAAAGATTTGGAATCGACATAGAATTTAAAAGCCCAAAAACTACTGGAGCCCATAATTAAACTCTAGAGTAGGTGAGATTTGGTGCCCTCCTTCACCCAATGCCAATAAGTGAGAGTGAGTAAAAGAGAGAAGATATGCCATGGAAAACCGACTCATGGAGGGTACCCAATATCGATCGGCCTTGTTCGACTTTCGAGGCAATGTCACCAATGAGGGCTCAATCGAGGTGGAACAACCCAAAATTGCACAACTTTCGTGGCAATGTCACCAATGAGAGCTCAATCGAGGTGGAACAACCCAAAATTGCACACATCATGACCCAATGCCGATAATGACTGGTGTTTTCAGATTTTGAGTTATTGGTTTTAGGTCACTTCATGCACCATTTCAAGCATATGCCATTTTCATGCATGCTCATATCGGAATATACCACATGCTCATGTCGGAATTGGGTGCTTCCACCTTAGTACGGGTTAAGAGTACATTGAGATACATGTACTACGTACCCAGAGTACATGTACTCAATAACCTTGACACAACCCATGGTGTTAGATGTGACTTAACATTTACATTTACTCTTCTCAATATGTAGTTCATTCTAAATGTAAACATTTAGTGTGTGTTAGAGAGTGGGGTAAATAACAATAATTATCAATCCGAGCTCAAGGGGTGGAGAAACCCTACACTACATATACACATGCAACTCTCTTTCTACTCCAAAAACAAACTAGAATTGGCAAATATCTTTAGATTTAGAGTTAGCCTCATATACTATCTGTGGACATTTAATATTTGTATTCATATTTAGTGTTGCCAACACTATAAATCATGGAGTACCCTAGCCAATCAAAAGATAAGCTATCATTCTCCTCCTAGGACAACACAAAGGTAGGTGCCTACATAGATTGAAGGGGATCCCTTTATTTACCCCCGGTCAAGCGGTGCACCACGCCTCAGCCTTGAGTGGGTCCATTTTTCTAGCCGTCTCGCTTTTGGTGTTCTAGAGGCTTTATTTGACTAGATATAGGGCATGCGGCCCAAAAGTACCCTCAGAGCCCCCCCCCCTCCATTGATCAAATAGGACCGCCCCTCCAACATAAAATTAGGAGCCGGATTTGACCCTACCCTCTCCCACCCTCCCAAGCCTGAGGCTTGATGCACCCCTCGACTGGGGTAAACAAAGAGATCTGATTGAAAGCTTCATAGTAAAATAAAAAATAACAAAGAAAATAGTATAAAATATAATAACAATAAATAGCTTGCATCTACACACTAGGCCTAGTTTGGCAAATTAAAAAAAATAAAAAAATTAAAGAGTCTTTTTGGCAAAAGTGGGAAATTTATGAGCGTATTTTCTTGTTATCAGAAATCTAATACTGTATTTGGTTAAAAAAATTGGCTGGAGTACTTAACCGCCCCCCAAGTACAATACTGTACTCATATGTTCCTTGGTTGATCCAAACAGTAATGTATTCATCATGATTTCATTTGAAAGCTAAGGAGAATAAATCAATATTTACAGGTTGTAGGATGGACTGAGTTCAACATAGGCGCCATTCATGCGTCATGTAAGTACAATCTTGTGAGAGGTGACCTCAATTTGGAGGAAATTTTAGGACCTTGGGTACTGCTAGTTTTCGGAGGTTCTAGAATAAGTGTGTGTGATAGTCAAATCTCTTGAGAGAGAAGTATTAGCCCCTAAAGAGCATTTTGACCTTGGAGAGACTTTTGAGAGTTAGGGAAGGTTCTTAAAAATTGAAGTTTAAGAAATGATTTTATGAAAACTTCATTGAGAGTTGAAATTATGATAGATTTCACAAGTTTTATTACATATTTTAAATTATGAATTTGCGAGGAAAAAGTTATGGTATTATAAAATTGAATATGATAGTACAATTTTACGAAGTCGGTGGTAGCAAGAAAGTTCCTGTTAACAATCCTCAATGTTTAAACTAGAATGCTTAGAAATAATATAAAATTTAAGTATTTAAAATAACTTTTTCCCCAAATAGAAGAAGACATGATGATTTCATCTACCATTAGGTTTTAGATCCAACTCTTATTTTTCAAAAATTAAAAATAAACCGCTATGCTAAGAAATGGTTGCGCTTTATACCACTAGACATTGCACAAATATTTTCCTTATCCGAAATCCCACCATTACTTGTGATTTTTGGTAAGCAATGACCCAACACAAGGTAGAACATAGTGTAGTGGAAAATCATGCTATTATTTTGAGTGAAAAATACACTGACTCTCTGCGCACGGCAGAAAAGAATCGTACAATCAACTCCTATAACACCCATTCACTGTAATAGGCAGTTTCAATCCCGGATGAATTTTTGCTCTATTAACCCTTTACCACCTATGGATGTTTCTGGAAAAACCAAGATTTCTACTAATTTTTTTCTTTGAACCGGATTTGATGGAAATACAATGCCTAATACCAATATCTAACCTTACAAAATTGAACTTAACCCATGAACTGAACTTTGGGGAAATTTTGCACAACATCCAACGGTTGATGGAATAGATTTTAGTGTTTAAAGTTACCATACATTGGTAGTGAAAACTATGGATTTTGGAGGGTGTACTACTTTAACCATCAATAGATTCTTGCAAGAAGTTTTTGACTTTGAATTAGAGCGATCCACATATGCATTAGGTTGATAGCTTTGGATTGACATACCATATGTGAAGAAAATATTTTTACACAATTATTGGTGATTTTTTTGTTTTTTTCTACTTGATTGTATACAAAAATGTTCCAACCTTATACGAATCCAAACGGAAGTATTGTATGTGAGGAGAGAGGTCAACAATCACAAACAATGAAGAATGTCTTAAAGACGAAGTTCAATCAAAATTTAAGACCAAAATCAATGTGCATGTGTGTGAAATACAACATAATATGTGGCATGGTATTCACCGTATTTTAGTGTATTTAGTGTATTATGTGTTGTATTCCTAGCTTTTCCAAGAGTTCTATAAATCCAAATCATGATATGATTGTTGGAGAGTGTTCATGTAATAGAGTTTTCCTGAAAGTCTAAGTTTTAAAGGGTGGCTACCTTGTGTCAGCCAAAAAGACCCGTTGCAACATCCTTCAAGGACCTTGTGTCTTTCTCTATTCACCAAAGCAGGGTGAGATTTAAATACGGCAATATTTGCAGGGTGAAAATTCTCACCCTGCATATTTTATGGGCCACACGCATGGAACAAGCTAATGTAACCAAATTAGTAATTTGGAGTCACCAATGCCACCTTGCATCTATGTTTAGACGGTGACTGTGCCTAGATGATTAACCCTGTAGCATGTTGGTTGGCTGACAAAGGACCATAATTTATGGAATAAACCCCAAAGTTAACCAAACCACCATGTTTCTAAAAAACAAGTGGACTTTCAGGTGTACAACCCCTATCAACGTTTTGGGGTGACAGTTAGGGTTTAAACCCCGAGTACTTTCCGGAAAACTCCAATGTGTGCGCAAATCTAAACCTTGTATCTCAAAGCCTAATTCTTCATGGATTTCATGCAAATTGAGTTTTAGCACCTCTGGAGTCCCATTTTGGGCTTCCTGGGCGCTACAGGGTTAAAACACTCACCTTATAATATTCACAGCCTTGAAGCCAAAATTAACCCTCAGCTAAATACGCCCTCTGTAACATCCATCCATAGTAAGCAATGAACCTTTCCTGCAAAAAATAGCCCACATATAATTCCTTGAACCAACCCTGTCCACCTGTGTTGTTGTATGCAAACCAAATTCTTCAATCTAGCCAAGGATTTCTTGCTGGTGATCATCATCAAGCGAGTAATGCTTCCTAATTTTTCAATCCTGTTTCTTGGGATTAATGTTGACTTTAGCGTTTGTTTAAGTTTGACCCTCTGAAGCTACGCCGGCGGGTATCTACCGGGTAGCTTCACAATGTTTTGATTGTATTTTGTTATAATAAGAGAATTTAACAGGTACACCATTCCCTAATATAGTGTAGACTAGGCTATTTGAAATTCCTACACTAATTGAAAATTTACTTGCAATTGTTGACTGACACACATTTGCTTGAGAACAAATACCCAATCAAAACTTGGCGTGCACATGCTTTGATGGAAATTAGTGTGGGTGATCCACATCAATCATAAATCCACGCTATATTCAGTGTTTAGTGTAGTCTTCGTAAGAGGCAGCTCTTGGTCAAACAATGGGAATATTATAGTGTACTATAGAAATTGCATAGAATTGGTAACTTGAAAAAAGGTACATATTTCGACAATTTGTCAAATATTCTACTCCCTTGTGGAGATTTCAAAAGTTGGGCTCCCTCTTGTCACAAGAAAAGTAAGGTAAGCCCCCCTAAAACCGACAAGTGAAGGAATGTGCATATATGGAGACAGGAGATAATTATACTATTATTTTTCCAGTGATAGCCTATAGAATTACAATTCCAACCCAAGTGATTTCATATTTTTTGATGAAAACTAAATTAATTATGAATTTTCAAATTGTACAGCCATGTTTAGTGGGTGACCAGCAGTAGGTACCCCCCATAACCAACAACTAGAAGTAAGGGTCTTGACTAATAGCAAAACTCCATTTGGATATGAGTTGGGGTAATGGGATGGAAGAGGGTTGGATATACCCCACTTTTGTAGGCGTTGGCTATGAGTATTTGTTGGTTATGGGGGGGCTTAACTTGCTTCATCAAAGATATCTCTTAGACGTTTCTCCTACTCACTTACGTTGTATGCATAGTTGTATTCACACTTTCATACTCTCATATGCTCATGAATGGCTACATGCACACTTTAGTTGGAGAAGAGATTTGGTGCAGCTTTCCCAGATGCACATATCAGATGTCCAAAAGGAGGAAGGAGTAGGTAATGTGAAAAGGTAGGTGTGTACAAGTACAGACCATCAAAAAGTAACCAATCCCAAACATTAGCTATTTGAGAGTGAGCCATTGCATAGCACATAGAAAGTAATAAAAAAACAAACTCCTAATTTTTCTGTGGTTCCTCCAGAAAACATACAATCTCTACTTAATACCATACACAAACCTAGAAGTACATTTGGTAGTAATGTTAACCGTTTAACGATGAGACCTGTAACATGTGACCAAAAACGACTACTTTTGGCCTAGCTCGTTGTTAAAGGGTTATGCCACTATTACAATACTGTCCACTTTCGTAGATTTCCTCTTTACACAAAGCAGCAATTAAGAAGTAACACTCAGCAAGAAAATTATCTTATTTACTGCAAAGACTTAAATTTAGAGCAATGATCATGTGTTAACTCTCATACGCTTTGCGGTAGTAGTACACATTCCTCTAAATTATCATATTTAGCACGCCTCACTTATTCTAGTTCCAAAACTACTGAGTTTTTGCTATTACTGCGACTTGCACTAAATCAATTTGTGTAGTGTAAAGATCCAGAACTTAAACTGCAAAAGAATTACATGCTAAAGAATAACATGTCATATCTAGCTCTAGAGAACTGTAAAGAGACATCAAAAACTCAAGATGTGTCTACATCTGATCCTTCTGTTATGTACTGCATGAAGAATTTATCACTGATCTACGATGTTATACAAAAAAACGGCCATCCCTCTGTATTTGAGTATGGTCCTAAATCCTAACCTCGATTAAAGATTAAACAGATTGAAGAACCTCCTCCCGCTTGAACTGGAACAGACGCTTCAACACCTCGTCCACCACCTGTTCACCAAGAAAGAAGTATGAGTAACAGTGAAAAATGGCACCAATGTCAACCTCAAAATGTTCATACTAAAAATGTACTTCAAGGTTCAGAAAATTACTTGGACATTTCAGCTGCAAATTAGATAAAATAAGGTGGAAAATACTATTCCCAGTGGTCTCTTAAAAAAGCACTTGTGTTTCATATGTTATTATGTAACATTACCAAAATGATTTATGGATGATATGAGTACAAGAATGGAGTACTCTACTGACAATTACAGGGGTCTACAAGGATCTGATTCATAAGAAAATCATAAGAAGTCATGTTTCAAAATAAATTTGAGCTTCTCGCTCAAAGTTGTAAGTGTGGATATATTTTGTTCAGTAAAGATCGTTACTGTAAGTATGGTGCATACATTAAACTAACAGGAATATAAGGTGCCAATCATAGGATGCTTGAGCGTTTAAGAGGTAACAACATGATGTTGAAAGAATGAGAGAAGTACCTTGTCAGGAGTGGAAGCACCCGAAGTGATGCCCACGGTGATAGGGCCCTCAGGTAGCCAGTTCTCCTTCTCCACATACTCACCATGCTGCATCAACAAGGGAGCAATTTACAAAGCTGAAATGATAGCCCTTCTATGATAAAAACATTAACATGACTAGAACAGAATCAAGTGCATCCATAGGAAACAAACCCCAAGTTACTACTTATGACTAGAACAGAATCCAGTGCATCCTCTGGAAACAATCCCAAGTTACAACTTACATTAAGCAAGAAGGCGATTTTCTTGCTGGAGAGCAGGCGTTCCTCGGTGTCGACCCAGTAAGAAGGGATCCCAGCCAGTTCAGCGATTTCTTGCAAGTGGGAGGTGTTGCTGGAGTTCCATCCTCCAACGACCAGAATCAGATCTACCTTGTCTTTCACAAGCTGGAACATGGCGTCTTGCCGCTCCTGGCCAACCAGAGAAGCATCAACATCACTTTCACATTAACCCTTGAACGTATTCTACATGTATGGAGTCGTATTTGAACATGATAAGGTTCAGATTGATTGAAATGACCTCCAAATGAAAGATGTTAGTTGAAGAATCTTCAATCCAACGGTGGAAGGTGCTTGCTAAACTTTAATACATTTTTGTGTTCAACAGAGTAAAATGCGTGCCTGTCTATACGTTTAAAGGTTAAAAAGATGTTCTCCTCGACTTGGGAGAAGCAAGGAGGACTGACCTGAGTTGCGTCACAGATGGTGTTGAACGACATGAAGTTGTCGGCGGCGTTCTCCACCCCGTATTTCTGCATCATGGTCCTCTGGAGGAGCTTGCCGATCTCCTCGGTCTCGCCCTTCAGCATGGTCGTCTGGTTGGCGATGCCCAACTTCTCGAGGTCCACATCAGGATCAAAGCCTTTGCTGATTGCCTTCTCGAATTTCTGGTTAACAGACCAAAGTGTTAGAAAACAGGGTGAATGGTCTTTAAGCGGATGTTTTTCTTCTCTTTAAGCAAGTAGCCTCGCGCCACTTTTGTGTGAAAAAGTTGGAATAAGCTCTAGTACAAGGGTTGTCACCACTTACTTTCAGAAACTCCTCTCTAGATCCACTAGAGCCATCCAGCTTTCCTCCCAGAATGTAGTCGCAAATGTACGTCGCCTGCAAGGCGCCGAGTTGGTAAGCATAATGAAGAAGAGAGAATTTACATGGCTAAAAAGAGAGTCCGTTGACGTTACCTCTGTGATGTTTTTGGCGATGATGTATTTGCCAGCGAAGGAGGCAGTGGCAACCGTCTCCTCGTGGGAGTACTTCCCATGGATGACAGACGTGTAGGTGCCCTTTTTGTGCTTCTCCACCGTGTTCCAGACCTGCGTAAGAAACAACAAACAAGTCACATAACTACCATGAAAGATGGCTAATATTCATGGTTGATCTCATGTAAACTCTTTCTTCAATCTCAAAGACGGCTACAACTACTTTGACTAGAGTTTACAGACCACCAAGCTCTTCTAATGATCTAGGAATTATTTAGAGTGAACAAAAACCAGTACAAAACGAAGTGGAAACATCTTTACCTTAGAAACCCAGGGGCAGGTCGTGTCCACAATTTGCACCTTCTTATCGTCCAGGATCTGCATCTCCTGCACAGAAGCTCCGAACGCCGGAAGAATAACGACATCCTCGGTGTTCACAACTGAGAAGTCCTTCACCTTCTCGGTCACTGATAGCTCCTTAATTCCCATATCAGTCAGTTTCTGCTAACAACAATCAAACTAGATTAGTAAAGACTAGAACACAACCCAGCACCTTAAAAAACCTAGGTGGACTAGAACTCCAACATAGTTCGGAGGAAGTCAGAACTTTGGATAAATACATGACACTATGTGATTGAAGATATAGATGTAAACAAAGGTGTAACTGAGGTTTGACCTTGTTGACGGTGGGGTTGTGGATGATCTCGTTGGTGAGCCACAGCTGCCGCTCCGGGAACTGCTTTCTGGCCTCGTAGGCGATCTGCACGGCGCGCTCCACGCCCCAGCAGAAGCCGTAAGAGTTGGCCAGCTTCACGGTCACATTCCCCCACGTGTGCTCGAAGTTGTTCTCTTTCAGGGTCTTCACCAAGTCACCTATAACCCAATGAGAAATCTAGTTGAGAGATAGAAGTATCGCAAATCAAAAGACGGGTCTCTGATTGAAACTTTTAAGGGACTTTACAAACAACGGTAAAAATTCAGCCTCATGGTTCCAGGAAGGAGATACTCAACTTCCATCTGCTTCAGCAACTTAAGAGTGAATGAATAGTATACTGATATAAACCAAAAGAGGTGTATCTTATTAACTTTAGAAAGAGGAGTCAAATTACAGACATGTTTTCAGAAAGTAGGACTCACTGGTATATACTCGACCTCCATCTGATGGGTACGTTTACAAAGAATGGCCATCATGGTTTGAGGACTTACTGGTAAATTCGACGTCCATCTGCTTGAGCATCTCCTGCTTGTGGCCCCACCCGTTCTTGTTGTAATTCTCGCCCCGGACCAGATTGCGGCGGAATGTCTTCGTGTCGAGCTCCTGCACTGCAGCCGGCTCCTCGCCCGCGTGCTGCGACGCGTCGCAGCGAGCACCCGCTCGCCTCCATCCCCGCGCGGGCAGCCGAAGAGCCGACGAGGACGACGAGGGCAGGTCCACACGCTTCCCGGACAGCGCTGTCGGCAGAGCCGATGCGGCCGACACCTTGCACGCCGCCGCCATCGCTCTCTCTCTCACTCTGCAACCCCAAGATTCAGGCCCCATCTTAACCCTCAAATCCCAAAAAAAAACCTGATATAATCCTATCCTTCCAACAAGAGCCGATATCCCTTCACATGCACATCTACATTCAGATCGTATCTTAACCCTCAAAATTCAACATCACCAATCCAAAAATCAAAAGCGGGCAACATAACAACCTGGCGCTAAAAACTACCAAGAAGAAATGATATCCCTTCACATGCACCTCAACGTTCAGACCCCATCTTAACCGTCAAAAGCAGCGTCAAAAAACCTGGAACAAACCTAGGGAGAAAAGGAATTCTTCACCCAAAATTCACAAAAGGAGGAAGCTCAGGGAAACAGTCATTAGGCAAAGAATAAACTCTTTCCTAAATGAGGAGAATGGCCTCAACTAAGGCAAACCAGTAAAGCTCCACCAAAATGAGCCCCAAAAAACCACCCCCAGTCTCAAAACTCACTCACTCAGTGCGTCGTAAAGCTTCAACCTTTTGTAGGAATCACGAAAACCACTCACCAATCCGTCACCACAATTCAGCAGAGAATCAAGCATTCCAAACAGGACGAGCCCAGCTTGAAAATCACTCACGCAAGGGGTTTTCACAGCTAGCGGTTCAAATCAAACCCAAATAGTTGACACCAAAACACTGATAACTAGTGAAAGACGCTCCCGTTTCCACCAAAGAAGATGCTCTATCACCCTAAACCTTCGAAGGATTCACTACAGCCATATCCTTCCCATCCTTGACACCCAGGGGAAACCAAACATCCCGAACAGGACGAGCCCAGCTACAAAAATCACTCATGCAGGGGGTTCCCACAGCTAGTGGTTCAAATCAAACAAAATACTTGACACCAAAACACTGATAACTAGTGAAAGATGCTCTCGTTTCCACCAAAGAGAACCTCTTGAAGGATTCACTACAGCCATATCCTTCCTATCCTCTACACCAAAGCAAAATGAGCTCACCTGAAGACCACGAGAGCTCCCTTCTTCACACGGAATGCGCCTGCCTTGACGAGGAGGACGTGAGGGAGGATGGACTCCAAGAGAATTGTTGCGATTGAGGGAGAGTTGTTGCTTCGGAGGAGACGAGGAACGGTTCGGTATGAAGCTTATTTGAGGGAGGTGGACGGACGAATATCGTCCAAAATGGATGAATAAAGTAGCTTTTACATCCGATCTCGTCGCGGTCAACAACGGAGGTCGTGATTGGGTGCCAGCGGATGACGTTGGCGATGGATGTTTTTGACCTGAAGTGTCGGATGAGCGTTTGAGGTGGATGGATGAAATTCTGGCTGGATGGATGGATGAAATTATGGCTGGATGGATGGATGGATGTTTTTGTGGGATAAAATTCTTTGATGGACTTATTGTGATTCTTGTTTCAGGTATTATTCTTAGGTGTATCAATTTATGTGACACTGGGTCAATGCAGGAGGATTTTGAAAATAGTTAAATAGTCCTTATAGGTCTGAGAAGCAACATTTGGGTTGCGACAAGATGTTTTTTGGTGTAGTTGGCATATAAGGTGTAAGAATTGATGTACATGATAGTTATCCAAAGTTTGTAATGTTTGTGTTGAGTCCGATCTAATGACACAAGACAATTTTAATTTAGATCATTATTGCACCTACTACATGCTTGAGAAGTTGCACAATGGTCATGTATGGTGTAGTATTTGAGCATGATTAGGTTGAGATATTGAAATGACCTCCGAAACAAAAGATGTTAGTTGAAGAATCTTCAATCCAAAGGTGTATGTCTTGCTAAATTTTAGTACATTTTTTTCTAATGAGTAGAATACGTTCAAGGGTTAATGCTCAGCCATGCTAAGTAGGAAAATCTTAAACCCCAAAAGGACCAAGTGTCCACTTGGACTTAATTTTTTTAATTAAATCACATTTTTCAATCCATATGTTCAAAATTCACAAAACTTTTACTACATCATATCATATAAGTTCAAAAGAATATTCTACAGTTACATTCCCAAAAATTAATCTTGACAGTTTTTAAAGTATTGGGGTAGAGATTTCTTTAAAATGCACGGGTCCTTTAGGGGCTAATCCATAAAGGACCTAGGCATTTTAGAAGAAATCTCTACTTTAATGATTAAAAAATTAAAGATAATTTTTTTGAGAATGTAACCGTAGAATGTTATTTTGAACTTATATGATATGATGTGGTAAAAGTTTTGTGAATTTTGACCATACGGATTGAAAGATAAATAGAGTCAGAATGAAGAGTTTTGTCTCCAGAACAAACATCTGGTCCTTTAGGAGTTAACTACAAGTTGTGTGAAACATTGAGATTTTATAGTATTTTAACCACCATCAATTGTAAAATACGAGGCAAACAATGGCAGTAAATCAAGTGGTTTGTAACTAGGCCAAGAATGTAGTATCAAAATTATACATTTTTGCAAAGAATATGATACGGTTTCAATAAACTGATTGGGCAATAAAATCTAGAATTTGGAAATGTATTCATTAATGATTGTTGGTTTTAATTAGGAAAAAATCATAAATAATAGTCTTCAAAATCTAAAATAAAATAATGATTTATTATTATAATATTATATATTTATGTAAGAATACTTGTGAATTAATACAATTGATTACCTCATTGAGGCCGTAGTAGTAAAGATAAAAATATTTGAGTATCAATTAATTTAGTTAAATCAATATGATAGAAAACATTGATGAACAGATTTTTATAATCATTTTTAATGGGATTTTTATATAGAGCATATGATTAAATGGGTGGTAGTTGAGCCCAAATGGAGTGGGATCACATATAGGATAGTAATAATAGAACTAAAATGGTACAATGATAGAAAGAAGGTGGTGAGGTAATTCCCTATAACAAACCAAAATCCATAATTTCACTCAATGTCAAATTGGGGTATACACAACTCACTTCCCTTCTTTATACCACCCATATAACTCCAATTGGAGGTTTGCTTTTGGTCTTACTTTGGTCGGCGCTTATTAAGGGTGCCTATTGATAACTACCTACTAAAAATGGCAACACACTTTGAAAATTCATAATTAATCTACATTTCATTGAAAAAATTAAAATCACTTCGGCTGAGATTGTAATTGTATTGGCTATCATTGAACAATAAATGATTTTTTTTCTCTCCACATATGTGCATTGCGTAACTTGTGGTTATTAGGGGGTTTACCTTAGCCTCTAAATTACCAAGAGTCTCCTTGGGGGACTCTGGAAGTTTGGCAGGTTCCTATTGTGTCAATTAATAACATTATTATTTGAAATTTTTAATGTGGATGGACATTAGTAAAATCTTTGAGTGAGTCTAATTTTTGAAGTTCAAACAGGGAGAGCAGGCACACTAGGCAACTCCAAAAACTTTTGCTAGGACACTCTATTGAATGTGAGATTTTCAATACTAGCAAATAATATTATTTCCTTTCATATTATCAAAAAGAAAATCTTGTATTTAGTGAAAAATAGCATATCAATCCAAGTCAAACATTTTCACACATTGTTGCACATTGTCAGGCAAGGTACCAAAACATCTTCTTCCTTTTCACAAAAAAATTTAGAGATATTCATATTTTTACTTTTTATTTTCCTCACAAAATTATGTGGTGTAAACCTTCTTATTGACCACTAAGCTACAATTTTTGAATAAGCTACAATTTTTTAGAGGTAAAGAAAAAGTATAGCACTATGTGGTGTAAACCTTCTTATTGACCTTTAAAAATTGGTATACAAGGAACTAAAATTGTGTTCAACTAAAACACGAGCAAAAACTTGACACCAAATGAAGTTTATGAAATATTTTGAGTCTATGAAATATTTTGAGTATGTTACATAATAAGTCTTAATTGAGATCCTATGGTTTAAAATAGAAATAAAAGTTTTTTCTTCGTCCTTACTCATAGCACTAAAACGAGCAGCTTCAAAGTGTTTTTGGTGTGAAATTGTCAAAGTAATTTAGCGATTAATATGTAGGAGGTAAAAGAAGAAGGTGGTAGTAGGAAAAAGGTTGTAATGGATTGGGTTACCTAACATGGTTCCAAGCACCTGAAATCATGTTTGTCCATTGTCCTTGTGCAAATTGTATGAAAAGCAACATCCGTTATACTAATAGCATCTGTGACACACCCAGCAAACTTGCACAGATCTAAAGCACAGGCTCAGCCACACCGCCCGCTTCCAGGTGATTCCGAGAAGTTGTATGGTGGTCAATCAAAGCCTTGGTACACAAAGCTTCAAAAGCCTCAAAGAACGAACGCCCCTAGTCTGTCAAGACCTCAGATAAGGCTCCAAAACGAGCCAACATCCGGTCGAGGAATGCCATGGCCGCCATTTCCAAAGTATCCTACAGTAGTGCCATAAAGCTCAATCCACTCACTGGAATGCTCCAACATCACCAACACGTATTTGGCTCCACGAGGAGTGACAACAAGCAGTCCGGCAAAATCCAAGGACCAATGATAGCCCAATCCCATAATGGCCAAAAGCTAGAGTTGGGTAACAAGGTGTTGAAGCTGGATCTGATCCAATCACACACTTCACATCGAGAAACATACGTGGCGACCAATTGATACATACGGGTATACTGGCTGCGCAACATCAAATAAGTTCGTCGCACATCAAAATTCCTAGGTCTTCGTATGCTTTCCATATCAACGAAGCACTCTGATCTGGCCTAGCAACTGTGCGCCTAATTCCATTCGGGCACACCCAATATAGAAGGTCGTTCTTCCAACGGAAACTTGCTATTTGGTGTCCAATTCGATCACGCTCCATAGCAGAAAGAACTAGGGCAAGTGTTCCATATTGTGCACAACTGGAACATCTTCCCACACATCGCTAACAACTTGGGTCCTATCCCGTTCCTCACTGGTTGCCAAATCAGACAATGTCGATGCAAAACTAGACATCAATGTAAGGTAAGCCGTTGCATGCCACCTCGAGACTGACTCCCTGTCATACTCTTCATGCCACATGGCACCAGCGAGATCCTCTCTGAAGGATTTGGATCGCAAGGTAGACCCTCCGCATTGACGTTTGTGATGCTAGCCTAATGTACAATTTCAAAGTTCCACTCTTGAAGCCACAAAGCCCACCTGGAAAGCTTGCCAGTAAAATTGTCGAACTCTATAAGCTACTTTAAAGGCTGACAGTCGATCACCGATGTAAAACGTTGTCCATACAAATAAGGGCCTAAAATGAGCTATGGCCAAAACCGCCATCAAAGCCTCCCACCTCATGGTACAAATAGTTGGACTCCGCATTGTTGTTGCCCCCAGAAGCAAAAGCCACAGCGTACACCCGTCCCTCCTCATCCTTCTCAGTCAACACTGCCCCCAATCCCACAACACTCCAACCGCTGTGCAACCCAAAGGGTTGTCTAGCATCCGGACGCCGCATGAACCAAGCTTCAACTTCGAAGTAGCAAACGATTGTTCCTACTCCGGTCCCTAAGTCCATGATTCATCCTTACCCGTGAGAATATTCAACGGCTTAGCAATCAACCTAGAGTTCTGGACAAATTGGCGATAGTAATTTGCCAAGCCAAGAAAAGCTCAAAGCCATGACACATTGATTGGGGCAAGAATCTTCTGCAACGCATCCACCTTGGCCTGCTGCACGCCAAGACCCTCTCGAACAATCATATGTCCCAAATATGGCAGCTGGTTACAAAAGAGCTTGCACTTGCCATGGTGCAAGCGCAATTTCCATTGCCATAACCTCTCATACACCACCTAAACTTTAAAGATGCTTCATATGGTCTTGTGGGCTGCTACTAAAAATGATAACATCATCAATGTAGCATCGGACAAATGATAAATTGGTCAACACCCGCTCTATCACCCTCTCAAACTGAGTGGATGCGTTCTTGAGGTCAAATGGGAGAAACTTCCAATAGTAGAGTTGATCTCTCTTATCTTGATCAACTCTCCAGAAAGTATTATTCACGTGGCTATCCACCATCAATGGTAACTGGTGATAATCCAACCGCAAATTTAAAGTACTAAATACTCAATCGTGGTCCATCGCATCAAATAACTCCTCCGGCATAGGCATGGAATACTGGTCTGAATTGGTCTTGCTATTGATCAGCCCATAATCCTTACACATCTGTTTCTCCGTCGAGTTGCCAATGATACCATTATTTGATAGCATAATAGTGGCATAAGCGTACTCCTAGCTTAATTAAGCTGCCGGCCAACAACTCCTGACAACGAGATTGAACCTCAACTTTCTTTAAAAGAGTGAGCTTGTATGGTCGTTGGAAGATCGGGCGGTCGTCCTCCAACTAGGTGTAAATCAGTTTGCCTCTATAGTCCTTCAAATCATCAAGGCTAAACGCAAAACAACTACGATACAATCGTATGAACGCTCGTTTCCTTTGTGCCTCGGCACCGATAAGATGTAGCCCCAAATGCAAAGGCCACTCATCAACTCTATGGTTTCTTTCACCAACATAGGAGACTTGCCGCGTACAAGCACAGTTGGTGATTGCTACTTGCTAGCAAAGACGGCATTCATGTTCCTAGACTCCTCACTTTCAAGACCTATTGGAAAATCTTGTCTCGTGATGAAAAACCAAGAAAAGATATCCCGGACATCCTCCCAACCAAAGTCCTCGTCCAACGCTGCAAAGATACGCTAAGCTCAAAGCTCCTCAGCTGCGTGTCTCTTCAAACAAAAACAAGCTCCACCTCTTCGACCTCAGTGAGATGTGGCACCATTATCGCCTGACTATCAAATTCTGCACCCAATATACGTGCATGGTCACGCAAACGATGTTGAACAACAAAACAAAGGCCGCAAACCTAAACAAGATTGTTGAGGTCAATGGCTTCACTTGACAAGAAACAACGATGGCCCTTAGAGAGATCCGGTGCGGCCGTGGTGCTTGTCAAGAAGCCCATTGCCCGCTTCATCTTATTGGCAAAAGGCTACTTGTAAGTTTAGAAAGTAGAATCTCAAACCATGCCCGGACAACGTGTTTTAAAGGAAAAGGACCCTAGGTAGCACATCAATGTCAAAAATACCCCTAAGTGAAGCCTATACAATTCACCAACGCCAACAGTAGCTCATCATCCTTGGAGACCTCCATGGAAACACGATGATCATCCAAGATATCATCAACTATACGGCCTATGGGCCATTGCACATGAGCCAATGTAGAAGTCAGAGTCACCAAAGAAGCCATATTCGTCCACAACCAACATGGCCGATGGGCATATAAGCCTAATGTAGCAGCATCTACAAATGTTGGGGAGTGAAGATGGTGATGGATGTTTGCACCATCCTTACGCACCTTCGTCCGTGTATATGTCAAGGGGGTTACATTCTTCAAAATGTACCTTGGTAGAGTCGATTGGTGGATAATCCACCACTGGATGAGCGTGAGCAAATCCGCAAAGATACTCGACCGTGGATCATTTAAGCCACATCCACTTTCCGACCGTAAATGGCCTTGACAACGCTATCCGTCAATCACCGAGTCCACGTGACCTAACCGGCGCAGATCATCCGCACTCATGAATGTCACATCACACGGCAACTTGCCAAAACATCCATGAATTGTTGAAGGTGGTAATTGCTCCATATACATTGCTAGAAGACGCTGAATGTGATGGTAAGCCGCACGGTTGGCTACAAAGCCACTATCCATGTGGATGTACCGCCCTACTTTGAGACCAGCCCATAACACAGCCGCGAGCCCCGTATTAATACTGGCAAATAGCTTCATGAGGATAATAACCTCATCGAGTGGTCGCCACTAAATAGTGCGAGCCTACAACAGAGTAGAAGAATCCAGTGAAAGATATGGAGCATCCAAAACATCCACCCTCACCCGATTGCGACAAGTGAGCTCCAAATAGATCCTCCAACGGAGCAATGGAATCTAACAATGACGTGCAGGGATCGCCGCTCGTACGTGCTGATGTGATTCCGCTACCTCCGACGTAAAAGCATGTGTCTCCTCCAAAAGTGTAGAACCACATGGAAAATCAGATGCCAAAGCACTTCATCAAAACACAGCTTTTGCCGTAGAAGTCACCACGCTAGCTACAAAGACAACTGGAATGAGCTCCTTTTTGCCATCACCGGTAGAGCACCTAGGTTTAATCTAGGCTTCCTCCGTCCAATTATCCACCTCAAATCGAGTGGATAAAACACCTGCTCATTCACGAGAATGTTGTAGTTGGTGGCACCACTCAAAGCGCAGAGAAGAGATATGTGGAAGAACAATGGACCAAATCCTACCCCAAACATCAACTGCAACGGATGTTGGATGTAGTCCATGCCCTTCTACGTACTCCCAACCGATGTGACAATTCTAAACGGCCAAGGCTCGAGATCCAAAGCACCTAGGCTCAAATCCTGGGCTAGTTGCTTGCCAATCATCATTGGCTGAGCCCTCGAGTCCAACACAACATGCAGGAGGGTAGCTCAATTAGGGTTGCGGTCTGTACGACCATCCACAATGACTTCGTCCTCATTCTCCAAATATACCACCCTTGGGCGCACACTACGTTGCTTCTGTGCCGACTGGGTTGCAGCTTTGGACAAATAAGCCACTCCAAAGATCAATGACTCACTCCCAAAGGATTGCTTCGTAGGTGTGGAAGTGGCGTTGGCCTCAAATGTAGAAATAGCCTCCGTCGCCAAATTGGCCAACATCGCCACCTAATCTTCCTAGGTAGGTAGAACCCTCACTGCTTGCGAGTTTTCAACGATGGCATGGGCACCTTGCCGTCTAACATACTACCTACCAAGTAGGATACACCGGATAGTTGAATATATAGTGTTTGAAAGTCCACACCGGCAAATATCCGCAACTATAACACCTTATATACCAAGTGTATGCGGCATCTCAATGAGTGGAAGAAATCGGTGGGACCAAGATTGAAGTGGGAGCGACAGTAGAAGTGGCTGCATCCGTGATGTTGAAAGAAAAATATAGTGGGGACCGACCAATCTGGTCTAGCAAACCCGTGTAGCGAGGATGACCGCTACTACTCGACAAAGTGGAAGAAGGTGCCATCGTTTATGTGGTAGTTTGAGCACGAGTGGCCACCGCTACCACAACCTCCTCTAAAACGCCATAAAAATAGGGATCCAATGCTGAAGATGAGCCATGACCGCTTACTTGAGGCCGTATGTTTGCGACTTGCCCCAAAGAGGCCATCACATTCATCTGCTTCTTTAGCTTGGCAAATTTGGCCTCAAGTGTCTTCTCCGCATTTGATTCAACAGCCAAAGACCCTTGACGCTTCTTTGGGTGAAGAGCAAAACAGTTCTCATCACTATGGCCAAACTTGCAACAATAACAACATGTCACAGTCTTCATATTTTTTCCCTAGCCATCTCGCTAGGTTTAGCTGCCTCTATCTTAGGCTTAGCTTTTACCATGCATGCCCCCTTTTTTTTGAGACAATTGTGTCTTCTTTGGTATGACCAGCTTGTCCACAAGCTCAACCAACGACGCTAGGATGTGAGCAGTGAGCGGTGAGCAATGAGCAATGAGGAGGGAGGATAATAATGGACATGAATATTCTAATTATAGGAATTTTCTATAAATGATATTTGGAATTTTCTTTAGAAAGTAAATTTTTGCAACCTATTACCGTGGTTTACAAATGTCTTTTGTGATTTTTCACTTACAAATGGGCTATGAAATTGCTTCACATAAAAATAAATGTTGAATTTTAGGGACAAACCTAACCAAACTTTAATATGGAGTTGACTATTTCTCGTCATTAAATGGATGAATAAGTTTGGATGACATATTTCATAGATGGACAGAGTTTATGGATGAATGAAGTTTAGGGCATCCATTCAAAATCTCATCTAGTTTTACAAAAATTTCTCTATGAGCGACATGAAATTTAATGGGAAACAAAAATTATGTTAGTTTACAGTGCTTCATAATTCATGCCGCATTAAAAAATATACCTTTCAAGAGTGAAGATGAATCACTGAACTACAAGATTTTAAAGAAGTCAAAAGAGGTTCTTCTGTGCCAAAGAGCCTACTAGGCCCATTTTAATTTTAATTTTTTGTCTAATTTATTTGATTTTTTTTCCCGTTTCCAACAACGAGCAAAATATGTTTCAAAATATTTTTCCTCAACAAATTCTACTATTTCTACAAGTGAAAATTGTTGAACTTCACAAGTTTTTTGTGAAGCCCAAAAGGGTTTCTCGGTACCAAGGAGCCATTTTGGCCCTCCAAAGTTTTGTGTAGTTTTCAAAGTTAAACTATAAATGAGGCAATAACTTGCCATAACTACTATGACCAAAACAAGAAAAACTTAGAGATTACTATTGCGGAGTAGGAGTTGTACTTCATTGAAACTAAGACTTGGTGCATGTATTTACTTGTCGTCTTTCAGGTTTGCCTTGCTCAAAAATTTGTATACATAATACAAGTGTTTGCAATTCACCCTCGCTTTGCGTTGGCCTAATGCTCCACTGCGATGAAGATTATAGTGGAAGCAAGAATTTTAGTGCTTAAAATTACATAAAATTTTGGAGTGCCAAATGGGCACTTCGGTACCGAGGTGTCATTTTTCCCCTCACTGAAACTATGTAAAATTATAGTAGAAGCAAGAATTTTAGTGTTCAAAATTTCATAAAAGTTTGGAGTGCCAAATGGGCACTTTGGTACCAGGGTGCCATTTTTCCCCTCACTCAAATTGTAGTGGAAGCAAGAATTGTAAAACTATGTAACATTGTAGTGAAAGCAAGAATTTTGGTATTCAAATTTACGGAGAAGTTTGAAGTGCCAAATGGGCAGTTTGAATAACCCCTTAAGGAGAATTTTTCTTAGTGGGCGATAATTTTTAATTTTTTAATTTTTCTTTTTTGTATTTTTTTTTTAGTTCCCTTGGTTTCGCCCTCAGGGCACTCCTCGGTACTGAGGAGCCCCTTAGCCATTTTTTATTTTTTTTTTGGTTTCGCCCTTAGGGCATTCCTCGGTACCAAGGAGCCCCTCGGCTATTAATTTAATTTTTAATTTTTTTAAAATTTATTTTTTAAATTTTAAATTTTTTTTAAAAATTATTTATTTAATTTTTATTTTTTTAAATTTTGGTTTCGCCCTCATGACCCTCTTCGGTACCGAGGACCCCTTTGGCTAGTTTTTTTTTTTTTGTTTTTTTTGTTTTTTTTGTTTTTTTGGTTTGGCCCACATGGCCCTCCTCGGTACCGAGGAGCCCTTTGACTGGTTTTTTTTGTTTTTTTTTGTTTTTTTTGTATTTTTTTGTTTCGCCCTGAGGGCCCTCCTCGGTACCGAGGAGCCCCTCGGTTGGTTTTCTTTTTTCTTTTTTTCTTTTTTTTTACTAGTATTTTAGAAGTTGCTATATTTTTTTAAACTATAAGTTGAGCAATCATTCATCTACATTCATCAATCTACATTCATCCATCTATCCTCCAAATAGTTTATTTCGGGGTTTTTTGATCCAACTTTCTTCCATTTTGATCTTTTTTCATACCACAGAAATAGGTCACAATGTAAAATTGTTTCTTGTAAATCACCCCAAATCTGTGGTTATAGGGTGTCCAACTGAAAAAAATAGATTGCTTACTACTCACTGCTCACTGCTCATTGCTCACCGCTCACCGCTCACTGCTCACTACTCACATTCTAGCATTCCTGCAAGCCGAACAATGTACAACCTTTTTAGGTTGTGCCTCCGCTAAGCTACTAGTATCTGTAACAAACTTCTTGGGCTTGGGAGCCTCCAACATGGAGGTGATGAAGTCCATGGCCTCCCCCACACCAATGTTTTTTCTAGGTCCTCCATTTCGGCACATGCTTGAGCCAATGTCTTCATGCTCTTGTACTTGAAGAGAAAATGCCAAATGATTGCCTCGTGCACCATCTTCTCCTACTTGGATATGAAGAACTGTACCAGCTGACATTACCTGAAAACGTCGTCGGCCTCTATAGACAATTGTATCACTCAGGTATACATCGTGCGGAGAGTATCTTTTTTCTCCCGACGGAAATCTTGGATGTTCTACATCTGATCACAATAAGATCCCTTGTATTCCACCTCTAAATGCGCTAGGAATCGCTCGAGAGGATCAGAGGCTCGCGGATTGCCAGCCGCCAACAATGCTACCCGAGTGGCTATGACCAAACGTGATATGACCCCCTTGCCAGACCGTTCGCCCACAACGGCAACGCCCTTGTCTTTTGGCTCCCCACTATGAGAACTTTCTTCCACCTTGGGCTCCTCGGTCGATGTCGAGACTTAGGCAACCACTCCTTTAAACGCACTCACCAACTCCACAAATTAGCTTCAATAATCCTCAACCAGACGTAACTCTGTCTTGTGCTGCGTGGTCGACCTCCCGTAAGTCTGAAGTGCCTCCAGCTCTAAATGTTGAGCAACATCTCGAAAGCATACTAATCGTTAAACGACGGCGTCCACTTTCGATTTTTCTTCATTCAAGACTAAAATTGGAGCCGCCAATCAGACAGGAAGATGTCCCTGCCTCGTCCTAAGAATTTGCATCGCACGACATAACAGTGATCGTCCTCCATGTTGCCAAACGTGCCCACATCCCAAAGCGGAAGCCTATGTGAGTCCAAAAAATAGACCACATTATTTTTTACGCTTAATTATTAGTTATCAATTGGCTACTAATGAAATTAGAAGATAATTGGTAGTTATAGGAGTTTTATAGAGAAATAAACTAGGAAGTCTACTAATTTTGAAGTTCATAGATTATCCGAATTATTAGTGGAAGCGTGCGAGAAGTTGAAGAGAGAAAGGATCCACTATGGTGGATTCGTTACTTAGTGTTAGTTGTGTTATGAAGGAATTTGTGTTAGTAGTAATAAGAGTCAGTGGTTAAGTTGTAGAAGTTTGAATGAGGAAAAATTGGTCAGTCAATTTTAGGTTAGACTTAAGTAGGTTGAAGTCTTAATCTAGTTTGATATTCAATTAGAGATTTGAATTAGATTTTAGACTTTCCATGTGGAAAATCCTTGCTAATCATTTTTATAGATTAGTTAGAGTTTAAATTATTGTAGGGCTAATAATTGGTTTGGCAAAATTTTGTTGGTTTCTAATGATTTAAAACTTAGATTAGAGCGTATGAATAGTCAAATTTGATGCTTAAATGTGTTTTGAACACATTGGAGAGATGAATTTTGTCAAAAATGCTTTACTTTATGTTTTAGCCATGTCCAACCCTAAAATTGGATCTAGGGTATAGGTTTATCGTGGAGTCGTGGACCCTTAATCTTAATTAAGGATTGTTGAGTTCAATGGTGGAGATGTTGCCGCCATCCTTGGGTCTCTTCTCACTTGAATAAGAGGGCGTGGGGGGCCACTTTCTCTATATCTCTTCTTCTTTTGGGCAAAGCTATGCCGAAATTTCTTCCATTTTTCCCATCTAGATTTTTGGCTATGATTAACCGCGTGTGGCGAATAGGATAGTTAGAGATAGAACGTAAAATTTAAATGTGATTAGATCTTGTTAGATTTTTAAGGACACAAAGCACGCTTGGATTGAAGCCAAGACGACAAAGTAATGATGTTTTTAATGTCAAGGAGATTCCGCTGCCGGCAAATCAAGAGCCCTAACTTTGGCGGACAACTGCGGGCAAACCACAATGAGTTTGGAGCTAAGCTTTGGAGAGGCTATAGATCTGCAAGCCAGCTTTTTGAAAACATTAGGCACACTTGAGGATGAGCAAGGACAAAGGAGTTACAATTTTTTTGATGTTAAAAGGTCTGTTGCGAAGCAGATTTGGAGGAGCTACTTGCAGATTATGAGAAACTATTTTGTAGGGCAATTGCTAGCGGACTGTAGCAATATCCAAGATTTTTAGGGTATGAAGATTGTGAAGTCAGTTTTCTAGAAGCACCAAGATCACTGAAAGACAATCGAGGATGAAGGAGTTACAGCTGATTTAGTGATAAGGGGTTTCGTTGTCCCGATCAACCCCTCTAAAACTTCAATTCAGTTAATTGTTTTGTTCTTATGATGGTTTTTGTGTTGTTAGGGAATTGATATATGAATGTGCTGGTGTGATTGAAGTCTAATTGGTGCTTGTTGTGATTGATTGTGGATGTTGTTTGCATTAGAAATGGTCTGTAACTCGTAAATACTAAATATTTACTAAATAGTCTCGTAAGAAACCAAAAGTCAAAATTAAAATCGGTGGAATAAAATGAAATGTTTTAAATTAGTTAATGACTCTAACCTAGAAATAAAGTCTAACTCACCTAGGTGAAATTAAGTTACGTGAGTTAAAATTATTTACTTATGTAATTTGATTACTCTGGGGTTAAAATAAGTTACTAAGAGTAAATTTAATTTATATTAGGATAGATTAAAATTACTTAATCTAATTTACCTTCAAGCTATCTGAATTTTACTTTTTGGGGTTAACTTATCTTATTTCGTATTAACTATTTAAATTAAGTTGGAGTAACTGGAAAGAAATATTAAAGTATTAGTGGTGGTTATGTATTGAAGATGATGTTGTTTATACAATGTGAGTGATAATACACAACCAACTACTAAACGTAATCAAAGGTGGTAAAATATCGCTCACAACTGACGATCAACATCTAATGTTGAAATAGGCTCAAAAGCCTTGAAGGTATCTCACCCTAACTCAAAGTCTACGATGGAAGCACTCTCCGGGTAGTATGGTAAGGGGAAGCGGTAATATCAAATCCTACTACTCACCACAAATACAACCGCCCTAGGAAACTATCTACGGGTATTATCTAGAAGATAACGATAAGAACGATTAACCTGCACCTGCAAAATCACCAAATTGTGTGCTTCACCCGTCATCACCTCCGGCTACTACATGTCCAACCACAACCTCCTACATAGAAAGGCCATGCCAATCATCACCTCGATTTTGCCTCTACGGTACTCTATCACAAACTAGTACAACAATAAACGGGCTACCGAAAAATTCCGGCTACACAAGTCCACAATAGGGAGGAGGTACCATAAACGGAATCCAAAAATTCAAAATTAGATCTTTCCTCCAACAACATAAAAGCAGAAGTAGACAGGGTTAGAGGCACTGGTACACATTTGTAGTAGATGGCTCCGTGTCGCAAGACCTGCAAGAAAAGGGAAATACTACGCGTGTTCCCCTCTAATGTCTAAATTAAAGAGAAGTGGGACATTTAATTGCGGTGTTCAGAAACACAAATCACCCCAATGCAATTGACACAATGGATGATTTAATGTGTCAATAAGCCAATCCAACACTAAAATTGGATTCAATGGCAAATTCCCGAACTAAAGGCGCAAATTTCACACACCCGAGTCAAAATGCCCTTGCAAACTACCTCCATAGTTTTAGACACTAAATTTTTTTACAATAAATTCAGAGCCACATTAAATGTGATTTTTCAAAGTTTTGGAAACTAGAATTTTTTATATCAATAGTCTAATGTTTCCTCCGCCAACTCAAACCCGCAGTCAGAATCGCAAAATAACTTAAATTGCAAAAGTTGGGTTTTTTGAAATTTCCACTCCAGGGATGTTCTGAAATTTTGCACAAAAACTGACTTGTTAAGGGTCCGCAATACGCTTTTTGGGTACCTATGAGTTTAATTGGAATTAGGTGCTACCGCCTTTTGCCCCCCCCCCTACGTTTTGACCTCTTTGAACCGCGCACCCGCCCCTATGTCTCAACTCCCAAGCTTGTCGTCACTACTTCTCCATAGATGCCACGTGTACCGTGAGCCCCAAGCTCGTGCCCCCGTCGCAGCCCTTCACCATGGCCCGTAGTGACACGGTCTCCTCCCTATTGTCTTCTCATAATTGGGAACGTTGTTGTTGCCCCACGTGGCCTTCTAACCGCATTGGCCCACCTGTTGTCCTGTCTCGTCCCCGTTGACTCCCAGCCTACGCGTTCCTTTTGCCAACACGTAAAGCGAGGTCGTGCTAGGTTGTCTCCCTTGAGCCACATGGACCCCACTTGTCCGTGGTCAACCCATGACTCCGCCCTCCAAGCGTACGAAGTGTGGTCTTGTTCCCGGGATGTTGTCCTGGAATTACCACCAAGTTCCCGCATTTTCTCGGACTTGCTTCTGCCGTATTCCCCGAACTCCATTAGATCACAACAGCTCTCTAGAATAGACCTCTCGCTTATCCAGTACATGAGTTCTTCAAAGAGCTACTTAAAATCCTATTCAAGTGCACTTCAAAATCCCGCATATGTACGCTCACTACAACCATGAAATTCTCTTCCTTCTACCGTACTACCAACGTTGTAGGAAACAACCAAATTTTGATATCAAAACTTATAAACAAATAGAAAAAGTGTAGTCTATGTCAAGTGAGAATGTTGTGAATCGCTAGAGTAGTCAAGTGTCTTGCATTCCACAAGGGGAGAATCAAGGAGTGCAAGCGGAACTAGAGAATGCGGAGCCTTTACTAATAATAATCCATCCCTTACAAGCAAAAAAAGCTCACTAAACATTCTTTAAACACACTCTCAAAGCTTAACTTGACAAAGATGGTTGATCAAGCGCATACGGGCCGCAAAACGCACACACAAAATCCTAACGGATGAAATACATCCATTGAACGGATGTGGAGTAGCGAACGTACATCACTAACAAATATAGATTAGAACTAACTAATCTACGCTAACATCACGCGATGTGGTGCGGTCCTCAACGTTACTTTCCATGACAAAAAAACATTGCCAATTTTGCTTTTATCATCTGAATCATTCCCACCCTGCGATCTTTGTGTGTTCACATTCACCCGCAAGCTGGTGGTTGTTGATTGAGCTTTTCCAATTTGGTTTTTGGTACCGCTTGGATTGACGCAAAGAACTATCTTAATAACCGTATATTTTCCAAACTTCATCAACTCATCGTCATTAAAGAGTTTAATAAACTTTGACTTCACTTGGAAATAGATTTTTTGCATTACAAAACTTCTAGGCTTGATACCATTAATGCTAATGTACGTACACCAGTTTTGAAAGGTACCAAAAGGCTTGATACCATTAATGCTAATGTACGTACACCAGTTTTGAAAGGTACCAAAGAAGTGAAGCATATTCAAAAAATCTAAAAACAAAATAAGATTGAAAAGTCACCAAACCACAGTTTGATATTTTGAATAATTAAATTTTTGTGTAAATTGAAGATCCAAACAATCAAAACCAAGGTTTGTTCTTCTTGAAGTAGAAATCAAATGAGAAAAAAAAACTTAAGATCTCTGCTATTTAAGGGAAAATGAAAATTGCTGTGCACATTGCCCCAAAAATGGTGAGAAAACTTTGATTCATCTTGGGGTGAAAGTTTCACACTATGCAAAGTTTCTTTTGTGACAATCTCAATAATAGAATGAAACTAAATTGTATTTAAAAAACTCATTAATGTAGGATTGTAGCAAACTTTTTTGACATTGTCCAAAGTGCCTACCCTCAACTATTCTTTTACGAGATGGCATAACTTTTTTTCTTTAGGTCCAATGAGGAAAAAAGTTATGATCCCACGGAACTCTTAGCTTCTTGCATCTTTGTACAGAATTTCAAGAGTTGGAAACATAAATTGGAACCACAAGAATGTGCCCAAGATTTGCAAAAGCCCACCTCAAGATCCTAAATACATCATTCTATGCCATTAAAACCTAGAAGGAACAAAACCAGCACCTACGGAATATCAGTACAAAAGGCTTAGGATTCAGGGCTGTGGTAAACAATGATTTCTGGTACAAATCATTAGACCTAAACCCTGAACTAATCTGGAAGAAACAAAACCAGCAGCTTCCGACACTCCCGAGCCACAAGTCCAGAAACATTGAAATGTTCAACCAAAAATGAACGTGGGTTTCTATGGCATAAACCTAGTCAAAAAGTACACTTCGAAATAGCCGTGGGCCTACCCAAACCCTTTCCATTCCCGCGCAAACAACTCTTCTAAAAAGGCTTCATTGCTGATTCTGATCGACATCCAAAAAAAAAAAGCGTCACTGGTTACCTATTACCGCGACGAACCGAAGCGAAGTCGCCTGGGTTGAAGCTCCAGTTGGGTCTCTGATGAGCTTGGTTTGAACCGTCCGGTGGCGGAGGAAAGTACATGGGGAGAGGACGGGGTTGGTAGGGTGGTGGGTGAAATACAGGGCCTCCTACCATGTTGTTGCCAGGGCCAGGACCCAGCATGCCACGGTCACGCATGCCATGGTCCGCGGCGCCGCCCTGGTAGTTGTTGTAGCTGTAGATAGGGTAGCCCATTTGTGGAGGACGAGGTTGGAAGGGGAGGGAACCCATTCTGGGCTCCGGGAGGATGAGGCTCCTGGGCATGGAAGAAATGATGCCTCTCCCTGCTGCCCAGCCTGAGTACTGCTGCTGATATCCCTGGAACGGAGGAGGCCTGTGGTGACCAGGGTGTCCGGTTGGAAAGTGGTGGTGGTCGGGTGGGCCAGGGAAGGGAGTTGAATTCGGGAACACGGAGCTGTTGGTCCATCCGCCGTTGCTGCTGACTTTGGAGAACTTCTCCACGGGCTGGACGAGAGGCTCCTCGGAGACGCGCTTCAGGGATTTGACTCCGAACAGGGTGTGCTTGGTCTCCTGGATCTGGGAGGAGGAGCTCCCCATGGAGACCAGGTTGAGGTGCGAGACGGTGTCACGGAACGACTGGTGGATGATGTCGAACTCCTTCTCCCGCACGGCGCGCGCGCAGTTCTGAGATCTCTCTGCGAAATCTTCCACCTGGAGAAGGAAGGCCCTGAGATGAGTTATGAAAAGACAACCAGATGCCTCTACAAGGTTTTCACCATAAACCAAAGTCTTGAAAGCTGGTAGGAGGCGTAGGCTGATCATCCATAATATTATGCACTAACTCCTAACGAGACGCAGAACTGTTGTAATATTAGGATATATTAGAAAAACACTGGACACACGATGCTGCTATTTGTGTTCAGTGTGCCTACCGACATGCAACCGAGATGATTTTTCGGCCACACTTTGGAGATCCATTTGCCTTCGTACACGCTGGCGCAGAGACCTTGTTCCCACAGGCTCTCTACAGCTATGAACTGCACAGCAGAGATATGTCAGCTCAAGTAAATCCGTGGCGAAGACACGAGGAATACATGCAGATAATGTGTTGTTCAATTGCCCAACCTTGATAAAGAAAGAACCGAACAACTCAATCAGAGTTTCCCTGTTGTCTCTGCCAAAGCAGTTCTGCGTGTGAAGGGCCACACGCTCCTTGACGGCTGCTATGCACTTCTCTGTTTCTCGCAGAACCAGCCCTGCTCTACGCCACCCACACATTATCTGTCAGTACCTGATCGCATAGGTCCTTCAAAGAGAGATAACTAGAGTAAAGTGATTCTCTGGATTTAACGTGAGAGCTGGAGAAAGTGAACACTACCTTCTAAGAGGGTTGAGAATGATGGAAGGATTGGAGGTGACCGCATCTGCAAAGAAATTGACAGGTCAGCTATCAAAAGAGTAAGAGGATACACTTGATATGCTTGACTGTAACCCCTGACCACACAGAAGGGCTTCTTACAGTAAGAGACAAGCCAGCGATCAAATCAACAACTTCAGGAATTAGTCACGATGACAGCATCTCACAGCCTAGTATAAAACTGCTGACCACCAACAGCGGTAGTCGAGAGTTGTTGAAAATACCTGTAGATGAAATGCTGCGAGTAGACAAATCGAAAGGGAGTTTAAAGTGCCTTTCTTTGAGTCATTGACGTTGTGTATTTTTGCCCAAGCCTTCAACTATCCGAAAATAAATAAATAAATAAATAAATAAACGAGTTCGTCAGCATCACCCATCACATATACAATGCAGTCCCACGTCAAAAAAGCTATCACATAGAAATGTTCACTGAAATCATCAGAACCTAAGACTTGAATCCTGTTTCGCTCCGCACTTCCAACACAACCCTTAGATCAAACAGAATTCAAGTAAAGAATAATCTACTCGATAAGACTTACCAGAAAACAAAGCTGCCGAAACCTGGGGTCGATCTGAGTGAAGATACCTATCAACTCTGATTTCAAAACCCCGTCCTTGTTCTCCATTGAGATATCACACTCTATGTTCGTCTGGCCCTCCACAAATTTCACCACAGGAACCGCCGCCCTCATTACGGGCTCAATTTTACGAGCGGTGTGCCTGATCGTTCCATTTCTGCCTGCATGAGACAACCATATGAATTAGCAGCTGTGAACATGTTAAAGTGAACCAAAAACCCCCACATTGCAAGCAGCACAGAAGCACATTCCATAGTGCAAGGCCACACGAGCACTGTCAAGTATATATGGGAGCTAAGAGACTAAACGAGCACCATTATGAAGTCCGTAGAGTGCTCGCGTCAGCTTTCTCAATATTGCAATCTTGTCAGCCCGGCTACGCTCAACTGATGAGTAGCCCACATTGAGAGACAGATCCAGATCACTTGAGCTTGTGTACAGATCCATCACGTATGATCCAAACGCTATGATGTGGCTTCCTGCACAAAACACACCAAAAATCTGAGAAAACCCTTAAAATTAAGTTCTTACCAAAATCACAGGTTCTGAGCATCACTAATAATGAACTTTTGCCTACATCCTCTGCCTACAAAGTTGAGTGCCATTAAACCTGAACTTGATGCAGAATTCTCGTGTTGAAGAGCCACTGGAAAAAAGACCACCTACCATGAATTCTCTGCTTAACGAAAGTATCTACAAACTGGATAACGCTGCGACGAGCGTCTTGTTGATCCTTGGTAGGTTGCAGACCAACATACACATCGTTCAACATGCGATCCAGCAGCCGTTTGCTCTCCGGATCCCATCGTAACATATCTACTCGTTGGCTCTCAAATTGCAAAGCTCTCTCGAACATCACTGAAGGCAACAAACAACAACATCTTCAGTTCAAAAAAAAGTCCCCATTAACCAATCAACGAACTCTACTTGGCCAATCATAACATTCTCGAACCAGTGCTAAGGCGAACCTTTGAAGAAAATGATTCCTAAATGAGCTGAGAATCAAACTGGAAGAGGTTGACAAAATTGAAGCAAGTGGCCATCAAGAGGAAGAAATAGATGTCTGTCAGTGAAGGAATGAGAATAACCCATCATAAATGGAATCAACAACTGAAATTCCAACAACCCAAGAGGTTGCCCTAGCATTGACTATGATTCCTGAGACACACAAGTTCATAATTCACCAAACATAAACCTGCAAAGGAACTCAAACAAAAAACCATTCTTCACAACACACCAGATATACACGTCTACACTATTCTGCAACGGAATGAGCTACCAATCCCTCAAAAGTAGAATTAATTCAGAGCACCTGGAACATAACCTTTTTCTGCAAAGATCTACTTCAACCAAGTCACCAGTGCTCACCATGTGAAGGCGGCGGAGCAACGAGGCAGCACTCGGGCACAAAGTAACCTTCCGGACCATCGTCCTCGCCCTCCTGCCCGCAGTCAAGATGACCGTCCTCCACAAGTGCCTCTCTCTCCTCTTCGCCCTGCGCAGTCATCGTCCCGGCCCTGCACCAAAGGAAAGGACGGATCGCCTCAAACCTAAAAAGGCACAAGTCTCCTCAACATTACGAAGGAGCTCCTCATGATGGTGCATAAGTACGCCTGCAATCATAGCCAGAACTTTGCTCCAGCAAAAGTAATTTCCTCGCAAATAGAACTAAGATAAACTCTGGTCTATTATCCAAACACCAACGTCTAGAAGTGAACGTACAGTTGAACACTTCACTGACAAATTTCTGCACATCACGTTGAGAAGGCAAAGTACGGTTCTCTCCAAAGCGAAAATGCGTGTGACTCCTCAACGTGAATTCCGAAACAACGTAATCCTAAACAATCATAATTTAAAATGCAACAGATGCGCAGTTGGAGTTGACGCTTACTGGATGACTCTAGCGACCTGCACGTGCTGGTAAAGCGCCATCCCCGAAGCGCATCATCATCCTCCCCGCACCGACACAGCAAGCGCTAACATCACTCGCATTCCCACAGCGAAAACTCGAACCCTAATCCGACACCGGAGCTTGAATTGTTCGCTAACTACTCCTCCGCTGCGCAGTTGCAATGTAGGACGGAAGTAAAAAGCAACGCGCACGGCTCTCAAAAAATATCTCGGCGCCTCGGCTCAGGTCCCGAGTAAATTGCATTACCTGCGTCGTCTTGGACAGCGATCTTATCAACTCTAGAAAACGGATTACGAGCCCTAAGAACCGATGCGCCAGGAGCGAGACAGAGAAAGAGGTTTGCGACGCCGTCACGGCACGGCAGGAGGCGCGGCTTAGCTGGTTAGAAGCGCACCGGCGGTGGCGATCGCGAAGCGTGCGAGCGCTGTGGTGGAGGAATTGTAGCGCGCGCTGCTGGTGCGCAGGAGCGCCATCGCTGCGAGGTCGAGAGTGCGAGCGCGAATGTGCAAGACGATGATGCATCCGCTAAAGTGAACGCAGGTAAGGTTTACAGTGGAGGGTACCGCGCGTCCATGGGCGGAACTCCCCCTCTACATTCCACAGAGGTATGGTATGACCACTTCAGCAGAAAGTACAGTGTACACTGTACAGTGCCGTGGGTGGAGCTTAAATTTTACTCACTTGAGCCCAATCCCAAAGACACATGACATTTCAAATTTAGATCCCTATTGCACCTACTACATGTTTGAGAAGTTGCAAACAGTGGTCATGTATTATGTAGTGTCGTATTTGACTACGATGAAGTTCAAATTGATTGAAATGACCTCCAAATGAAAGATGTTAGTTGAAGAATCTTCAATCCAAAGGTGTATGTCTTGCTAAATTTTAGTAGATTTTTTTTACATACTAAGAGTGAGATATGTGACTGTATATATGGTCCCTCATAGACCTTTAATCCTTAAATGTCATAAGGTGCCATAGTGTTTGTCATGTATGGTATTTCAACTTGATGAGGTTCACATATTAAAATCACCTCCAAATGAAAGATGTTAGTTGAAAAAATTTTATTCCAAATTCGTGAATCTAGCTAAATTTTAATACATTTTTTGTATTCTACAGAGTAAAATATGGGCATGTATATATGATTCCCGACTATCATTTAAGGGTTAACCCCTAAAATTCTTTGACATTGTCATACTAGAAACACTTCAAAATTGCTAATTTTAGTTTTAAAAGTGGAAAAGAAAAAAACAACTTTCATTTCCAGTTTGGACTGTCGGATTTTGATTAATACTTTAATGATATGCTTCCAAAATTTCATAAACTTTGACCGCAAAGAATGAAAGATTACAGTGTTTTTAACTCTTTAAGGACGATCGACCACATATGGGTTGATTCTAGACAAAAACCTTTGTAGAAAGCGTTGTACGCCACCTCAAAGGAAAAAAATTGACTATGACTTAGAGGTGGAGGAAGATGGGCATCTTTTTGAGACCATCGCCACCGCAAAAGGTGCAAGCATCGACAAGCTACGGTGATTTCTATGAAACAAGTTTGTAGATTTTTGTTATGAAATGTAACCATTGCGTAGGTGCCAATTTGCATGATCTAGAACACTCATAGACCCTCACATGTCAAAAAAGCTCATTGGTCTTAAAGGGTTAAGTAAGAAAAATGGTTCATTTCCTTCCGTGCATTGAGTGGGTCGACAAACTTTGACTTCACTTGATGTCAAATATTTGCACTACTGTATTGTACAAGGTCTAAATTCATTACCATCATGTTAAGCATGATATTAGTTCCTTGTACACAAATTTTTCGAGGTAGAGAAGGGTATTAGCATATTCAAAAAAATTGTGCAAATGTTGGAGTTCCAAAATTGCCAATTCACATTTTATTTCTAGTGAAATTAATATGTTTTAGAATGATTATCCAAAAGAATGTATACACCACATATTATTGTGGAGGAAATAAAAAGAAAAAAATGGAGATCTCAAAGTTTAATGTGGAAAAGAAGAAGTATTTTGGTACTATGTCCAACAATGTGTGCCAATGTTTGACTTGGGTTTGAATGCTATTTTCTTCTAAAGATGATAAAATGTTCTTGATAACATGAAAAGAAATAATATTACTTGCTAGTACTAATGATCTTACATGTAATAATGTGTCTTAGGAAATGTTCTTGAGTTACCCAACGTGCGCACAATCAAGAAGTATTCCTTTAAGATGGCATAACTTTTATTTCATGGGATTAATGTGAATAAAAATGATATTCCCATTTAGCTCTTGTCTTCCTGTATTGTTGTACAAAATTTGAAAACTTATAAACATAAATCGGAACAATGGGAACGTGCTCGAGATTTGCAAAAGCCCACCTTGGGACTTTTATCATTTAGGGGTTAAAATAGCAAGACATACACCTTAGCATTGAAGATTCTTCAATTAACATCTTTCATTTGGAGGTCATTTCAATCAATCTGAACTTTATCATGTTCAAATACGACAACATATATGTAGAATACGTGACCATTGTTTGCAACTTCTTAAACATAGTAGTAGGTGCAATATTAATGGTCTAAATTTGAAATACCATGTGTAATTGGATTAGGCTCAACAAAAATATAAACTTTTGTAACTATTGTATATATCAATTCTTACACCTTTTGTATCAAATACACAAAAAGTTAACATCATATTGCAACCCAAATATGTGGGGATGGTCTCAATAGATGCCCATCTTCCTCCACCTCTATGTCCTCCATTAATATTTTCATGGAGGTGGCGCATAGTGTTTGCTATCGAGATTATTGAGCCAAAACGAGCCAAAACGAGCCAAAAATGGACATTAGGCTTGAAAGGGATAAGGATAAAGATCCTTACTGTCCATTAGAGATGGGTGTGTGTGGATATGCTGGATTCTTTCATTTAAAGTCATTTTCTTTGGTCTCGTGGGTGAATACCAAAGAACATCATGGTTTCATGGTACGCATTTCTTTCTAGGACATTAGATAATGTGATGATTGGTTCAACAAACATGTGTTCAAATCTAAGAGAAAATTATGTGGGTTTTTGATTAAATAGCAATGATTAGCCCCTAAAGTACTAACTAAGGCATTTGAAGGAATCTCTACTCCATTGATTTAACCCCTAAACTTCATTGACAATTTTAAACCAAAAACATATCAAAACTGGTGATTTTAGTGCAATGAATAAGGAAGGAAATAAAAACTTTCATTTCCAATTCCAACCGTAGGATCTCAATTAATACTTATTGAGTAACATACTCACAAAATCTCATAAACTTTGACTGCACGGATTAAAGGATTGTAGTGTTTGAAGTAGAAAAAATGGTTCATGTGTTGTGTGGATCAACAAACTTTGACTTAACTTGGTGTCAAAGTTTTGCACAATACAAGGTCTAAATTCAGTACCATCATGTCAAGCATGCTATTGGTTCCTCATACACCAATTTTTAGAGGTAGGAGAGGGTTGTAGCATGTTAAAAAAATGCCATTTCACATTTTTTTGGGAAAATTTATTATGTTTTAGAATGAGGGTTTAAATAGTGAACATTAAGGTTTACACCACATCTTGTAGTAGAAAAATAATAAGTGAAAAGATGAAGATCTTGTAGTAGAGAAATATAAAGTTTTTGGTGGAAAAAAAGAAGTTTTTTGTTACCTTGCCTGACAATGTGTGAAAATGATTAACGTTAAACTTCTTTTTTTCCACATAAAACTTTAGTCAAAATGTGTGAAAATGTTTGACTTGAGTTACTATACTATTTTTTTTTACTAAAGACAAGATTTTTTGACAATATGGAAGGAAATCTCACATTTGATAGTGTCCTAGCAAAAGTTTTTGGAGTTGCCTAAGTTTCATGCCTACACTCAAGAAATTTCCTTTCAAGGTAGCATAGCTTTTTTTACTAAAGGTTAGATGAAAATAAGAATCACATTTCCATAAACCTCTTGTCTTCTTGCATCTTTGTACAAAATTTCAAGAATTTTAAACATAAATTGCAACCATGGATACGTGCAAAAGATTTGCAAGAGCCCACCTTGGAGTTTCTATCATTTAGGGGTTAAATCTAACAAAATGAACTATATGAAAATAAAATTGTAGGATTTTCCTCTAAACTTACATGAGTTGATGTGCAATGATAAAAATTGTGAATTTTGACTCTCATCAAAATTTCAAGATGGAATGATAATTGCAGTCAAAGTGAAAAGTTTGTCCCCCAAAAGGACATTTGGTCATTAAAATTTCAAGATTGAATGATAATTGTAGTCAAAGTGAAAAGTTTGTCTTCCAAAAGGACATTTGGTCCTTTAGTAATTAGCTAGAAATATTATAGGAAATATTTTGTCATACATAAAATATCATTGTTGGTAAATTGTCACTTGTTTCCTTAAACCACAAGTCTTATATGCCTATCACCACCCATCACTTAGTTGATCTCTAGAGGACCAAGTGTAGGTTCAAGGGACAAAAAATTTCACTTTGACTGCAATTATCTTTCAATCCGTATGGTCAAAAGTTGCAAAAATTTTACTACACCATCCTATATAAGTTTAGAAGTTTCATTCTCAAAAAGTTCTTCTATGCGTTTTTAAACCCCTAAGGTACTATGACAATTTCACTTTAAAAACACTTCAAAATTGTTGGATTCTAGTGCAATGAATATAGAAGGAAACAAAAAACTTTTATTTATAGTCTTGACCATAGGATCTCAATCTAGACTTATTAAGTAATACACTCAAAAAAATTCATAAATTTTGATCGCACGGATTGAAAGATTATATTGTTTGATGTCAAGCAAATGGTTCATTTTCTTCCCTTTGTTCAGTGGATCGACATTAAGTGGATCAACAAACTTTGACTTCACTTGGTGTCAAATTATTGCACTATACAAGGTATGATTCCATTACCATTGTCTTAAGTATGATGTTAGTCCCTTATACACCAATTCTTAGAGGTAGAAGAGGGGTGTAGCATATTCAAAACAAATGTGCAAGGAGTCGAGGTTCATATTTTGCCAATTCAAGTTATACCTTTTGTGAACTTAATATGTTTAGATTGATAAATCCAAATGGTCACTAAGAAGGTTTACACCACATATTGTTGTGGAAAAGATAAAGAGTAAAAAAAATGATGATCTCTAAGTTTTAGGTAGAAAGGAAGTTGATATCTTGTCCGATAATGTGTGTCAATGTGTGAAAACATTTGAATGAAGTTAATATTCAATTTTCCACTAAAGACAAGAATTTTTTACGAAAATTTGAAAGGAAATAACATCACTGTGCCAATACAAAATATCTCACATTTGTTTGCATATCTTAGCAAAAGTTTTTGGAGGTGCCCGATGTGCCCACTCGTCCCGATTGAAATTCAAAACCCTATAACTTTTCATTAAATGTCAGATTTAGGAAAAAAATTGTTCTCTACATTTGTGAAGTAATGACATTTCTCAAGACCGCCTCGAGTCGAACCATGAAGTAATTGCACAAATTTCCATAACCACCACTCACAACATCAATGCCCACCCCTTTGGTGATTTTGAAACTATGAACTTTGGCGGTGAGAGGCTGAACCACCAAATACTGTACGTCTGTAAACTCTTTCATTTAGATTCCATAAGCACAGAGCCCAGAAAATAAAAATGTGGGGCTCTCTAAAACATGGGCTGCGCCGTCTCAAGACCCAAGCACATTCAATGCTACAGTAAAAGCGTCAGCTCACAACCTGCCAGCGTACAGTACTCAGTTAATACCTCTGCCGTAATTCTGCTGCAACATGCATCCTCTTCCAGAATAGAAATGTACTGTAACACATTCTCATGGAAAGCTTACTATAATCGTCCTGCAAGGATATGCTTTTCACAACAGGCATCAGTTGGTCAGTGATCAAGTCCGACAGAATCATTTGTCCATCGAAACTCTATCCAGCAATGAAACAGTTTAAAATATAACTTGCACGTGCATTGTGACTTCTGCTCGAACCAAGAATAAGGTAACAAGTTATTCTATAAAGCAGTGGGACTATACGAGATTGAGGAACAAGCCATCGAGTAATGGCTGTATTTCACATACTACTCGGTAGTCATACCTTTTGGAATAAATGATCGTTTATCATCACTCAACTGTGCAGACTACTGGATAACTTGGTAATTCAACCATCATGCCAGTTGCATGTGACAGTCTAAAATTCACAGGTGTAAGAAGCTCATCCTGAAATCTGGATTGCCTTGTATTGCTGCATCGTGCCGGAAATTGCTTCTTCAACTGGCAAACGCTCCATGCTTGATGCTCCGTAAAACCCATGCACGTTCTTTGTCCTTTGCAAAACGTACTCAGCATCCTTTGGTCCTGAGATAGGTCCTGCAATGATAGTATTCATGGTTATTTCATTGTTCGCAGCGCGAAGATATTGAGAAGTGATTTTCAGTAAAAAAAGATACATGTACTTCTGCCGAATTCTACATAATGTTCTGGTGAAGGGAACACTCACCGCCATGACAGAGTACAATGACTTCGGGATTAACTTCAACGGCGGCATCGGCTATTGACTGGACGCGCCGCACACTGTCTTCTAGTGAAACAGCCGTCTTTGCCCCGATAGAGCCAGCCGTCGTAAGACCCATATGTGCAACTACAATGTCAGCTCCAGCCATTGCCATAGCATGGGATTCTTGTGCATTGAAAGCGTAGGGTGTCGTCAGAAAACCCATCTCATGTGCTTGCCGAATCAATGTAACTTCCACGCTGCAAACACCATCCATTCAACGCATTCAATCAACTCGCCAACGTTTACGGTAGTAGCAAATGGAATTGCGAGACATGGTAGAGTTGCGCTTTCAAAAACTGCGTGTATACACCGCAAGTGAAGAGATATGACATGATATCCTCATTCTTTATCAGGAAAACGTTGACAAGCTAAAGCACAAGACGTCCATGACGAAATTGAGAGCAGTAAAGAGAAACAGGTCAAACGTTTGAGCTACGCACCCATAGCCCATGCCAGTTTCTTCCAGGTTTTGACGGAAGTTGCCATCAATTAGACCGACTGTCGGAAAGTTTTGGATACCATCAAATCCGAGACGCTCCAGTTCAACCAGAAAGCGATCCATGCGGCGGAAGGGGTCTGATGCGCACACTCCTGCCAGCACTGGAACTCGTTTCACCACCTTCATAACCAACCACCATTATTAGCATCATTATCAGCTTATACATACCCAAAAATCTGGATACACAACTTCAAGGAAGAGTAAGTCACGAAATTATGCAAAAGCTAGATAGACCGATAGAATCCTTCAAAGCAGAAATGCGCGGGTAAAGACGTACAGGTAAAACCTCCGATGCCATATCCAGCACCACAGCATTAGCATCTTTGTAGGGCATGAGGCCAGCCAACGACCCACGACCAGCCATCCGAAATCGTCCAGAGTTGTAAATGACAATAAGATCCGCGCCCCCTTCTTCTTCAAACTTGGCAGAAATTCCAGTTCCAGCTCCAGCACCAATTATTGGTATTCCTCGAGATATTTGATTCTTCAGCTTTTGAAGTATGGTAGCCCGATTCTTTAACGTCTCTGAAGGATAAACACCACATAAAAGAAAAGAATACAATAGTAAGTTTAAGATCAGCCTGAATTCATCATCCTCATACGAACACCCAAGAAGTTGATTGAAAAAATTGGTGAGTTTTCCCCACAAAAATGGTACATGACTGTATCAAATAAGAGTAGACCTGGTTTGGCTCGTGAAAAATCAGTTGGGCTTCTGATGAGTTTCGGTTTGATGGTCTGAATATGCAAAGATTGGGAGGCAGCAACGTCCCTTTGCTGAGATGAGCCACTGACATGGTGCAGTTCCAGAAAGGAGGCTACAAGCGCGTCCGCAAACTCATGATCGTTGATATGAAAAGGCAGCTTTTTCACCTGATTTTGACAACAGAATTTCACAATCAAAACGACGGACCTCTGGAAATCAGACTTCAGACAAGGTACATCGTCCGTTCAGTTTACAAAGAAATCCTGTGAACGAATCCGACATAAAATCCTTTCCAATCAAACGGTTCAGATTCAAGCCCGCATTGAAATTCATCAGCAACCGCTGAACATCCGTGCATCAAGAGAAGTTGCATTGAAAAATACAACAATCGTACTGCCTCTGGTACATGTCAACTCCCGATGAATCGCACCAAAGTTTGTGAAGAACATGACTTACTTTTCGTTCCGAAGTCTGTTGAATAGACTTCTCGAGTTCCTCGAACAAAGCCCCTGTTGCTTCAGGGTTGTAAAATGCTTGCCCTGCTGCATCCAGGGCGGATACACCCTTCTCCGGCAGGAGCACACGCAGAGGCGCAACAGAGTGGTTCAGCTTATCTGCTATGAATTTCGCAGCTTCCCGATTCTCTTCAGGCTTTGTCCGCATCAAAGTAATCTAAAACCACGGAGAGAATATCCAAGTTTCATGCTTAGATAGGTGTCCAAACAAATGAAAAGAATCCTGAAAACAAGATGTACTTCAATCCATATCTATGCCAAAAATCTCCTACCACTTCGCACTTCTCATCATATACATACCCAAGCCTGATGGAACTAACTAGGTAGCGTGCTTGTAAGAGTCTTCAGTAGTTGTGTGTGGAACTATCAGTACCGACGTGCCAAAGCCTCATTTTCAAACTTACCTGGTCATTGTGGGTGTGAAACTGACGGTTGGCAAATTGCTCAGGCACAGTAGACTTATTACCAAAATTTACTATGTCCAGGGCACCGACAGAGAGCACTAGAGGAATCCGTGACTGTAAGAGGGCTTGAAATCGGGTTGGACCACAAGCCATGATACCCCCAACCACGTAATCTGCCACCTCTGTTGTTGTCACATCGATCACACCCTACACAAGAAGAAGAAACATTAATGTGTGTAGGGATGCCTAGTCCTAAGTAGAAGCGGCGAGAAGTTCGTCTTATCAATGATGATAGTGGCAGAAGGGCATATAAACCAGCATTCTCGATAAACACTCATAATTGATATGCTGGCATGCTCTAGACTTATACCTGTACAAGACCTTGGGCAACCAGATTCTCCATCGCCCGTCCTCCTGTCCCAGTGGCATGAAACACCAATGTTTCATACCCATGCTGCTCAAGCTTCGCTCGAACAGCATCAACGCATGGCGTTGTCACCCCGAACATAGTGAGGGCAACCGTCGGCTTCGTTGAAACAGTTCCTTTCTGGCCGATTGCATGCTCACAGGTAGCAACCATACCAGCTGCTGCACCCGCAGCATTCGCCAAGACCAGACGGCTCAATGTATTGAGACCTGTATTTGCAAAATGGAGTCAATCCCACACACAAAAAGATAAAAAGACAAACAACCAGATGTATTTCATTCTACACAAGCATAAGCAAAGATAAGAAGGGAAACCACATAGTCAGGGCAGTCAACAATACAAATAAGCTAAGACTTATCAGTGTATTGAACTGAGACACACTAAACTAGACGATTCAAAAACAGTATCTGGATTGGTCGCTGCTAAATGACGATCAAACGACTTACCAGCACACATTTCGCAAAATATAAAAGTAAGAAATGGACATTACCTGCAATATCAACAACTGAAGGAAGGAGGACAAGGTCGGATGATTTCACGTAAGCAGCCGTATTTCCACTAGCCACGGTGGAGAGCAAGAGTTTAGGTACCCCTAAAGGAAGCGCCCGAAGAGCAGGAGCAATCAGGGCAGTTCCCCCGGAGCCTCCAAGGCCAATAGCCCCAGCTAACTTGCCATGTGAATGTGATTTTTTCAGAAGATGTACGAGGGCTAAGCTCAAAGTGGCAAGTGCTTCATTCCGCTCCGTTCCAAGAGATGAGATCGTTAACCCGTGGGCTTCTGGATGGTTCGAAAGCACTTCCTCATTGCTGATGTTGGTGTGATCAGTGGCGCTTGGAGTCTTCTGCGTAGTTGAAACGTCCACAACTACCACTCGCACCTACACACGCGAACAAATAAGTCATACAAGTAGGAACATTCACCATGAAACCCTAAAGGTTAAATGTCGTGAGAAAGATTTGCTAGCCTCTGTTCTCCCGAATATTAAAAAGGTACGAAAACTTCCTAGTGCTCAACAGGTATAGTTCATTTCTCTGTAAATCTTGCTTGGTTCTACACTTTCCAGCAGATAATCGTTTGTAGATCAGAAAGGGTTATCTGTACAATCAAACAGATTCAGAAGTTGATATCGCAGTTGCTGTACACTGAAATCTTATTCATTTGATGCAATCAAGCCTTAACAAATACGGCGAACATCTCACGAATAAAATTCACCGACTTTTAGGTGGTGGTTGAGTAGTTAACATTCACAAGTTTGAAATTTCAGACCTCCAGGAAACTTCCAATCTTCTAGCTTTCAACACGGCGGTACACAATATTTCTCTAGGACGCATTGCAGAAACACAAAAGCCGCAAAATTTGATATACTCTAGCTCCAAGAACTACTTCTCTACTCCTTAACCAAATGCAGAACCGGAAGTCAATGGCACCGGATACCAGAGGACCACCTTGTAAACTCCTGCTTTTCTCGCCTAGCGATGTAGGACAATAAAATCACAACAGCCCTACACTTCGATGCTTTTACCCTGATGCAATCTCATACATCTAAAGTAGCCTAAAATCGGAAAAATTCATTCGAATTCGTGGCAAGAATGTACGTAAAGGAACTTCATCATCTGCACATGTTACAATTGCGCTAGACTGCATACACTAATGAAACACACAAAATTTCCTGAAACACTCGCTCAGAACGGCAGAGAATTCAAGACCGTTCAATTCCGCAACTTGATCACATAAACTGTGCAATCTAGAAGCACGATCAACCGATACTCTGCACGCTCCTCTTTAAACCCTGCGAAAGCTTCCTTCTACTGCATCAACTACTCAGAGGAAAGGATGATTACGCTGGATTCCACAACCTGGATTGCGAAGCTATAAAAAAGACCTCCTAGGACTCCAATCCAACGCCGAATCACGAACTGTGCACTCTAGAAGCACGATCATCCGATACTCTGGACGCTCTTCTCTCTAAGCACTTAAACCCTGCGAAATCTTCCTTCTACTACATCAACTACTCAGAGGAAAGGGAGAATCACGCTGGATTCTATAACCTGGATTGCGAACCTATACGAAAACCTCCTGGGCCTCCAATCCAACGCCGAATCGTTTCCGATTCTAAGACCGCCAATCCAGACAACCGGAAACCTTCAAAATGAACCGCATATTCCAAACGCACTCGCTCAGCACGGCAGAGAATTTAATACCGTTCAATCCTGCAGCTTGATCACACAAACTGTGCATTCTAGAAGCACGATCATCCGATACACTGCACGATCCTCTCTCTAGGCAGTTGAACCCTGCGAAAGCTTCCTTCTACTACATCAACTACTCAGAGGAAAGGGCGAATCGCGCTGGATTCCACAACCTGGATTGCGAACCTATACAAAAACCTCCCAATCCAACGCCGAATCGTTTCCGATTACACAACCGCCAATCCTGACCACCGAAAACCTCCAAAAAGAGCCGCGCACTCCGGAAAACCACACCGATTTCAAACAAAGCTCCTCGCGCCTAAAGAACAAAGTACTCCGACGAAGAAATCAATCAATTCCACAACAAACTTACATTATCAAGCTGAAACCGCGACAGAGCAGTGGAGAGGCATTCTGCAAGAAAGTGAAGCTCAGGGCCTTTGGTGTCCGCGGTCCCGATGCAGTACAAATTCTTCGCTCGTTCTGGCATGATGTCCAACCTCAATCGATCAAGCTCGATATCCTCCGCCTCACGCTCTCCTCCGCCAACTCCCTCTGAAACAAATCGCTCCTCCTCCGATCAACCTCCCTCTCAAACCCTGAGCACAGACAGATCTGGATTGCACCTCAACAACAACACGCAACGCACGTGCGCCTCGCTTAGTCGCCGATACATTTGCCTGGTATCGTGGTGGTATCGGGCGGATATCCACGCGGTATTTACCGGGTATACAACCGGATGTCACCTGAGTGTCACGACGGTATTGGTAGAGTATCATCCAGGTATAGCATGGGCACTTGAACTGGAAGGCGAAGTCTCACTAATGTCGGCATGCTTTCATCCTCGAAGTAGAGATTAACCCTTAAACGACGGAGCCTATGACCGTGGCATCAATATGAATTTTCAATCAACTGTATGCTCTAGTTTCTCATCAAATATAAGTGGAATTTTATTTTTTTCAAATTCAGAAAATTCTCATTAAGCACAGATTGAGCTAAAATATTCTGAAAATTTCACTAAAGGTGGACATTAAAGAGCCAAAACTTGTGGTGTAAATGAAAGTTCCGTGTTCGGCTAAAACTAGAACCATGATTATAGGTCCACGTTCAAATTGCAATAAATTATTCAATTTTACGTTTTTTTTTTAATTTTCAAAAATGGTATGGAAACTAGACATCATTAGCTTCATCTCATTAGTTGGACTCAAATTCAAAAAATATCATTTTGATGGCTTGAATTTAGATCTACAGCTAAAGCTAGAAGTTTCTCAATTTCACTGTACTGAGATCCCTGTCAAAAGCAATTTCTTTCTTATGTAAAACATGATTACCTCAATGAGGCCAATTTCATCATCATCTAATGGTTATACAGACAAGGAACTTTCCTAATTAAAAAATTGGATGAAAAATAGTTGTTTTCGCTGATTATCATCCAACAATGTCATCCAAGAAGCGAATTTCTGGTTGCTTCGGCGTTTAAGGGTTAACCAGTCAAGATGCCTAAACCAATCAAGTGTTGTGCACTTTTCGTAGATTTGGGCGGTAAAATTCCACTTTGTTTCGATAAATTTGTCTTGAGGGTTTGGGGGTATGCATGCCTTGTAGCTGCAGTCTTTTCCTCTACCATTTTTTTTTTAAAAAGTATGATTTTGGAGAAGAATTTCTTTTTTAATCCTGATATGCCCTAACATATCAAATTCTAGGGCGGCCTCTTGGGTTTTAGGATCATTATTAAATCTCAATAATAAGCAATCCTTTTTTTTTTAAAATCATATTCACTTCCTCAATGATATACATCTAGTTTTTTTTCCTTTGATTGCTTGTTTTTTGAGCCTCTTTCATTTCATTTTAGTTCTAATGGTTTTAACAAAACTAAAGAATCATTCTTCTATTAAAAGGTTGACCAACATTCCTTTGATTCTAATTAGAAGGTTGACCAATATTGTTTCTAGAATGTTAATATGTGATGACAAAAATGACCATTGTCGTAGCTCTAAACGATATGGTGTTCATAGTTTGGATGTTTTGTTTTCAGAAGTCAATCTAATCCACGGTGGTGTGAAAAATTAGATCAACTAAAGGTTTGCAGTATAATCATTTGGAGTTAATATAGACATTAAAGTAAAATTTTGAAAAGCCCTAAAATTTCATGATGTTTGGTTGGTACAATTTGACTAGCAAACAATAGAGTATATGTTAAAATGCCACATGAAATAGAAAATGCCATGAGTGATGTCTAACAAACAATTAGAAATTTGCAAAATTGAAAAGAGTGACCATAATTGTACATAATTGAAAAGAGTAACCATGTGATTAAAGAGGGAATTCCTAGTATTATTCATAAGACAACTATTCACATGACCCACTTGCATTGGAGACATCAACATGGCTAAAAATAAATGTGACACATTCTACAGATGTCGCAAGAAAATCTGACATTTTCACAAAAACAATGTTGTTAGTCCCTTAAGAATGATGGTCGAATTTGGTCGCTCACAGAATCTACGAGGGTCGTAGGTTTTGTCAGCAACTAGAATCAACCATCATCCTTAAAGGGTTAAGTTACATTTCCATGGCATTATGTTCTTCTCATATTCATAATCTCAAAGCCGAGGAAGTCATATTAATAAAGAGATGCGAGATATCTTCAAGGTGGCATGCCTTCTACAATTCTATAGACCAATAGCTCCACACCTCAAATTCTCTCTTTTGTGGTGGATAAGTGGTCCGGATATCCAAGCTCCGGAAAAAAATTCTCTCTTTTGTGGTGGATAAGTGGTCCGGATATCCAAGCTCCGGAAAAAAATTCTACCATGAAGGATGGAATTATGGTAAATTGGCAAGACTTGCAACTATACTAAATGTAACAATCATTCCAAATTAAATTATACTCATTAAGAAGTAAATTAAGCAAGTTCATGGTAATTATGTATCATGCACCTTTTTAAAGGTGTTACCATACATAGTGGTCAATTTTGTACATAATTAAATCACAATGGAGAATGTCTAAAAATTTTGGAAAATTCAAGAGATTTGTCTAGGCGCTATTCATATAATGCCATGGTGATACATGTATAATACCTAGGTGATACCCATGCAATGTCTAGGTGATATCCATTGTGTTCAAACCACTATGGTTTGGAAAAATGATTAATTTAGTAGAGAGGTGTTGGAAGTGACGACTATGTATGGTATGGTAGGAACAAGGGGAAACAAACCTTACTAGTTCTCTAGATTGTAAAATCCACATTTTCTCCCTATTGCAACTCCCACTATTTGCAAATGCTTTATATTGTCAAAGTCTTACAACAATACAATGTAACATATCAACATGCAAGTTCTTCAAATAAATATTTTTCAAAAATGAAAACACAAAAAACTAAGAAATTCTTGAAGGAAATGCTCAAATAATTTAGAAATTCAAAGATTGTAAACTATATTTGGTTATGTTGTTGAGCTATAATGAAACCAATCAGACTGAGAGTCTATCAATATTTGCACATGGACATTTACACACCCATGAAACTCCCTATACCCATAGAAACACATATAAAAGAAATGTTTTCACACTTCAAAATAGAAACTAGTTCCATTCGTTCACATGCACTCAAGATGTGCAAAATTGTTACACAAAGTGAAATCAAAATCTTATTGATCCACTCAACAATGAAAAAAAAATGAACCAATTTCTCTTTGACTACAAACACTACTAGAATTCATTTTCCAATCCTTGCAGCCAAGGCCAATGAAATTTTGTGAGTATGTTATCTAATAAGTCTCAATTGAGATCTTACCGTACAAGATGAAAATGAAAGTTTTTGTTTTGAAGTGTTTTTGATGTGAAACTGACAAGGAACTTTAGAGATTAACCCCTGTAGTTCCTTGTCAATTTCACATCAAATACACTTCAAAATTGTTGATTCTAGCGCTATGAGTAAAGAAGGAAGCACAAACTTTTATCTAAAGAATTAATTGTAAGATCTCAATTAAGACTTATCAGCTCTTAAATGTAAAAAGGTGCCATTGGTGGCCATAGTAATCTACATGTATAATGTCATGATATGAACATGATAGATTTCTGATTTTGAAATGACCTCCAAATGAAAGCTACTAGTCGAAGAATTTGCACTCCAAGGGAGCAAGTCTTTTTAAAATTTGAATATAGTGAAATATGGTCTTCTACATATGGTTCCGATTGACGTTTAAGGGTTAAAATATCCTACTCACAAAAGTCCAAGTGACATATAGAAGTTTGACTGCATAGATCAAACTATTATAGTATTTAAAGTAGAGAAAACGGTTCATTCTCTTCTATTGTTGAGTGGATCAGCAAGACTTTGACTTCACTTGGTGTCAAATTTTTGCTCTACACAAGGTCTAAGATCACCAACATGTTAAGCATGATATTAGTCCCTTATACACCAGTTTTAGAGGTAGAGAAGGGGTGTAGCAAATTCAAAACAATTGTGCAAAGAAGCAGAGGTTCAAAAATCGTCAATTCATGTAAATTTATTCTTTTCTGAACTTAATATGTTTTAGAATTATAATATGAACGGTCAATTATACACCACATAAAAAACTAAAAATTAAAAATAAAAAGGTTCTTAAGCTCAAAGTAGAAAATAATAAGAAGAACATCGGAGGTCTCCATGCCAATGTGGAAAACTTCAAGTCCTTTGACTGCATGGGGATTGTTGAAAACCATTGTGCTGAAAAAGCCTAGCATGGTTGACGGCAGGAAACCTGCCAAGTACAAACCAGACAATAAGTCATCAAAACAAAGCTTTCTCTTTACCAGGACCAAGATGACGTTCTGGTTTTGAGCACCATGCCTTTGAATACCATGAGGAACTTAAACAAACATGGTAAAAAATGATTCTCTGTCTCATTAAAAGTGTATCGAAATTCAACCAAGACACATAAATACTCACTGCTAAATTACAAACAAATCAAGGCAGTGGAACTGTTAATATGAGCAATTATCCTTGTTCTTTACATGCAATTCCTTGCAACAAGAATGAGTAGCAAACTAAAAATTGAAGCGTACTCACAAAATACCAATCTGCAAGCCACCCACCCAGGTTTGTCATCCCTGTCTTCAATAAACGTATAGAGTTACGCCCTCGCACGAGGGCGTAACACGGCGTTAAGCCCTGGTTTTCTTTCCGATTACAATGGAATCTTTACAAATCTTTCCACGTTAAATTTTTAACGCGTGCAGAAAGCGCGTTAAATTTTTAACGACCTTCCAGCTCAATTTTCCGCTTTATTAAACGCGTGGATTTTATATAGGAACGAACGAACCAGGGCTTAACGTCTCGTGAGAGCTTTAGGAGAGGCTGACCTTCACACCAATACGGTGCTTCAATTTGTGCTCATGAAACATACAACAAACCCGGTTGGTAGACCCGTTCTACAACTTTGTGAACTTTATCATCCAAACATGACGTTTCATAGTTCAGAAGCAAATTTTTCATCAAACCCAAATCAAACTGCTTTTCAACAAACCCAAAATCTTTTTAAAACGATGGCATGGTGGCAGATCAAGTGCATCCTCTTATTTGACAAGGATGTTATCATGCAACCTACACATCAAGTGTGTGAAAACTGAACAAGAAGCCTTTTCAATTTGAGAATAATAACACATACTTTATGTTGCAAATGCCTCGATTCGTGGCAAACACAACAATGGGTGCCAATGAGCTTTCTAGAGCGCGATTCAAGTGTGTGAAGCATTCCATGTTGGACATGTGCACCTGCACCAAACTAGGACATCGCCCATCAGAAAACAACTTAGAACCAATTCTAGGAAAGACTGTGTGGAAATTGTGATGGAAATGAGGATTTACCTCGTCAACAAAGAGAACACCAGGAACAAGCTCTGCAATGCCTTGGTCAATATATCTGTTAACTATCTGCATCATGGATAACCTTAAATAAAAAACATCGCTCTCCATCCTTGAGGTTATTCACTAATGACTTATGGTCTTGCCATAGCCGCCTGTGATGCTTTCTGCTTCTTCAAGGGTGAGCTCTGTCACCTGCACAAGATGCACATTGTTATGAGAGTTATTTGCAAAGTTTGAATATCCTCCGCCTTTTCACAACTCGCAATAGTTCTCAGTCAATCTAAAAACAGCTCAAAAGAAAGAACGGCGACCACCATTCATGGTCAATCTCATGGGAACTCTTTCTTCACTCTCAATGCCCGGTAAACCTTCAATTTAGCGACCACCGAGCTCTTCCATCGACTGACTTGAAGGATTCAAAATTGAAACACTAGGAACCTCTCCTATTCATGCGAGGAGCTAACTATTTAGAGAGAAGAACATTGCTAGAACAAATAACGGGGCAAAGTAGTCTAAAATGGCTGTATCTTTTCAAATCTTGCTATACGATCAACTTCAAAAAAACTGTATTTCACAAATGGGACATTTCGTGGTTCACGAGTATTTTTTTGGCAAAGCTTGTAGGGTTTGAAAGCTTGTACTACATCCGCTGAAGTGCCACAGTCCAAAGCCCATTGTGTAGTTTTTTTCTTCATTTTATCAATATCTGGTGCTTTGTAAGTCCCCACCTGCACCTCCTGTAGAATTCTTGATACCTTCAAGGTATACTCAACGAAACGCGTATTGTCATATGCATCCCATGTGGCTTGGAACCTCACCTTTTGATCTTTGAACATAGGGCTTAGAGGCCATTCAGTATTTTTTGGATGAAACAAGTACTGGCATGCGACTTTGTACTCATCATCATTGACATTAAACCATAATCCATCTACTGTTTGTTCACGATCGCTTTCAAAGGATGTCTCCAATAGTTGAATATCATTGGCCTCGGTTCTATACTTCCTTTCAATAGCACCTCTCAAACCAACTCCATGTGGTGCTCCAGAGGCTTCACCTCTCACTAGGTGATCTTTTCCCTTTTTCTTCACAATTAATTGGGATGATTTTGTCGTTGTTGTCTTCGTAACGATATCAAGATGCATGAAACTATCGCGAACAACCTCCCCATATTCCACATTATTCCCTTCTAAACCAAACAAAACTTTGGGATCACGATGAGACCAAACTACCTTATACATTTCTCTAGCATTGGCATCATCCAAAGGATCAAGAGCAAAGGTTAGTCTTCCAACGGTAATTTGAATGTCTTTCTCACCACCTTGGTTGGTAAAAGTGAACTCCAAATTTGAGGCAATAGTATTCTTTGTGGATTTTAATTTTTGCTCAATTGTGTTATCCATACCAACCACATCATCGAAACTTCCCCCCTTCATCAATTCAACTGATACTGTGACATTTGCACTTGCGGGTCCAATATCGGGATTTGAAGGATCTTCAGGTTGATTGTTGGGCCTGCTACGACCTTCTTCATTGTCTTCACCATTTTCTTTTTGGTCATGAAGATACCACTTTCCAAAAGCTCTAGCCAAATCACTCTCATCACTTCCATCATAGCCTTGATCATTTTCGTTACTTGGACCTTGAAGATTTGAACTCGACGCACCACCAGTATTTGCAGATTGAGCAAATATCTTTTTCTTCTCAAGTGTAGCAATAGTTTCTTGCAACGTGAAATACTTCGCAAGATCCCAAAGAAGAGGTCTTTGAAACACCACATCTCTATCATTTGTACCTTGTGATGAAGATTTCTCTACCTGGATTGACAATATTCTATACGCCATGGCCAAACGTGATTGAGTTGTGTTCCACCTTTGTGATCTCCAATCCTCCTCTATCATTTCCTTCACATGCACTTTCCATCCTTCTATCAACATAGCCTTTGCAAATTCTAGCCCCACGCCAACAACTCGTGCCATGTCTTCACAATTGTTGAAAAGAAATTCAAAGGATCTCTCTTTTGCATTGAAGCAACAACGTACAATAATACCAGATGAGAGAGATGATAAACCAACAGATATGATAGATGGAAAAAATATTGAATCCATGGATAACTCCGAGATGTTGTCAATTTTTGTTGCTTCTTCACGAAACAACACCACTTCACAAAACAATACGATAGAATATATTAGATTTTAATACTTATATAAAATTGAACTTCATCATTTTTATTAATAAAAGAAATTTATTTAATAAACCATCAGATATCCAATTTCAATTTTGATCAATGTGCTCAAGAAAGAAAATATAAAAACAGCCAAGGAAATTAAAAAGACATTAAAAATGTTATATTTGTGATGTTAAGGAATATATTAAAGCAGTAAAGGAAATAAAAATGATATTAAATGGAATTTGAAGTAAACTGTATCTCTACCTTTTGTATATGCAATACTCATCATTTACACTACACACGTTATCCATATAAATTCATTCTATCTAAGAGTCCTTTCTTGTGTATCTTTTAATTTTTTTATTTGGGTTGGCATTGAAGCAAATCCACTTCAGGGGTTGGCAAATCCAATTCAGGGGTTGGCATTCCAATCCATTCCCAATCCATTAGTAGTCTTGGATCATTAGGAGGCTTTGAGATTGAGGATAAAGGAACCTATAACCAAAAAAAATCTCTTTAGAAGAAAACACTACTTATATAAACAACATAGATTAAAAGCTTTTAAAACATTGAAATCTAGTATTCAAACTTATAATTTGTTACATCAATCTTTTCACAATATTTAATCAAATTGCACATTACCTAGTCCACTAGTGAAAATATTCATATAGATCTCTAAACTCTCAAAGACATCAACTCAATCTATGATCACCTGAAACAACTCATTGATTACTATCTGTCATTAACTGCATAGGCATCAACACATACATGGCAAATCTCGAAAGTAAGGTATGGCAAACGCTCTCTCACGGTGAATATATTGATTTGGACCATGTAACAGGGAAGCGAGATAATATGATCTAGCAGAACGAGATAAATTGCCGGAAAATGCACAAGAGTTATGAAATGCAGTGAATGAATGGCGCACCTTCTTCACATCCATAGGGGATACTTCAGGTTGCACCTTATGAGAGTGCACCAAATTTGAACCCTGCTCATTGTTGCTGCTCTTGGAAGGTGGCTTCTCTACATTGTTTGTTGTACTGCCACCCGAGGTACTTTTCACACGCTTTCGTGCCCAACCCAATTGATTGCCCTTGACTGGCTTTGTATTTCCAGTGTGGGGGACCTCCTCCACCCACCGACCTCCCTTCTGCGACTTGGTTTCGTTGCCTACACCATCCTTAACAAAAGTACCGCAGAAGCAACATACTCCAGATTTTTGGAAAGCCTTCTACAAAGCTCCACCTTTAGCCATGGTGGAATAGCTAGAGTGAGCGAGCAAGGCGCACCCAGTACAACTACAGGGCTAAACCTGAGAATGCAGACACAAAACAATCCAGAGTTAATGCTTGATTCTTAGCTTGGTATCCTAAACTTTATATCCACATGCCCTTCACACAGACAATCACTGACAAACAAAGCAAAGTAAATTTCGAGATTCTCCATTCCCCATCAAGCACTCCATGCACAAGGAGAATTACTATCAGAGTGCAAGTAAATAAACATCAAGTTAAAGTTGAGACTAAAACCTACCAAGGGTTCAAAGAATTCATTATCTTCACAACCACATACACAACAAATGGGGAAGCGATCCTCTTGCTCCCTCAAGGCCATCCCTGCATGCATATCCTCTGAGCTCATATTCCACTATTCTACACGTATAATGACGTATTTCCGACCATAAGGCTTAGTCTATAAGCTCAACTTCTCAACCATAGGTAAGAGCTCAAAGATCAGAGTGAGCTCTTCCTTCCTCCGAGCTTGGTTTTATTAAGATGGAGCTATATACCGTAAGGAAATAGAGCTACAGACTCTAGGGAAACCATAATATAAGAGAGAGAGAGCAAACAAAAGAAATACAGTTGAAATACATTAGCTATGGAGAAGTATCTTCAACTTTGTCGGAGAGTTGCCTTATATACTTTCCTCCCACCATAGAAGGTAAAGTAAACTACAAGCTCACTTTACTTTGAGCGGATATAGAAACATAAGTTCCCTTTACCTTATCTATATCTATAAAAGAATAGAGGATGAAGAACACGTCTGATGGATGAACGCGTCGAGCTTGGATGAAAAAGTGATGCGTCAAGAAAAAACGTAAATCCAGCTTTGTGCGGCAGCTCAACACCTATGGAAGTGAAGTGGAGGAGCGATGGTGATTTTGAGCGGGATTGCGATTAGGTCTGGGTTGATTGATGAGTGGGTCGAGTGCAGGGGTTTTGCAAAGTGGATCCGGATTGCTGGGAGTTTGCGAACGAGGGGTTCCTGCGTGGTAGGCAAATCCGTACCAGCACAGGGAGAGTGGAAGCGGCCAGGCCGGTGTGGCGGAATTGTCCGTGGCGACCAAGGCTTGGGTGCATCAGCGAGGAAGACGCCCTGGAGCTCGCGCTTGAGCAGCTTCGCTTCCACGGATTCATGCGCAAGGAGACCGATCCTGCAAAACCCCAGTCGAGGTAGATACGTCTCTCTTCTATTTCTTTTGAGAATCATGTGTTTTTGGTCGATCCGATCTTGACAATTTGGATCAATTTGCAGGCTGATGGTTGATCCTCCTGCCAAGAAACCTCCTCCGCCTCAGTTGAAGCCTTCTAAGTCTGCAAGGTAGACACATTTCTCCAGGTTCTCCTCTTTTTTCTACGCTTTCTCCCTTCCTCTTCCTCTTCTCTTCGTGTTTATATTGACATTGGAAATTTGTGCAAAATGATGGCAGATGCTGAGATCGAATGGAACAGTGCAACTGCTGGAGTCCCAACGATGATAGCGATATGTTAAAGAGCAGGATCATATATAATATTCAGAAGTTGCTACCATGTTGGAGCCTCGGGGTGAAGCAATCACAGGTTCTAGGATGGTGGTGAGACATCTATGTGTAACATATAGGGAACAATTTCGTGCTGGGCTGGGCCAACTAGAAGTTGGCCCTAGATTTTGATGGTGTTGTACGAAGTGCTCGATCAAGGCGCAGGAATCGATGTCGCTGTGAACATACATCGCATCGGCAAGGTAACCGAGGAGGTAGACGCCGCGAAGAAGAAAGCGTTGAAGACGAATGTCAAGGAAGCGTTGCAACATCTGGAAAACATCGGGGAAGTCGTTTCACCGAAAGCAAGTCACGCAGGTCCAAGTAACACATGATGTTCATTAGGATTTCGGGTTTTAGGTTTAGGGTTTTAGCTTGGTGGTCAGAAATGATGGGAAACTACGCAGGTAATTTTTTGTGGTCTATTTGGGAAGAGAAATGAGGGTTTTGATTAGATGGAGGAAACATTTTATTGTCTTTAACATGTAAATTGTTGTATGGTGAACCGGATTCATCGTTTCCTTTTATGTACATGATGTTTTATATGAAAGTTGCCATCCGGGGAAAAACTATCATCAATTAACATGGTATCTATATTGAAGCGGGAGCTGGAGATCGCCCGCTCCGAGAACCTGAAGCTGAAGGACGAGGAACTTTTTCTTTGCAAGACACTTTTAATTTTCACTTAGAAAGATTATAAAAAGTATATATGTATAGTTTACAACACTATCTATCTACCACATCATTCATCTCATAAAGAATTAGAAAATTCTACAATTACATTTTCAAAAAGGACGCGAGGACGGGGGACGGGGACAAGGACGGGGGACGGGGACAAGGACGGGGGGACGATGGATTGGAGGGAGAGAGCTAGGCGACGGGGAGGTGGGGACTCAACACAAAAAATTGTTGTGCCCGGAGGACACGGGTACCCAGTGCGGATATAGAAACTACCAATCGTTTCTAAGTTGACTTTTACTTTAGCAGTTCTTATAGCAGAGATGAACTCCCAATCTAGATCTACTTTTAGAAGATCTATAACTTTTCAACTCAGGCTAACTAACCTTATCGAGTATTTTTGCTTTGTCAAGTACTTTTACTTTATCTTTCCGATTTTGACTAATCACAACTTTAGTTCTAGCTTTACAGATAGAAAGCCTAGAACCTTCTATTCAATCTAGACCATTCATTGTTGGTCATCCCATTGGAGTTGTCTAACTCCAGAGCACAAGTTCTTCACTTGAGGTTGTCTTGTGCATCCTTCCACTTGAAGCTCTCTAACTCCACTGCACAACTCAACTACTTGAAATTGTGTAACTTGAGTCATCATTTGCTTACACACTAGTAATCACCATAAATAGTTAGTCTGTTTATCATCATCAAATCTTACTCGCATGGTCATCATCAAATCTACCCCACAGGGTCATCATCAAATCTCCCCAATAGGATCATCGTAAAATCTATCCCGTAGGATCATAACGTAGCCCATAGGGTAGAGTACACAACATTGTTCATTTGGAGGTCAATTCAATATCTAAATCTTATTATGCTCAAACACATGTAGAAGACATCACCAGTTTGTAACTTCTCAAGCATGTAGTAGGTGCAATTATGATCTAAAAACACCATATTCATTGAAACGAGACATTTCAGAGTCTCAATTTATCATGTTGTCTTACTTTAGTGAATTTTTTAATTCATTACTTTGAAACTATTTATTAAATTGAGACTCAATCTCGATTGAAAATGCTAAAGTATCTAGCCATATCATGGATTGTTGAATTCATTTTGTATGAAATTGAATATCATATTTCATTGTGTGTATAAAGGTATTAGGTTATTAAAAATGTATTTAAATATGGAGCATATTACTTAAGAAAAACTAATACGTCCAAAAAAAATCACAGCAAGAATAAAATTACTCCATGAAAATATAAGCGGCAATAAATTTTAGAACCCTTAGTAGGGTTCAAATTGGAATAAAATACACATATATACTCATTTACAAGCCACTTGGAATGCATATCTTTTCATTTGAAAGAGAAATAATTACCAATTTCAGGAGATTATACAATTTCCAAACAACATGGTCATTGAAATACCAATGACGCTAGAATGTGAGCACTGAGCACTGAGCACTGAGCGGTGAGCACTGAGGATGGAGGATAAAAATGGATATAAATATCCTAATTATAGTAATTTTCTATAAATGATATTTGGAATTTTCTTTTAAAGGTAGTTTTCCCAACCTATTACCGTGGTTTACAAATGTCTTCAATGATTTTTCACTTACAAATGGGCTATGAAATTGCTTCACATGAAAACCAAACTTTAACATGGAGTTGACTATTTCTCGTCATTAAATGGATGACTAAGTTTGGATTATATATTTCATGGATGAACAAAGTTTATGGATGAATGAAGTTTAGGGCTTCCATTCAAAATCTCATCTAGTTTTACGAAAATTTCTCTATGAGCGACATGAAATTTAATGGGAAACAAAAACTATGTTAGTTTACAGTGCTTCATAATTCATGCTACATAAAAAAATATACCTTTCAAGAGTGAAGATGAATCACTGAACTACAAGATTTTAAAGAAGTCAAAAGAGGTTCTTCTGTACCAAAGAGCCTGACAGGCCCATTTATTTCTTTTTTTTTTGTCTAATTTTTTTGATTTTTTTCCCGTTCCCAACAATGGGTAAAACATGTTTCAAAAAATTTTCCTCAACAAATTCTACTATTTCTACATGTGAAAATCGTTGAACTTCAGAAGTTTTTTATGAAGCCCAAAAGGGTTCCTTGGTACCAAGGAGCGATTTTGGCCCTCCAAAGTTTTGTGTAGTTTCAAAGTTAAACTATAAAAGAGGCAATAACTTCATTGAAACTAAGACTTGGGGCATATATATACTTGTCATCCTCTAAGTTTGCCTTGCACAAGAATCTGTATACATAATACAAGTGTTTGCAGTTCACCCACGCTTTGCGTTTGCCTAATGCTCCACTGCGATGAAGATTATAATTGAAGCAAGAATTTTAGTGTTCAAAATTACATAAAAGTTTGGAGTGCCAAATGGACACTTTGGTACCAAGGTGCCATTTTCCCCACTCAAATTGTAGTAGAAGCAAGAATTGTAAAATTATGAAAAATTGTAGTGGAAGCAGGAATTTTTGTATTCAAATTTACAGAGAAATTTGGATAACCCTCTAAGGAGAATTTTTCTTAATGGGCGACAACTTTTATATATATATATATTTTTTTTTATTTTTTTTATTTTTTTTATTTTTAATTTTTTTAATTTTTTTTTATTTTTTTTTGTATTTTTGTTTTTTTTTGGTTTCCCTTGGTTTCGCCCTCAGGGCGCTTTTTGGTACTGAGGAGCCCCTCGGCTGGTTATTTGTTTTTTGTTGTTTTTTTTTTGTTTTATTTTGCCCTTAGGGCGCTCCTCGATACCGAGGAGCTCCTCAACAGTTTTTTTTTTTTGTTTTTCTAACTAATATTTTAGAAGTTGCTTTATTTTTTAAAACTATAAGTTGTGCAATCATTCATCTACATTCATCTATCTACATTCATCCATCTATGTACATTCATCCAAATATCCTCCAAATAGTTTGTTTCCGGGTTTTTTAATCTAATTTTCTCCCAATTTGTACTTTTTTCATACCACGGAAATAGGTCACAATGTAAAATTGTTTCTTGTAAATCATCCCAAATCTATGGTGATAGGGTGCTCAACTGAAAAAAATAAATTGCTCACGACTTACTGCTCACTGCTCACTGCTCACTACTCATTGCTCACTGCTCACTACTCACATTCTAGCATTCCTAATTGAAATACCAATCATTGAAATGTTAGCATATATTGTAGCAATCCATTCAACAAATTTCTATTAATAGACAATATCAATACATCAAGGATAAATGCACAATTAATCACACTTACAATGTGGACCACAATTTATCCATCAATATTGTAACAAAATAACGGCAACATTGTATAATATTGAAAGCAACCCAATACATCACTATTATTTTGGAACTACAAACTCTAATCAAATTCTATCTACAAATATGTTATGCACACATTCAAAGTCTAGAATTCCATAACATAGATACAAGTCCAGTACATACTACTAACCCTTGCCCGGTGGGCATGGACTTAGTGGTGGAACGAACAGACACTTTATTCACGCCGGCCCCCCTTTGAGGACCGGCATTCTTCTTCTTCAGTACATACTTAATAGGATATCCAGTCTGGAAGAACAAAAATTCAAATAAGAACATGCACCTCCACCTATATTATATTGGTAGGATAACTCCAGTCCTCAAAAACCACAAAACCTATTGAAATCTTATATCAAGCTAAAAATGCCCTGATTATGTCCACCTGTGATTTTGGGATTTAGAGCCTAGAGGAGCTTAGATTTTGACGCAACCTAGGCTTCCAAGCCGTTATAAAACAACCTGTATCCACCCAGATTGGTTCAGATTCAGTTTCTTCGACCCAATTATTGCCATGACTACAATCCCACCCTTGGTACGTTTCAAGGTCCACATGACATTGGGATGCAGGTTTGTAGAATTGCACTTTAATCTCATGAGAATGTTCACGATCCGGATGTGGATTAGTTAAAGCCAAGGCAATCCAAAATGGGTGGAAATCTCCATCACCAAAATGCACCTCAAGTACATAGCCCTCGTATACATCTCTACCAACCCGCCCTATCTCCATCCAATGCAAAACCATACAAGGTGACATCCTATGCCCATATCTATTCATCATCTTCATAGAACCACTATTAAGATGGATGCAAAGGGGAAATAATGGATACACCTTTGAACATCACAAATTACTTTAAACACAACCGCGTACGCCAATGACCTTGCTGCTATTGCAAACAAACTTAAATCATTACAAATCCAACTAAATAATGTAGATAAATTTTGCGAATGGTCCGGTATGGATGTTGGCACCCAAAAATGTGTCGCCACTAGATGTCCAAACAAATCCAAAATGAATCCAACCGCATTCAAAGCACTCATGCAAACTGCCAATATAAACTACCGTAACCAACCCATCCCCATACTACATCAAAACAAATCTTACGTGTATCTAGGCATAAATCTTGTCCCCTCACTAAAATGGAAGATACAAATTCACATCACTACTACTAAACTTACCAAAAAATGCAAAGAACTAATAACTTGCCCAACCACTATGAAACAAAAAATAAAAATGGTAGACACAGTACTTAGACTCGGAGTAGCACATAGTTTCTATGCACTTCCATACTCTATGTCTGCTATCAAAAAACTAGACAAAAAATCATAGCCATATAGAAATCCATTTGTGGCCTCTCCAAATGTATGTCAAATATCATAACCCAACTCCCAAAAAATTTATTTGGACTAGAAGCTTTTACCCTAAAAATGCTTACCTCCAATGTATAGGAGAACAACTTCAAAATGCACTTAACAACAAAGAAAGACTTGGAAAGATTTACAAAGGGCTCACCCACTTTATCCTTACCAAATACGGTGGTGCTAAAAATATACCTAGAATAAACAAGGCAGATTGCACCAGATCATCTATCACAAGGACATTTTTCTACTTAAAAATGAAGAAAAATTTACCTTAAAAGCTCATTCACGGACTTCCTATTAGAACCTTCACCTTTGGAACAAATGTGGCTACAAGAAACCCAAAATGACACAAGAATTAACCAACACCTCTTCCATAAACTTTTAGAAAAACTTTTAATAGTAAATATTACAGACTTAAAACAAATTACACTACCAAATGGAACACACATTATGAATCACAACGACTTCAAGACATTTCATACTATACCATCTAAACTAATAAAAAGTGCCCTTAATATTGCCCAACAACTATTTTGCTACCCCCCATGCTCCAATTCATGCACCTCACCATGCTCGGTACACCTAACTCCCTACATCCTAAAAGATGCATATGCCACCACCAACAATAACACCCATCTCAGAAACAACACCCCTCCAATTCACCCCCAAGCCTCCCGCATCCATTCCGCCCTCACCCTCCTACACACATCCTAAAAAACCCGTCCACATACCCCATAAATCTTATTATTGACCATAAACATAGAAAACACATAGACTCCAACAAAATAAAAAAATTGGTACCAAATATCTATGTCAATGGCAATACAACAACAATAATTACAACAAATGGTTACCCCAAAGGAACTTCTTTCCATGGCATGATCACAACACTTCCACCCATAACTCCTCACAATTAAAACAATATTATCAAAACATCCAAACAAATACTACTTAGAAATCATACAAGCACACCACCTCCAAGAGCAATTTTGTGACCCAAGATCCGTTGCTCCACCCATAATCATTCCCCTCCTCAACATATATACAACCGAATGTAACTCGGAAAAAGATATTATCACAGTTAAAGATGATCAATGGAAGACATCTAATCACTATCCCTGTCACTAGACTCCAATAGTTATGGAACCAATACCACAACAAGCTACAAACTCCCACATACATAGAGCAAACAACCCAAATATCCAAAACTGAATTAGTTTGGCTATACCAAAGATATAAATACCGCATCCCAAATACCAACCTTCTCAAATTCCCACAATATTCACTACCCACACCCATCCTAAACTCACTAATCTCATCCTTCAACATTCAACACTCATATTTCTCATCCCCCATTACATGCTCCATACAATTCACTAAGTACCATTCGCCATGTGAAGGAGACAAAATCTTTGGCTCATTAGGCAATGCCTTTGAAGGAAGAAGAACGGGAACCGGCGTGAATAAAGTGTCTGTTCGTTCCATTGCTAAGACCATGCCCACCGGACAAGGAATTAGCGAACTAGAACTACTTCCCCCTTTCGAGGGTAGACACTATGTAACGAGTAGCGAGAAACCAACCGACAACGACCAACCACGACCAAACTAACTAAACAACAAAAAACAAAACCAAACAGGCAGCCAATCAGGAAGAGACAGAGTGGCGAAGTTCCTAAGGGGGGTCTTGCCTATCAGGGAGGACTTGGTTGTTTTCGATTTTGCGTTTATGCAGTAAAATAGACATGGCATGTTGAATAGCGATGGTGTTGATATTTTTAAAGGTAGTTTTAATTGTATCAATGGATATCTTGAAGGTATCTTCGAGAGTTTTCATAGATGGGATAAAGGTGGTGGCACGAGCGCCGGATGTGATAACAATAAGGGGGTCCACATTCCAGCCGAGGGCAATGATGTCGTCAATGAGGGGTTGGTATTTATCTATTTTGTTTTGTATTGTTTCCGGGGAGAATCTATCGTTGCAATATGTAAATTCGATGAATTGAATGGTGTAGTCTTGGTTGATGTTCTCGGGTGGTGGGTCGTTGTATGGTAAACCTTTGACACAAAGAATGTCCGGTTTGAGCCTAGCGTTGCAATGACATCTTTGGGTCATACATGAGCATGGAAGTAGCCATGGGGGGACCGTGTTTTCTTGTGGATTGCTATTAAAAGTGCCGGCGTTCATAAGTATGAAACATCTCGATTTATTGTAGGAGGTGATTAGTTTTCGGACTTCCCATACCGCTTTGTTATGTCTTTTAACAATTAGAGAGTGTATGTGGTGGTTTTGGCATTTGAGTAGCACATGTAGCCATGTGTCGGGGTCCGTGGAGGGACATATGGGGCATGTTATGGATGGGAATCTTTCTATTCCAAAGAAGAGTTGTTTGCGAGCGTTTCCCATGTATTGACCCGTACGGAATTTGATGAGGCACGTTATTTGTGAGTCTGAGATGATGGGGTTTTTCCAAAAGTTTGTAGAGAGTTCATTGTCTATGTCGTTATTGTTAGTCCATTTCTCTATGTTAGGAATATTTTCTGAGATTGTATCCAGGTTGTTGTAGAGGTCTTGTTTTTTGAGATATTTGCCCAGAAATCTAATTGGGCCTTTGTCGGGGGTATCTTCTTTGGAAGGCCAATCTTCTTTTTGAAAGTAGTATGGGGTGGCATGAGCATGTTCGTGAGGGTCTTTGACGTTTTTGTGTGTTTTTTCTCGGCCTTCTTTTGCAAGTTTGTCTGCTTGTTCGTTGCCATCAATGTTGGCATGGGCTCTGACTTTGTGAAGGGTTGTGATTTGTGTACGTTTTTGTAACATTTGTACCATTGATGTTAGTATGGTTTGGTCGGGGTGACTGTTGTGAAGGGTTGGGTGTGTTATTTGAGTGTTTAGTAGGTAGAGTGCATTTATGCAATCGGTGAATATATGTGCAGGTTCATTTTTGTATTTTGTTGTGATGATTTGTAGTGTTTTGTGAATGGCCATGAGTTCTGCTCTGAGGATATTTTGTAGTCCATGGAGTCTTTCGGCTAGTTTAATTTCTTTGGAAGAATTATATATGCCATAGCCAACTTTTTCTCTTCGCCAAGAGCCCGGGCTAATTTGTTCCGGTGGTTTAAAGGAGCCGTCGGTGTAATAACTGTATGCGGGGTTAAATTTTGGTGTGGTATGAGTTGGGTAGTCTGGGAGAGGGGGAGGTATGACGGAGTAGTTTAATGTGTTGTTGTCATAGTTTAATTTTGACCATTTTTTACTTTTGTTTACGGGGGTTTGTATGGGTGTTGGTGGGGCCGGTTTTGTGTATGGTCGTTGTATGTCTAGATTGTCTGTTATGGAGGTAAGTTCCGCAAGTTGTTCTAGGGAGCCCAGGTTTTGATTTTGATGATGGACGCATAGTATTTGTAATGTAGATGGCTCTATTCGGGGTTTTTTTAGCTCGGGTGGGATATTAGGTTCTTCGTATGGTATTGTGTCTGCTTCGAATAATGCAATGATGTGGGAATCTGGGAATGGGTTTGAATGTTGGTTGTTGTTTTGGTACCAATTGTTGTTCGGTGTGACGATGATTGTTTTTGTGTTATTTGGATCGTGTTTGGCGGCAAGTCTAGCCCAATGTATGGCTTGTTCTATGTCTTCCTCGTTGTGGGGGTGAGCTATTCCATTTCCGATCCATTTGTGTTCAAAGGCCTTGCCTAGGGATCCAAATATTTTGTCTCTTTCGTACGGTGAGTAGAATTTATTTAGTTTGGTAGGACATGTGATCGGGGAGGAAAAGTATGAGTGTTCAATGTTAAAGGATGATATCAGTGAGTCTAAAATGGGGGTGGGTATTGTGTATTGCGCATTTTTGAGGGGGTCAGTTTTTGGTATTCGATATTTATATCTTTGGTAAAGCCATATTAGTTCGGTTTCAAAGGGTTGGGTTGTTGGTTCAATGTTTGTAGGGGATTGTAATTTTATATGATATTGGTTCCATAACCATTGGAGCCGAGTAATGGGTATGGTGTGTAAATGTCGGCCGTTTTCTTCGTATAGATGTGCTTGATTGTTATCTATTTGAATTGTGTTTGAGGATGTAAGGATATCATTTTCGGGGTTGCATTCTGTTGTGTAGATGTTTAAGAGTGGGATAATTATGGGTGGCGTTACGGACCTTGAGTCTGAGGATTGTTCTTGTGGATGGTGGACAAAGATGATATCTGAGTATATTTTGTTTTGGATCTTTAGGTAGTATTGTTTTAATTTTTCAGTGTTGTAAATGGAGGTATTGGTGTCATGCCGTGGAAAAAGGTCTCTTTGGGGGAGCCATTTATTGTATGTATTATCATTGTGTTGCCATTGGCATAGATATTTTGTGTAGGTATTTTGTATGTTATTTGTGTCTGTGTGTTGGATATGTTTATGGTTTATGATATTATTAATGGGGTATTTGGTAGGGTTTTTGGGGATGTATGTTGGGGGGCGGGGGTGGTATGTATGTGGAGGGTTAGGGGGATTGGTTGGTGTGGGAATATTTCTTGGGATGATGTTATTGTTGAAGGTGATGAATGGATCTTTAAGTGTATGAGAGTATGGGTGTATGTTGCAAGGAGTATGACATATAGTGGGGCATGTTATGTGGCAAAATAGTTGTTTAGCAACATTTAGGGCACTCTTTATTAGTTTAGATGGGGTGAAGTGGTAGGTTTTGAAATCCTCATTGTTCATGATGTGTGTACCGTTAGGTAAGGTAATTTGGTTTAGTTCAAAAATATTTTTTGAGAGGAGTTTTTGTAGAAGCTTTTGGGAGAGTTGGGCATTGAGTGTGTTATGATTTAATGTTTCTTGGCGCCATAGTATTTCTAGTGTTGTAGGATTAGTGAGGAAGTTCGGGAGCGTACTTTTAAGGTGGGCTTTAGCTATATGTTTTAATAAGAAGAATGTTCGTGTTATTGGTGATCTTATGCAGTCACTTTTTTTAATTCTCGGTATGTTTTCAGCGCCACCATATTGGACAAGGACATAGTGAGTTAATCCATTATAAATTTTCCCAAGTCTTCCTTTATCGTTTAAAGCATTTTGCAGTTGTTCGCCTATACATCGCAGGTATGCGTTTTTGAGGGAGAAAGCTTCAAGTCCAAATAGGTTATGTGGTAGTTGGGTTATTGCGTTTGACATACATTTTGGTAATCCACATATGGTTTTTTGTATGGCTATTATTTTTTTATCAAGTTTTTTGATAGCTGGCATAGAGTATGGTACACCGTAGAAACTGTATGCCACACCTGGGCGTAGTACGGTATGAACCATTTTTATTTTTTGTTTCATGGTGGTTGGGCATGTTGTTAGTTCTTTGCATTGTTTGATGAGCTTTGTGGTTGTAGTGTGGATTTGGATTTTCCATTTTAGTGAGGGAACAAGATTTGTACCTATGTATATGTATGGTTCGTTTTGGTGTAGTATAGGGATTGGTTGGTTGCGGTAGTTGATGTTAGAGGTTTGCATTAGGGCTTTGAAAGTGGTAGGGTTCAATTTAGATTTGTTTGGGCATCCGGTAGCGGCACATTTTGGAACTCCCACATCCATGCCAGCCCATTTACAATATCTATCAATTTTATGGAGTTGTATTTGGATTGATTTGATTTTGTTAGTTGTGGTGGCTAGGTCATCTGCGTATGCGGCGGAGTTTATTGTGACTTGTGATGTGCCGAAAGTATATCCATTATTGCCTCTTTCTAGCCATCTAAGTAGTGGTTCTAAAAATATAGTAAATAAGTATGGGCTAAGGGTGTCCCCTTGTATAGTTCCTCTTTGGATGGGTATAGGTTTTGTTTTCCCAAAGTGTTCGCCGATATAGCAAGTAGATGATTGGGAATAGATGTTTCCAACAAGTGTAGTTGCCTCTTTTGGATAGCCAAGGTCTGACATTATTGCTAGAAGTCTGGCATGATCAATTGAGCCAAAGGCATTTTTGAAGTCCACGTATAGTATGTATATATCTTGGTTAGTAAATTTTGCGTCTTCTAATGCGGCTATTATAGTTTGTATTTGTCGTGCGGTACTTCTCTCCGCTCTAAATCCTTCTTGACTATCATGTAGGATTTTGAATTTTTCGCCGTATGAGGATAGTATGTGGGTGAGTGTACTGGTAAAAAGCTTATATATTGTGTTAGCTAGTGCAATTGGTCTTTGATTGGGTAGCATGGATGGATCGCCTTTTTTGTATAGTAGAATTGTTGCACTTGTTTTCCATGAATTTGGTATTTGTTTTTGTTTATAGCAGTGAAAAAAGAATAGGAATAGTAGTTTATGAAATCTTGGAGGCATGTTTTTCAGTATTGAATTTGGTATGTGGTCTGGGCCTGGGGCTTTATTATTTCCAAGATTTTGGAGGCATGTGTCGTATGTGGCTCTGTTGAGGTATTTATGTAGTGGAATTTCTGGTTCGCCCCATTTGTCAAGGGTATATCCGTCCAGGTCGTGCCAAGGGTATTGGCGTATTGCACATGTGCATTCTATTGTATGTTGTGGCTGGTAATTACATGTTGGTACTGTTGGTCTATTGGTTTTTGTTTGTTGGTTAAATATTTCATTCGCAATGTCTTCGGGGTTAGTTAGAATATTATTATGTTGATCTTTGATACAATCCATTGGTGGGGATTCAAGGTTTTTAAAAACTTTTTTGTTAATTTTTTTGGGGCTGATTTCGTATAGTTGTCTGTATTTTGAGATGGCTTTTTTAATGATTTCTTTTGTGTATTTTGTGATTATTTTCCGGGCTTGTATGTTGGCATTTTTTGCAATTATCGCGATATCTTTTATCCATGTAAGGTGGGGAAGGTCCGGAGGCGGCGGGGTAGGGATTTGGATGTGTTGTATATTTAGTAGTTCATTGTGTATGGGGTGGTTACGCCATTGAGGGTTGTTTTTTACAATTCTAATGGTTTTACGTATGGTATGGTATGTGGTTAAGTGTTGTTTCCAAGTTTTAGAAAGTTTGCGGGGTAGATACCCGCCTTGTTGAGAGGTTCTGTTTGTCATTTGGGGTATTGGGTGTGCTCTACAAGTTTGTTCTAGTGTATCAGAGATTTTATTGATGAGTTTGTCTAGAGAGTGGCATGCTTCTTGCCATTGTGCTTGTGTTAATTGACTATTGATTTCAAGAGTGTTTATGAGGGAGTCTATTTGTACGGTGTTTTCCTCGAAGGATTTTGTGTTGAATTTTTTTATGTTGGTTTTTGGGATGGATTTGAGTATGCGTATAGTGTCTTTGTTTGGGATTGTAGGAGTTCTACTAATTAGTGTGTTATTTGGGATGTGCAGTTGTACGGGTGAGTGGTCCGAATTGAGAATAATATCTGTATTTGTTGTGGAGGTGTATTGTGTGTTGTTGTTTGTATTTATATAGAAACCATCTATTAGACTCCAATCACTATAATTGTAGCCACCTTGTCTAGAGAATTGTGTATCGGTATTGATGTAAGTGAAGTTTAAGTTTTCTGTGAAGCGGCGCCATTGGTAATCAATGTTTTGAGGGGGGGTGTGATGGTTTCCATTTTGGCGGCCAATTAGCGCTATGTCTCTATTGAAGTCTCCACATAATAGGTATGTATGATTGGGATGATTATTAATATGGGTTGTAATAGTGTTTTGTATATCTAAGAGAAATCTAGTATCTTCGGGATGGGATGGCATATACATGTGAAAGATTAACCACGATTGTAGTGGGTGATTAGTGATTTTAATTATTTGAATGTATGGTGATATGTGCATTGGGGTAGGGATTTTGTGGATGTTGCCGGGGAATGTATATTTTTTGTGTATTAATGTAAGGAGGCCACCGCGGCCCGGTGTGTATGGTCTCCTTTGTTGCATGCATCTTGTAAGTGCATGTGTATTGTTAAAGATGAGTTTATAGTCTTGAAATATATTTTGTATATATTTTGTAGATTTTGTGGCGGTTAGTTTTGTTTCTTGTATAACTATAAGAGCCGGTGGTGTGTCTGTATTTGCGACTAGAGTTTGTAAGCTAGGAAGGGCAGTGTTTAGTGAGGAGGCATTCCATGTGATTATGTATGTATTTTCTTGGTTTGGTCTAATGTTTTGATTTTGGTTTTGAGGAGGGATGTAGGGAAGAGGTGGGGGTGGGTGGGTGTATTCTGGTATAGGGTCTAGGCATTTTAGTGATTCATTTATGAGGGTGTTAGGGAGGTAAGGGAATTTTAGTTTTATTATATCATTTGAGGGTGGTATGTCTTGACTATGTAAGAAGTCGTATAGTCTTTTATGTATTGAGTTCTCATGGTTTATAATATTTTGGTTGTCTACTAGGAATTCAGTATAGGGGTGTGGAGTGTAAATGTGTCGTTCTGGTGGGTTTTGTAAGGTTAGTAAGGTTTGTAGGAGTGTATTAGTCCATGTAATTGTGTTCCAATTTTGTGGATTTAGAAGTTGGTTACATTCATCTATGTTTGGATGAGTAGTGATTATTAGTGCATATAAGATGTGGGGTGGTGGATGCGTATTTTTTTGTTGTATGTATTGGGCAATGTTTGGGTGGGAAGTGTTTTGTATGTGGTGTAATGTATGTGTGTTTTTTAGAAATGGTGCGAAGGGTTTTGCAATGTGTTCATATTCTGGTTGGAGTTTTATGGTATTAGGTATAAAGTAGATTTTGGCATTTTTCTTATGTGATGTAGGATGTCTTTTTAGTATATTGGGCATGGGTCCCGGGTTGGTTTCAATGTCTCCTCCTAGAAGTAGTAGAAGTTTGTGGTATATATGTTTAGTGGTATATTTTAAAGGCTTTGTTGTGTTATTAATGACTTGTTGGTTTGGGGGTAGGTGGATATTTGTATTTTGTGTGTGAGTTGTGGGTTTATTTATTTTTATAGTAGGTGTAGTTGTTTTCGTCTTTAGTTTATTTTTTGTCCATGTGTTTTTTGTGGTTGTTTTTGTTTTAGAAGTGTATGGATGTATGTAAAATTGGTTGTATTTTATCTTGGTTGTTTTTGTCCGTGTGCATATGTAACTATTATGTTTAAGACTATTTGTATGTGGGTTTATGTTGGTTTTTAAAGTGGCTTTTAAATCCTTTTTTTCATATGCGGTGTTATTATATACTTTGTGGTTTGTACAATTGTTTGTTTTGGTGTTTGTATTAGTATTTGGTATGAAATATGTTTTGGTATACTTTTTGTGCGAAGCGGGGTGTCTTTTTAATATGTTCGGCATGGGTCTTGGGTTAGTCTCCATGTCTCCTCCAATTAATATTAGTAGTTTGTAGTAGATGGGTATCTTGTTTTGTTTTTGAATTTTTTGTTTTTGAATGTGGCTTTGGTATTTGTGTTTTTTTGATTGTGTGTGTTTGTCTTTGTATGTGTGTATGTATATGTATGTGTTTCGTTTATGGTGTGTGGTTGTCTTTGTGTGTGTGTATGTAGTTTTATGTGGTATTATATTAGTATTCTTTTGTATGTTTGTATTAGTATATGTCACGGTTTTTGTCTTGGTATTTGTATCAGTATCTTTGTTAGTATTTGTGTTAGTATTCGTATGAGTACATGTACGACTATTTGTATTGGTATTTGTATTTGTACAAGTATAAGTATTTGTATTTGCATACATACCAGTATGTGTATCAGTATACATATCAGTATTTGTATCAGTATATTTATAAGTATACTTATCGGTATATGTATCAGTATACGTATCAGTATACGTATCAGTATATGTACCCGTATATTGAAAAAATGAGTTTTCTAAAAGATTTCTTTCTACACATATTTTGTCTAAAACTATGATTTCTAAAAACAGATTGATATTTATTTCAATCAGATTCGTATATATTCTTACTTTTATTAGAATTTCTATTTTTAGTAAGTCTATTTTTGGCTCCTCCGGCGCCAAGACGGCCGGCGAAACATCAAACCCACCCCCTATTTTAATAATTTTACATACTCTCAACAAATTTCTACTACTTAATCGCAAACTCTCCCCAACTTTATATATATAGTTTTTAATATTACTATTAATTTTCCATTTATCCATGTAGTTTATATTCCAATTTCTATTCTTAGTCTATACTCTTTTATTATTCCTATCTTCTCTATTTATTTTTACTCTGTCATTTTTGTTTCTCATTACAAGTTTGGTTAATTTTCCATCCGTTATTTTTGAATTTCTTAGGAAGCATAATCTATTTTTAGTACTGCTGTTTATAGCTATTTTCTTCATACATTTATTCTTATTATAATTAGTTCTCATTACTAATTTTGTTAATTTTCCATCCCCTATTTTGGATTCCCTTAGGAAGCATATTCTATTTTTAGTTTTGTTGTTTGTTGCTATATTCTCATTATTTGAATTCTTATGATAATTATTTCTTGTTACTATTTTGGTTAATTTTCCATCCCTTATTTTTTATTCTCTTAGGAAGCATATTCTATTTTTATGCCTTTGACCACAAATGGATTGGAAATGGTATTGCACACCCCCATAATATAAAAGATACACAACAAACAATACACTAGGCAAGACTAGCGGCAAAAAATGATCCAATAAATACTTCCACCCTCATTATAACCCCAGACAATAACTGGTACCAAAACCTCAACCCCCACTTAGGACCATTTCCAGACTCCCCCATCATTGCGTTATTTACAACAGATTTGGTGCCATATGAAGAACCAAATATTCCACCCAAACTAAAAAGCAAATCCAGACTCGAGCCATCCACCATACAAATATTATGCATACACCACCAAAATAATAATGTCCGTAATATGGAAAAACTTACTACACTCACTTACATAACAAAAAAACTCAACATACACCAATTATACACAAAAATAGCCCCACCCACACCTTTTAATACCCCGGTGAATCGCAACAAAAAATGATCCCAACTTAAGTATGCACACACAACACCAACCCACCTTACTACTCTAACCCCCTTCCCTCCATATCATGATAACAACCCCCTGAAATTTGAACTTGTACTTAGTTACTACACACATGGGTCCTTCAAAGAACCTATAGAAGCTAGCCCCAGACATTGGCATAATGAAAAAGCAGGATGTGGGATATATAACTCAACCAAAGACATTAAAATATCCAAAAGACTCCATGGACTTTAAAACATCCTAAGAGCACAGATGATGGCCCTCCACACAGCCTTAAAAATTATCTTCACAAAATACGCTAATGAGCCTGCATACATCTTCACAGATCGCATAAACGTCCTGTACCTATTAAACACAAAAATAACACACCCTACCCTCCACAATAGTCACTCTCACCAAGCCATACTAACATCTATGGTCCTGTTGCTACAAAATCGCACACAAATTACAACCCTCTACAAAGTTAGAGCACATGTCAATATAGAAGGAGACGAACATGCAGATGAACTAGCTAAGGAAGGATTAGTTAAATCACATAGAAATGCCAAACACTCACATGAACATGCTCAAGCTACCCCATACTACTTCCAAAGAGAAAGTTGGTCTTCTATGGAAGACACCTGGACAAAGGCCCCATTAGATTTCTTGATATATATCTCAAAAAACAAGAGCTAATTAACAATCTAGACTTAATCTCTGAAAGTATTCCTAACATAGACAAATGGACCGGTGACAACAACATTTATAACGAACTCTCTACAAATTTTTGAAAAAATCTGACAATTACATGCCCACAAAAATCATGCCTCATCAAATCCCGTACTGGACAATATATGGGAAATGCCCGCAGACAACTCTTCTTTGAAACTAAATGATTCCCATCCATAACATGCCCAATATACACCCTCACGGACCCAGACACATGGCTACACGTTCTTCTCAAATGCCAAAACCATCACATACACTCCCTAATTGTCAAAAGGCAGAATAAAGCGGTATGGGAAATCCGAAAACTAATCATATCCTCTAACAAATCACGATGCTTTATACTTATGAACGCCGAATCTTTCAACAACAATCCACAAGAAAACACGGTCCCCCCAAGGCTACTTCCATGCACATGTGAAAACGAAAGATGTCATTGTAATGCTAGATTCAAACCAGATATAGTATGTGTTAAAGGACTATCATGTAAAGACCCTCCACCGGATCACGTAAATACAAACCTTACTGTCCAATTCATTGAATTCAAATATTGTAACGACAAATTTTCCCCAAAAGCAATTGAAAACAAATTTAATAAATACCAACCACTTATTAATGACGTTGGTGCTCTTGGATGGAAAGTCAAACTCCTTATTGTTATCACTACTGGAGCTAGAGCTACTACCTTTATTCCCTCTATGAAAAGTCTCAAAAAATCCTTTAAATCCCAATTGAACCAAGTAAAAAGACTTTCACTAATATTAATACCATAGCTATTCAACATGCAATGTCCATACTTCTACACAAACTTAAACTTGAAAACAACCAACCTCTCCCAGACTTACATATTAATACCTCTTTAAAAATCCTTTAAAAACACACATTCAACCTCTACAAATCATTCCTTAGATTGAAGCCATGTGGCTCCTACTATTCTCCCCTCCTGATCATTGGTTTCTAATCATTGGTTACTGGATACTAGTTACTGGCCAGTAGGCCACTGGTTAAGTAGTGTCTACCCTTGAGAGGGGGGAGTAGTTCCATACTACTAAATCTTTGTCTGGTGGACATAGATTTAGTGGTGGAACGAACAGACACTTTATTCACTTCGACCCCCACTCGAGGACCAAAGTTCTTCTCTCTCTTGTTAATTTCGAAAGGTCTGGAAGGTCAATAGTAGGTCTAGCACCTATACCTTACCCAGACCCAAATTTTTCAAGCTTTTGTTCTTAGACTTATTAACTACTTATACAAGGAATTCGATATCGTTGTGTTGATTTCCAGATGTTTAGGCACATAAAACATAGGTTTTCGGACGATACACACTATCTATCTACTTAAACTAAAGTAGGGTTGACAGATTGGACTAGGTCTAGTTCAGATCTAGTGATACACCTCCCAATCTACACAACCCGAAACACCTTCTACTTCAAATCACAACTTAACCATAAGATCTATCGAACTCAGCATTCGGCCTTACTCCAAACACAAGGTAGGATTTAAAAAGAGTGTCATTTCTTCATAAAACTGACACCTACCACTTGGTGTGTACTCCAGAACCCTAGCAACACGTCTAGCACTCTAACAACACCTCTTTAACCACCCTACCTCCCTCACACACCATGAATTCAACAACACAATAAGAGAGTGAGAGAGTGAGAGTGTCCACCCTCATCCCCTTCAAAACCTAACTTTCCTCATCCGGTGAAGTAGATGACAATTGGCCAGATTAGATTTTCATCCATCATATCAATTTCATCCATCAAAGCCTTGATTTCATCCACCATCAAGTTTCATCCATTGTCCAATTCATCCAACAACAGCCTTCATCAACTTTTACCGGACTCAAAAAATACTACCATACCCTACAATTAACGTGCAACTAATTCTTTGGGTAACATCCACCTCAAATCATGTTCCTCCAAAAATAGTACGGGATGTTTCAAAATTGTTGACACAAAATTAATAAAGAAGTGGCAACAAGTGACAGTGAGGTGGTGGTAAGCAACAAGGAGTGGAAGATATTTGGTAGAGAGTGGTGGTGAGGTGGCAATGAGTGGCATGACACATGTTGACATGTGTCCACATTAATATTTATCCAAAACCCAAAATTTGTGTGGTCCACATCATTTTTCACCCACACTACCAATGAATCCACACTATATTCAGCTTATCCATATCTCCACAACTACCTACGTTTCTTTACTATTCATATCATGCAACAATATTATGGAGTGTGCCTTTATCAACATCTCTCTGCCATCTCTCTGCCATTGTAGATCACCCACTTGCCAAGTAGGATGCCCCTGTAGGATTGATGGTTGCCACCTTTTTGTGGTGTGAATCATCATACACAAGCCACTATCCTACCTTCACCTACCTCCTGATGAAAAGGGGGCAACATCTAAATTTCTAATATCATGGAGCCAAAAGCTCTTCCTCCTCTCCATCAACCTGCTTCAAAAACCAGCTCCTGCTGATCCAAATCTACAAACCCTAACCACCATCACCATCACCAATTCTCAGCCATGGCAGAAAGCATTTCACCAACCCATCTGTGCTCTCCGAAGTCATCACAAAACCATTCACATTCTCTCACAAACCCATCTGTGCTCTCCAAAGTCATCAAAAAACCATTCACATTGTCTCACAGAACTTGCTCACATTCAAAGCACGGCTAGATTCATCGATTACACAAAGAAGCCAAGACGTTTTTCCTGATCAAAAGCTTCTGAAACTACACCCAAAGACTCATATGCACAGAGTAAAACCAATTCACAAACCCTAACCACCATCACCATCGCCATCATTATGTATGAGCAGAAGACATCACACAGAGCACTCTCTGAGAGCTCCATGAGTGCGGAACCTTCACCTGAAATCCATGTTTTCCTTCATTGCGTGAGCAGCGGGTGAGCAGCTGCTTTCCGTCGCTTGACGAGCTCTGAGACTTTTCCTTTGCATTCAGGGCGCTCCAGAGGAACAGGGGCGAGGTCGGGATGCGCCATGACATCTTCCAGGTCTGCCGTCTCCCCCTCCAACACGGCCTTGAGAAACGCCACCACAACGCCTCCCGAGAATCGCCGCATGGGCGCCCTGCCGGGTCCGTTCTTGCACAGGCAGTAGGAGAGCTTCCCGCGCGCGCCGTCGCAGTCGTCGTTCAGAAAGTCCATGTGGCCTTGCTTCGTCGCCACGAAGTGGAACGCGGGCGGCGCGCTCTCCAGGTAGAACTCGGCGTGGCTGACGCCCTCGGGCGCGCACGGCGGGAACAGGAAGTTGCGGCGGAGGGGGCCGAGGCCGGTCCCGATTATCAGAGTGGGGACTTCGAGCGCGAGCGCGGATTCCTTGAACTGCAGGATCGGGGGATGCGTTTGCGAATCGACGTTCATGCCGTCGACCGGGTCCAGGCCGATGATGGCGGAGTAAGTGTGCACGCTCTTGCGCACGCCGAGGGCCAGCCCGAACACAACCTTCCCCCCGCGGCTGTGCCCGATGAGCGCCACCTTGTCGAAGTTCGGGAGGTGGTTGGCAAAGGTTCGGGGCATCGCGCGCACCAGCCCCGTCGGCATCCAGTTCAAAATCGTCACCGCGTCCTCGATCTCTACAGTCGCGTCCGAGCCGGTGATGTTGTACATCTGCAAACGTTTCATAAAACCTTACGTCAGGATCATTTCACACATCGCAACTCTGATCGTGTACATTACACACATCAAACGGTGAAATGACAAATGACAGGTTCACAGTTTACATCGCAACGAATCTCCGTACCTGCGGTGCGACGACGATGAAGCCGTAGGAGGCGATGTGCGAGATGAGCTGGCTGTAGAACGCGTTCTGCAAGGTGAATCCATGGTGAAACTGCACCACGGGGTACTGGCCTTCCTCCTTGGGCAACGCCACAAGCAGCGGCTTGGGCGCCACGAATTCTTCGCTCTCCGACGGCGCCGTGCCGCGGTGCTTGGAGAGACAAGAGGACGAGGAGCTCGCGTCGTTGAGCTTCACCACCTCCACCTCGTAGGGGCCGTCCTCGTAGATGCCTCCGTGGACTCCTGTGGGAAGCACATCATCGTCCACGCTCCGAACGCGCGCCATCTGCACAGGGTTAGGGTTTCAGCTACCATGGCAGCGTTCGTAAGACATAGACGTCGAGCTGATGGAAGATTGCAGACTAGTCTCCTTGACATACTAACGTCCATCGTGGGGTCTGCAAAGAGAGAAGAGACTGGACTCCTTAACAAATTCATGCTTGTACACATGATTGTGGTTGAAACGATGCAGTTAAGTGGATAAGAAGATAAGAACACAGAGAGAAAGTTCTAGACAGCTCCAAGTCTTCACAGCATGAAAAAGAGGTTTATGAGATTCTCGAACTCTACACTAGCATGCAAACAATTGATAACGTCACAGGAGCTCCAAACTCTAAACAACCCCAATTCTCAACTCCAAATTCAGTAAAGAAAAACACTCTGAAGTTGCACACACCTCAAGGAGCACCTCGAATTGCTATCCCAGCCTCCGGAGCCTCCTCCTCATGAAAGAAATGCTTGTGCACCTGGAATGCATTGTGCCATGACCCGGAAGTCCTTCGGGTGGTGCGGTGGATCTTTCTAGTTATGGTAGCTAATGATACACCGTTAAAATATGAAAAAATAATAATAATAATGAAATGTTGACTAGCATGATAAGTATTCAACCACCTTTTGAGATGATATCCACGGGTATCACGTAGGTGTATCGTGGGTATCACCTAGGTATGTCGTGGATGTTGTGGGGTATGGCCTAGGTATCTCGACATATTATTTGCTCGATAGCTTACGTAACTACTTCAAAGTGCACGTTGTAGCATTTCTACTCATTTCATAAATTGATTCCAGATTGGTGGTAGTAGTTATCCTCTGTTTTCTACAGGCAACTATGAAAATCATCGAGATACTACAAAGAAGGTGCGATGAACTTTAGCCTCCACAGAGAACTTCCAGTGTGAATATATCTGTACGAACTGGTCACTTTTGGACGTTCCTTGTTGAACTTATTATTTTTTCCAGATTGTAGTGGTTTGGACACAATGGGTATCAACTAGGTATTACTAGGGTAACACCTAGGCATTGAACATGTATTACCTTGGCATTACATGGGTATTACTTTAACAAATCTCTTGAATTTTTCAAATTTTTTGGACACTCTTCATTTTGAATTAGTTCTGTACAAAACTAGCCATTGCAGAGGGTAGTGTCTATTTGTTCTCCCCGCAAGCATGTGTCTATATGACGAAAGTGAGTGGAATAGACCTACAACCTTTAGATATTACATAGAAATTCTTCATGTACGTCTCTAAGGTTTAACCCCTAAAGGGCCAAGTGTCTTCTCGGGTCAGTTTGACTGCAATTATCTTTCGATTCGTATGGTCAAAATTCAAATAAGAAAATCACGACATCATTTCATGTAAGTTCAAAAGAAGATCCTACAGTTACTTTTTAGAAACAATTTTTAATCAATGGGGTAGAGATTTTTCTAGAATACTTGGGTCCTTTAAGGAGTTGGTTGAACTTTGACATAGAACTAAAAAATTTAATTGCTAACAGAGTTTTCCTAAAAGTAAAGGGAGGTGACCTTGCATGTCACCGAGAATCTTAGGTTCTTGTAGTCAGACCACATGTACATGGTGACTTGGCTAAAAAAATGTAGAAGAACTACCAGTCAACTTTTTGGGAACTAAGGATACTACGGCGGAGCTTTAGCTTGCATGGAGTTGGGCCTAAGATCATTAATTGCCATGCATCTCATTCATGTTGAAAAAGGGACTATGGGAATCTTGAGAGCCTATTCATGTGCCTAAAAAAATCTCATCATGTCTCCCACCTCTGACATCATTTGGTTGACCTCATACTACGAGAGAGAAAGTTTGCTAGTCTCGAAATAAGGGGGGCCAGCATGAATAAAGTGTTTGTTCATTCCACCACTAAGTCCATGTCCATACTAACTACAAAGTCTACCCTTGCATTGTCAAAATTGACGGTAGTAATTTATATTCTAAACCCCTAAATTTCTTTGACAATTTCATGCCAAAAACACTTCAAAACTATTGATTCTTGTGCAATGAGTAAGAAAGGAAACAAAAAATATTATTTCTGTTTCTCATCTTAGGATCTCAACTAAGACTTACTAAGTAACCTACTCACAAAATTTCATAAAATTTGATTGCACGGATTGAAAGATTAAAGTGTTTGAAGTAGAGAAAGTGGTTCATGTCTTCACTACGTTGAGTGAATTGCCAGACTTTAATTGCACTTGGTGTCAAAGTTTTGCACTACTCACGGTCTAAACTCATTACGATGATGTCGAGTATGATATTATTTCCCATCTTGAATTATATTCCGAAGAACCTCTTGTCTTCTTGCAACTTTGTACAAAATTCCAAGAATTGTAAATGCAAGTTGCAACCTTGGGAACATGCCCAAGATTTGCAATTGCCCACCTCAGGATTTTTTTCAATTAGGGGTCAAAAGCAACTGCATCTGGCTGTTGCAAAAAAATATATTATTCAAATAAGATCAAATTATCGTAACTTTCATTTGGGTTTCAGCCTATAATTATGAATTTAAACCGATATTTTGCCCTCAAATTCGGCTGACTTTGTATTTGAATCCAAGTTGGGGGTGGCTTGAGTGTCGACCAATTCAGATGTGAGCTGGATCATATCATAGACAAGTGGCACATTTCGTGAGACTGTGCATATTCTCTCTGCAGGTTGAGAGCAGCACACCGCTTGTGATGTTTACTGTAACCACACAAAATGATTTGTATTTGCTGTAAAGTTTACACTTGATGAATATTTTTTTCAACTATGTTGACAATGATCACTTCTTTGAGTAGTGCGGATAGATGTGCTCTAAGTGGAAAAATAAAAAATCATAAAAAATAAAGTAAAATAAAAGCACTTTCAAATCATGTAGTGTGTTTGCACTAAATATCATAATGAGTGTGGTGTAGGGTTGGACTATGTTTTTATCATTATATTGGTGGAAAAGTCCAACTAGCTGGAAATAATTTTATAATAATATCAATTGAGAAGTCCAATATACTTCATTTTGTTCATCATATTTTTTAGAGCGCTTGCAGCAACTTTACTTGGTTTTTTCCTGTTGTTATTGTACATTTTTGGCGTGAGTCATCCTTGAGGCCATCCCCACCCGTCTCCAAACCCAGTGGGATAGTGTTCCACCGGGGTGCAAACTCGGCCTCGCAGGCCTCTCGACCAGCCTTCGGATGATTTGCTGATGTGAGTGCAACGGCCTGGAGCTTTTTGGCTGGAACGAACTTATTGAACAAACTTATGAACTTTCTCGCAACATATGGCGCCTGCTTTCTCAATTGCACGAGAAGACACAGTTCTTTTGCTGTTATTGTGAACAAAGACTGTGAAGTGACGAAGACTACAATGAAGAGACACAAAGAATTATTTTTCTTTTTCGTTTATAGGTATAAAAACTAGCCTTGAAATAGCTCTTAATTTCCCTATTCAACTTAGGCAGGAGAAAGGTAGCTAAGATTCAAAGTAGTAAATGACATCTCCCTTCTCAATGCATCCAATTTAGTATTGCTCGTTGTAAAAGGGTTATAACGCAAGTTCAGATGCTCAAATAATGGTAGTAAGCATGCAAATCCAAGAATGTTTTGCATATTAAATAGACAATCCAAACTCTTCTTAGAAACCACCAGAGTTGGAGCATCCAAATGCACCTTGTGAAACTTTAGGGCTATTTCACGGCAAAAGACCAACCGTCAAAATTTTAGCCCAAACAATGGCGAGAGGCCGAACTCTTGGGCTAAAAGAATATATTAAATATTACATATTGAAGGAACTTGACATCCTCTTCGTGGAAGTTTTGGTTGGCTAAAAATGGCGATCCAAGTTTGCACTTAGAGAGGCCATCGCTTTGGCACCAAAACTCTCTAAAAGTGATGCCATGAAAGGCACAATGGAGGGCGACGGCCTTTGGACTTTGGCCTTCAGTGTGAAAGCCGAGAGGCCAAACTTTGGCCATTCTTGCAATGTCACTGGTGGAAATCAACAGTCACTTGACTTTAGTCGTGGTGTTCAGTGGCGCTTAGTGTAGAATACTAAGCCGTAATTTGTTTTCTTGGCTTCAATAATGAGACCCACTTGGTCTTCACTTGTTTGATGATCCTATTGCCCTTCTTCTCCATCAACTCCAATATTTAAGGATGAACCCTTAACCATCAAACGTCAGTCGGGAACCGCATATACATGCACGTATTTAACTCTATAGAATACAAGAAATGTGTTGAAGTCTAGCAAGACTCACACCTTTGGATCGAAGACTATTCAACTAACATCATTTATGTGGAGGTCATTTCTATATGTACACCTTATCATGTTAAAATACAACACCATACATGTAGAATACTGTGGCCACCAGCGGAACTTTGTGAGGTTTAAGAGTGAAACGTCATTTCGAAACTATATACACAAGCACATACTTTACTCTACAAAGTACAAAAAATATATTAAAATTTAACAAGACATACACCTTTGGATCAAAGACTCTTCAATTAACATCTTTCATTTGGAGGTCATTTCAATCAATGGGTGTGCGAGTGCATACGACGAACCCGGGTTGAAAGTTGGGTGAAACTCAGGCCGACTCCCCCAAATTAGGTCAAGCGAGCCTGGGTGGCCCGCAGCAAAAGGTGGCGGATCTCGGACTGCGCGACTCGCCACTGATCCCCCACAAATTGGAGTGGACGACGACGACGACTCCGACAACGCGAACAACGAACCCGGTGATCACTCCTCGACCACCATCGCCACTTCCCCCGAGCAACACACCGCGTCAAAGTTGACCAACCTAGATCGGTTGGTTGAAAGTTTCTAATGGGGCCGGTGGGGCGGTCTCGCTTGCGTGCAGTCAGTGCCGGCGGATATGTGCACACCCAGGCAGTGCACATCGTTGAACCGGTCGGAACCTGATCCCTCCTCACCTGGCTATGCCTTTTGCTTCACCTCTCACGACCGAGGTTGCAGCAGCTAGTGAGGAGGGGGTAGAGAATGTGGGTGTCGGTAGGTGTGGGTAGGGTTCAGGATCGGGAGACGAGGTGAAGCTCTTTCTATCACAAGTGAGGGTGTTGTTGTTGGTTTGGTTCTTTGAGTGAGTTACGTCTTAGGTCGTGGAAAGTGGGAGTTTGGGAGTGCGATTGGGTTTTTTTTTCTGAGAGGATTGAAGTCCTCGGCGTGACTTTTGGTGGTGGATCCTTTGACTTTCAGTAGTAGTACAGCTGGTCCAGATTCGATTCCAGCTTATTCGAGTAGTACCCTTGTTAGTAATAGCTTCAGAGAGCGAGTCTATGTCGGTACCGTAGAACTCGAGGCAGTGTTTTGTTGAGTGCTTTCTGAGGCTGTTTGAAGTGAAACTGAGGCCGTTGTTTATGTGAGGAGAATCTTTCTGTTGAGCTTATGGGTTCCTCATTCTTTTGTTCAGTTTCCATTCTCAGGATCTTCTGTGCGTTCTTTGCAGAAGGACGATGAATAGGGTTTCTGTTGACTTTGGGCGCTTGTACAGAAGTTTTGACGATTCAGACAATTGAGAGGGGGATTGGGGAGTATGGCTATGGTGGTTTAACCTAGAGGAGGTAGTTCTTTATGTGAGGGTTACGAGATGAACTAGAAGGGAGCACTAGATTGAAGGAAGGGGGAGAGGGGCCATGGCTGAGAGCTCTTCGCACTCTCTAGTGCAGAAGATACTGGAGACCATCAACGTGATCACCACAATCGGGGAGTTCAAGACGCACAAGAAGGAGTGCAACACACTCGCCAGGCGCGTGAATCTGCTCGTGCCACTGCTCGAGGAGATCAGGGATGACCAGAACGTGACGCTGTACATGTCCAAACAGGGGTTGCGATGCATCAACGCTCTGGAAGCAGCCCTGAACACCGCCAAAGTCTTGCTTCTCTTGTGCAACAAAGGAAGTAAGCTCTACTTGGTAAGATTGACAGCAAATTCACTTTGTTTCTTACACTGATTTGCCTTTCGGAGGGTTTCGTAGAGTCAGCTTCTCGAACCTCTCTTTCCTCTTCTGCTTGATAGCTCTAACCTCATGAGATTATCTTCTGTGATCCAGATCTTGGAGCAACAAAATGTGGCGAAGCAGTTCCAGTTGCTGAACACGACATTCGCGCAAGCGTTAGACAAGTCGAAGTCACTTGACGTTTCAGATGAGGTTCGAGAGCAGGTAACAAAATTCCGCTAACCAGTCAATTCTGCTGCATAATTTGGCAATTTTTACTGTTAGAATTAGGTCAACAAACACCAAGCTTCGGAAAGTTGTAACTATCTGGAGTCAATACACAGAAAGGGAGGAAGATCAATTGCTGTAGTGAGAATTTATCTTGTTCAGCTTGTAGAGACACTCAAAGTCTCAACACTACTCTTTTCTCACTCTTAACAGCTATTAGATCAATGGAAGAGCTTGTTGGTCTCTCATCTCAAGTTAAAACTAGTTTTAGCCGCCTTTGAGAAGGAAGAAGGAGAGGTCATGCACCTTAGTCGTCTTTTTCCTCTATAGAAATGTAGAGCTGATTGTGATGGGAAAACTCACAGTATGCCACACTTCAGAAGTTGATCAATGTTTTTCTTAGGGTCCTGTTGTTATTATTCTTGCAGGCGGATCTAGTCCACCATCAATTCCATAGGTCGAAAGGCCTTGAAGACCCTGCAGACGCGGAGCTCAACACCGAATTGGCTCCAATTCTGGACGAGGCTAATGCTCATCGTTCCAGGGAGCAACTCGAGAGACTAGCGAAACTATTCAAGTTCGACACAGCGAGAGCGCTCATGAGGGAGCTCCAAGCGCTGCACTGGATGAGAGTGGAGAAGGAGCCTGCTGCGGTAGGCATTTTAGTAAATGAGCGCACTTTTGAGCAGCTTCTGGGGCTGGTGAACGACATGAGGATTCTGTTTCCGCAAGAGGACTTGGAGCAGGACGACCCTGAGCTGAAGAAACTGCAGGTGGCGCAGCGGGCAGGTGTGGAGAGGGCGAGTGTGCAGGCGGCGGAGGTTGGGAAGGGGATTCCCAATATTCCGGATGACTTCAAGTGCCCGATTTCGTTGGATCTGATGAAGGATCCTGTTATTATCGCCACTGGACAGGTGCGTGATAGTCTTTCTCTCACCGTTTTTGGTGGCCTGGGTGTGTCCTAACCATTGCCAAAGTATCTGGAGATTCAGCTGAAATGATACATCTTTTGTTGAAACACTAAACCTAGCGCTAAACCTCTGCAGACCTACGAGCGCGCGTGCATCCAGAAGTGGCTGGAGAGCGGCAAGCGGACGTGCCCCAAGACGGGCCTGTCGCTGCCGCACATCAACCTCACGCCCAACCACGTCCTGCGCAGCGTCATCGAAGAGTGGTGCATCCTCCACAACCTCCCCACTCCGAGCGGCTCGCGCCGGTGCTCCCCGGAGGACAGGGCCGCCATCGACGACCTGGTGGGCAAGCTGGCGGACCCCTCCCCGGCGGTGCAGCGGGACGCGGCTTTAGAGATCCGGCTGCGCGCCAAGAAGAACGTAGACCACCGGATCTGCATTGCGGAGCAGGGCACCATCCCGCTCCTGGTGAGGTTGCTGGGGTCCGACGACGCCCAGACGCAGGAGCACGCGGTCACGGCGCTGCTCAACCTGTCGATCAATGATGGGAATAAGTGGCGGATCGTGGCTGCAGGTATGGAACCTCTTTTTTCCCCATGTCATCAAGTTTCACCTTCTCATGTTTGCGTTCCCTTCTCAACGCATCAACCTTCACCTTGTCTCATCATCCATCAAACTTCACCTTCTCAGCGACCTTCTTCTCTTATCAACCTTTGTGTTCTCATATCATCAACCTTCACCTTCTCATCTCATCAACCTTCACCTTCTCATCCCATCAAGCTTCACCTTCTTCTCTTATCAACCTTTATGTTCTCATCTGACTAACCTTCACCTTCTCATCTCATCAAACTTTCACATTCTCATGTCATCAATCTCTGCGTTCTCCTCATATAATCTTCACCTTCTCATCTCATCAACTCTTGCCTTCCCATCTAGCATGGCACTAACTAACCGATCTCTAAATGGATGGGTCTGAGGTTTTGGAACCGTCTCATCAAGCTTTGCCTTCTCGTCTCATTAAGCGTCACCTTCTCATCGCATTAAGCTTTGCCTTCTCATCTAGCATGGAAGTAATCTTGAGATGAGGTTATGGATCTTGCTTTTCTCATCTTTTCAACCTTCATCTTGTCATCTAGTATGGAACTGAACTTAGTAGCTTACCAGAACCATGATGGCCACTGTTCTGGTTCCTGAAGCTCATGTTCCTTTTATGATCGAGCAGGTGCCATTGAGCCCATTGTGGAGGTGTTGCGTAACAGCAGTACGGAGGCGCGCGAGAACGCGGCCGCAACGCTCTTCAGCCTGTCTCTGGTGGACGAGAACAAGGTAACAATCGGGAGCTCCGGCGCAATCCCAGCCCTGGTTGCACTCCTGCACGACGGCACGCCGCGGGGGAAGAAGGACGCCGCGACCGCACTCTTCAACCTTTCCATCTACCAGGGCAACAAGGGGCGCGCCGTGCAGGCCGGCGTGGTGCGGCCCCTCATGAAGCTCCTGGAGGGCGAGCCCGTGACCATGGTCGACGAGGCGCTTGCCATCCTCGCCATACTCGCCACGCACGCCGAGGGCCGCTTCGCCATCGCCGCCGTCGGCCCCACGGAAGTGTGGCTCAACATCATCGGGTCAGAGTCGCCGCGCAACAAGGAGAACTCCGCTGCCATCCTACTCGCGCTGTGCACCCACGACACGGACTATGCCAATCAGACCAAGGAGTCGAACGCGGTCGAGGTGCTCACGCTTCTGGCCCGTGCACGAGACTCCACAAGCCGCGCCAAACGGAAGGCCACGGCGTTGTTAGAGCTTCTCAAAAAGCTTCAGCCGCCTGAATCTCAACCTCTACCTCAACATACTTAGCCTTTGTAACTATGTATAGCCACTTGCTGTTGCAGCTGTGTGTGAAGATTCACAGGCTGTTTGCTTTCTGATTTGTAGGTTCCTTATATATAGTCTTCTTGTCCATACGGTCGACTAAGTTTTGTGTGCCGTCACGCGGTCAATGTATATGAGTTAGTAGAGAAGATGATAAAAAAAAAGGGCCGTCAACGAACCAACCCTTGCTGACATTTTCTCAAGCACCGGGTCTTTGAGTTGTGGCATTGGAGATCGAAACTGTAGATGAGTCTTCTCTCTTTCCAAGAGTCCAAGCATTGTCAAAATTTGCTGTTCCAAAGTTCGGTTAAAAGCAAGCTCACACAGGTTTGAGTTCTAGACAACACGCCATTGTTTGGAGAGTTTTGATGAAGACAATGGATTTAACTCATATTAGATTTGCAGATTTCCAAGCTCACAACGCTTACATTGACAGATCTGTTTAGGTTCTAGAAATAAGGTTTCTGGGCGTAAGATGGCACACCACCTAGAGATCTTCGTTGCAATACTGAAGAAAGGCTAGAACTCTTTTTATTGCTGCTTTCTGTATGTCCCTGCACCAAGCACAAAAGAATGGAACTCCCTTAGTTCATGAAACAGGTACCAGCTATTCATCGTAAGCATATTCAACTACAATTACAGCCTCGGTCCAACAACCAAATGACAAGTTTTCAATCAAGGAATGCTGAAGGATGATTCTCTACCTCTCTACTTGGTCTGCTTCACGAGCTTCTCCAGCATGGCGTCAATCTGGTTCTCAGTCAAACCGTCCAGCTCCACACTTCTCTCCACGCCATTATCTGTGAACGTTCAAGACCACACTATCATCAAAAACAGCATTCACTTACTATTAGAAATGGTTGAATAAAACCTAAACCTATTCCCCCACAACCTTCCCAACTCTTAGGACAGTATCTTTACTATCCACATTACTGCCACTTTGGTAGCTCATAACTTATTCTTATCACTTACAAATCGAGGAAACCAGTTCCATTCAAATCCCCTTCAATATGGTTGTCATACTGCCACTTTGGCAATTCATAACTTCTTCATATCAGCTCCGAAATCCATGAAACCACTTGATTTGAACTCAATTTCCAGGTGCTACAACATCGGTCGTGTTTCCTAACATGGGGGTCTGCTTATTCAAGCCAGAACAGTGTACAACCCTACACATTCAGAGTACAAACTAACGCCCTCAACCCTAATCTCAATTTCCTCAAACTTATAGAGGGTAAGAGCGATTCTCACCGAAGCGGGCCCAAATCCGGGGCTGCACGCCGCTGCACTCGCGGATTAGGATGGGCAACGATGGGTTGAGAGCCTTCAAATCCGCATAATTCCGCTGAATGTAATTCCTGTGCACACATGATAACAAAACCCTAATTCACATTCCCCCCTCAACTAAAGATCCTCAACTAAAGCTCTAGATGGTGAAACCGCTCTCCACACATTCCTCCCAAACAAACACCCCAAAGAATCAGGGCTTACCCTCTCAAACATGAAGAAAAAAGTAACAAAAAACCGGTCATCTCCCAAAAAACACTAGGAAATAGAAACAGAAACTTCTCTACGGCGACAAATCTAGAATGCTCGCAGAGAAACCGAGGAGGAAGTGAAACCTGGTGATCGTGGACGCGGGCGAGTACTGGCAGCAATGGATGCGAAGCTCCCGCACAACCTGCGACAGCTTCCCTCGCCACGACATGGTGACAAAACCTGAAACTCGAGGGAACAATCCCTCTTCACTCTGCTGCAAGCAAACCCACAACGGAAAAACTCTGGACTCTGAGGGAGCACAAACCTTCAAACCCAAACAATGGCGACCCCTTGAAAGTGGCCGCGCTCACAACTCCGAAAACCAAGCCCAAAACTTCATCCATCCAAAACCTTGACTCGTCGCCGCGACCTTCAAACTCTTCGTGTATGTCCAGTTCAATTTCGAGTGTGTAGTGTTTGTTCATTTGATGTTGCGATGGAGGAAATTGGGATGACGTGAGGAGAGGGCTTGCTTGGGTTTTGCGATGGGGAGCTTGGATGTGTGGGTTGCGCATATGCTGCAGAAGCACGCGTACGATTCTGCGCAGCATCGGGAGCGTGTTGGTATGTGTTGTGTGATCTGCAACGTCTTTGGTTCATGATGTCTATCTGTGCGCTTGGTTTTTTTTTTTTCTCCTCTTTGTAGGGTTTAGGGTTTGATGATTTGAGCAGAGACGGCGAAGAAAGACGCGCTGGCGTCGGCGTCCGTGGTGAGCAACCTGTTGGTGGAGAGCGTGAACGGGGGCGTGCAGGAGGCGTTTATCAACGAGAAGCGCATCGAGATGGAGGCGCGTGCTCTCGGAGTCACCATCCAGAAGTTCCTCAAACAGACCTCGCAGTGGCTCAACGTCGTGCAAACCTTCGATACGGCTCTCAAGGTCAGAAAAAAAGGCTCTCGCACCGTTGTTGTCTGCACTGCCTGGAGGGGAATCTTTGGTGTTTGTTTGCTTGATGAGGTGACATTACATCCCTGATTTCCACATTAAACGGCTCCTCCTGCTGAAAAAACATGTAGTGGATTATGAGCTGCGAGAGATTATGAGATGTGAAGGTCCATGTGTCAGCTTCTATGAGTGTCCTGTCTTCAGGATTATGAGATGTCATGCCTGGAGGAAATCTTTGGTGTTGTTTGGTTGTTGAGCTACATTACATCCCTGAGAGAAGTGAATGGAAGTGGAAAGTTGATTTCCACATTGAACGGCTCCTCCTCCTGCTGAAAAATGTAGTGGATTATGAGCTGCGAGGGAGGGATTATGAGATGGGATGGGATTATGAGATGCGAGGTTGGATGGCTCAGTTCTTATGGTTGCCCGGTTTGTGAGAGGTGGTAGTTAAGTCACCTAAAGTTTTGATAAGGTACCCCTCCCTTTTATTTATTATGCTGCTCTTTCCTCACTATAAACAGTTATTACATCAAGTGAAAGTAGTTTCAGCCGTCTGGGTGGAGAAAGAGTTTCATGAATATGAGCTGCCTTTTTCTCTCTATTTCAGATACTGAGAACTATTTAGAGCTGATTTTAGCATATATTATTCAAGGTTTGGGTAACTTCACAAACAACTCTATCGTCTCTGTTTCTGTGGTGTCCGGTTTTCAAGATTATGAGATGTAATCAGTTGTGTTCGGGTGTCTGGTTTTTTTTACAGGAAATAGGAGACTTTGAGAATTGGGTGAAGACTATGGAGTATGACTGCGAGCAGATTGCGGGAACATTAAAAAATGTAGCAGTAGCTAGGGATCAGGCATAAGAATTATGCCCAGACTTGAGACTTTAGGTCGTTCAACTGTAAAAGAATTTGGAGTTCTCGGAGATGGTTGCAATTAAGGTAAGCCCCCCTAAAACCGACAAGTTAAGGAATGTGCATATATGGAGAGAGGAGATAATTATACTATTGTTTTTCAGTGATAGCCAATAGAATTACAATTCCAACCCAAGTGACTTCATATTTTTTCGATGAAAACTGAATTAGTTATGAATTTTCAAACTGTGCAGACATGTTTAGTGGGTGGGCAGCAGTAGGAACCCCCATAACCAACGACCAAAAGTAAGGGTCTTGACTAATAGCAAACCTCCATTTGGAGCTGAGTTGGTGGTAATGGGATGGAAGAGGGTTGGATATACCCCAATTTTATAGGCGTTGGCTATGGGGTTTTTGTTGGTTATGGGGAGGCTTACCTTAATTGCTTTTTGCATACTATACTACTCTGCTTATCAATTATTAGTGATCCCCATTCTTCACTAGCTCTTCCTTCTTCACCTTTTTCTTTTAACTTTTTTCTTAAACTTTTTTTTGCTTTTTTTTTCTACTTTCTTTTAATATTTCTAATTTTCTTTCACCCTTCTAATATTTCTAATTTTCCTCTTCTTCTCTTCTATTCTCTAAATTTTTTCCACCAATATTTCTTCAACATTTCCAATCTCTTCTACTTCTAATTTGTTACTAACTCTTCTCCCACATCTTAACTTCTCCTTTTCACTCACTCCTACCTAATTTCTCGTTTAAACTTGACCACCCCTAAAACCAAATTCAACCTAAATTAGTGAACTAGCTACTTTTTAACAAAAATTCATTGTGAGGCAAGAAATTAGGCTTCCAAAGAGCAACATATATAATTTTTTGCTACTAATTTTTTGAAATTGTACAGTCTAAGATTTTAAGGAAATAATTTTTTAAATTTTTTTGTGTATAAGTGAATTATGCAGTAAGAAGCTAATTCTTCTTGTGCATGTTGATAACTCATTTTACACTTTAACCCCAAAATTACCAAGCCAATTTCAAACCAAAAACACTTCAATACTACTTGTTTTAGCGCAATGAGGAAGGAAGAGAATTGAAACTTTTATCTTTAGTGTTAACCGTAGGATCTCAACTAAGACTAATTAAATAACATATTCACAAAAATTCATAAACTTTGACCACAAAGATTGAAAGATTATAGTGTTTGAAGTAGAGAAAAGGAATCATTTTCTTCCCTGCTTATAGTGGATCAACAAACTTTGACTTTATTTGGTGTCCAATTTTTGCACTACACAAGGTCTAAAGTCATTACCACCATGTTAAGCATGATGTAAGTTCCTTGTACACCAATTTTTAGAGGTAAAGAAAGGATGGAGCATATTCCAAAAAATTGTGCAAGGAGTGGATGTTCAAAAATTGTCAACTCAATTTTTATTTTTGGGTGAACTTAATATGTTTTAGAATGAGAATCCGAATAGTCAATGAAAAGGTCTACACCACATGATGCCATGGGGAAAATACAAAGTAAAAAATATGAAGATCTCTAAGTTTTATGTGGAAAGGAAGAAGATTTTTTGGTACCTTGCCCGACAATGTGCAACAATGTGTGAAAATGTTTGACTTGGATTAGTATGGTATTTTTCACCATAGACAAGAAATTTTTCTTGACAATCTCAAAGAAAATAATATTATCTCTTGTTATTGAAAATATCACATTCAATAGAGTGTCATTGTAAAATTTTTTTGGAGTTGCTTGATGTGCCGCTCTTAAGCCTGCGCCATTTTTGAGCTATCAGGTTTTGGATTATCCCAAAATTAGTAGCAAGGGATATCGAACGCTAAACCTTTACAAGTTGTGACGTTCAAAGTGGAGTCACAATCGTATTCTTTGAACGGCACACATTTTGATAGAACTCCTAGGAAAGTTGTATGTTAGGGTCATGGAAGGAGGATTGCTATCTTATGAGTGGTAAATGGTGAGCGGTGAGCATTAACCCCTAAAGGACCAAACGTCCCCCCGGGGTCATTTTGGATTTTGGGCATGTACCTACAATTAAAAAAAAAATCCTTTTTAATTGAATTTTTTTTCCAAGATAGGATCTGATAAGAGCTTCGTGGAGATATTTTTTTATTTTTTTTTGGATTTGTGGTTTGAAAGTTAGTACCACTTAAAGCCAAAAGTGGGACTTCGGGCACCTCCAAAAATTTTGACAAAAGTTTCTATTGACATTAAGATTTTTCACACATATAAAGAATATTTCCTTCTTCCTAAATTTTCAAAAAAAAATCTTGTCTTTAGTGTAAAAAGGCATTTTATTCCAAGTCAAACATTTTCACACATTGTCGGGCAACGAGGGAAAAAAACTTCATCTTTTCTACATAAAACCTAGAGATCTTCATATTTTTCACTTTTAATTTTTTCAACAACAATATATGGTGAAAACCTTCTTATTGACCGTTTGGATTATCATTTGAATACACACGTAGTTCACAAAAAAATAAAACGTGAAATGGCAATTTTTGAACCTCCACTCCTTGCACACTTGTTTTGAATATGCTACACCCCTTTTTTACCTCTAAAAATTGGTGTGTTGGGAAATAACATCATGCTTAAGACAATGGTTAAAGATTTAGACCTTGTACAATGCAAAAATTTGATACAAAATGAAGTCAAAGTCAGGTGATCTACTCAATGCAGGGATGAAATTGAACCATTGTTTTGACTTTAAACACTAAAATCTATCAATCCGTGCGGTGGATTGCAACCAAAATTTGATGGCATGTTTATATGGAAGTCTATTTTAAGATCTTACGGTTGAAAATCCAAAATTCACTTTAAAATTTGATTTTCATGTCTCTTTTTGACAGTGGCAATTTTGGACTGGTTTTAGAGCGAATTAGGCCGTGGTCCTTTAGGGGTTAAGCAATCAAATTTAGGATTTAGGGTTAAGGATTTAGGGTTTAGGGATTATATTTTAGGTCTTGTGGTTAAGTAATAGGTGACACTTTCATTTATTGGAAGTAAAGTACAAAATAATTATTTTTCTCTTATTTTGTATTACTCACTCCTCACCGCTCACTACTCACAAGATAGCATTGCTTGTTGTGGAAGTGGTCGAGGTCGTGTAGGCACTACATATGGTTGATATGATAATTTGAGTTTTTCATATGTCATCTCTTTTTATGTGTTTTTGTTTTCACTCGTTCCCATGCATTGGATCTACTGGAGATGCTATATTTTGAGATTGTTGCCCCTACTTGGACCATGACACTGCCTCCTTTGCTTCTTGGAGACTTTGAGGACTATGCAGCGGTCTCAATGAAGTAATTCTCCTTACTCCCTACCTAAGTATATAATTTTTTCAAGTCAGAGTAGTTCAAACGTAAGAGGTATTACATGGATATCACCTAGATATTACATGTATATTACCTAGGTATTTCAAGGATATGCCCTTGGCATTACATGGATATCACCTTCCAAAAAATCCCTTCAATTTTTCAAAAAAACTTATAGTCAATTAATTATGCATGAAATCGACCAACAAATTAGATATTTCCATACGCCTATTTTTTTTTGCTCTTTTATTGAATTTATTTTTTAAAAGACATCTCAAATTACCCTAAACTCGAACCTGCAACCATAGGTGTTTCTTTTTATTTTTAGAAGAATATTTGCAATAAAAACCTCAAGAATTTAGACTTCCATATGTCCAAGTATCTTGTTGTTGTAGGTTTGTACATGTTTTTAAATTTATGTGAAAACAATGCTCGCCACATGGTCAAATTTTTAAATGTAACCCACAATCATTATAGGTGTCTGTTTTTTTTTTTTTTAAATTAGTTGCAAATGAAACTCAAAAAGTCAAAAGTACTTGCAATGACTAGGAGTGTAGAAAGTAGCCCTTTGTTTAAAATATTTATTTTATTTTTTAAAAAGAAAAACAAATTTTGGATCTTAAATCCGAATCGTGGATAGAATTTTATTGTGACTTATTCTAACAATAAAACATATTATTGTTCAAAAAGAGTAAAATCCTTCGTTTTTATGCGTTTTAAAGTGAAAATAATGAAGGTTGCCAAAAACTTTCCGTCACTACTATCCGCCTCAAGAAAAGTGCAATAGTCAATTCTAAAATATTACTATTCATCTCTATAGTACCCTGCCCAGCTACCTCAACGTTGAGCTTCAAACACAAAAACTATTTCCCTGTAAATCCAAAAAAAACAAAAAAAAAGTTTCCACCAAAGACAACCTATATTTCTAATATCACAAAAAAATTCTAGTTGTCTTCAAAATTGGTTTTTAAGGAACCTGCCAACAATCGATTTGTACCCCGTGTATACTAGATCCTTAACCCCTAAGGTACCGTGACAGTTTTATACCAAAAACACTTCAAAATTGTTGGATTCTAGTGCAATGAATAAAGAAGGAAACAAAAACTTTGATTTTTAGTTCTGATCGTAGGGTCTCAATAAAGGCTTATTAAATAATACATGTACAAATTTCATAAACTTTGACTGTACGGATTGAAAGATTATAGTGTTTGGAGTCTTGCAAATGGTTCATTTTCTTCCCTGTGTTTAGTGGATCAACAAACTTTGATTTCACTTGGTGTCAAAAAAATTCACTAGACAAGGTCTAAATCCACTACCATCTTGTTAAGCATGATGTTAGCTCCTTACACACCAATTTTTAGAGGTAGAGACGAGGTGTAGCATATTCAAAACAAGTGTGCAATGAGTGGAAGCTCAAAATTTGTTGATTCACACTTTAATTTTTTTGAACTTAATATGTTTTTGATTGATAATCCGAATGGCTAATAAGAAGGTTTACATTACATATTGTTGTGGAAAAAATAAAAAGTGAAATAAAACCTAGGTATCTTTATATTTGTGGAAAAGAAGAAGCTTTTTTGGTACCTTGCCCGACAATGAGTGACAATGTGTGAAAATGTTTGACTTGGGTTGATATGCTATTTTTCACTAAAGACAAGAAACTTCTTTTGACAATATGAAGGAAAATAATATTACTTGCAAGTACTGAAAATCTCACATTCAATAAAGTGTCCTATCAAAAGTTTTTGGAGGTGCCCGAAGTGCCTGTCCTCTCCATTTTAAATTCAAAACCCTATAACTTTTTCATCAAATGTCCAATTTAGGAAAGAATTGTTTCCCACTAAGGTCTTGGTAATGTCTTTCTATAGTAAAAATTTCAAAGAAGAACGTTGGAAATTGACACCATAGGAACCTGACCGAACTTTCAAGAAGCCCATTTTTGACACTTGGTCCTTTAGGGGTTAAGGGGCTAGATTTGCTTTTGGCCATGAAGCCTTCCTTAACCCCATAAGGCCTACGAGCTCCCAAGGCCTGGAAGAATCTACAAGTGTAATAGACCATGCAAAAGAGAACATTTTATCACGACTTCTCTTCATGAAAATCATTGTAGTTTGCCAATGCCTACATCAATTTGGGTGGTGCCAGTTCCAAAAATTGCTCATCTTGCCCCACCTCTAAATTTTCCTAAAATATTCCTTGGAAGTGGCCTATAGTACTTGCTACAAAGGTTACCGTGCCCAAACGACCCAAAAATGAATGAAATTGAGATTTGGGGAATTCCAAATCCACTACACTAAAACTATTAAGGTAAGCCCCCCCCCATAACCAACAAAAACCCATAGCCAACGCCTATAAAATTGGGGTATATCCAACCCTCCTCCATCCCATTACCACCAACTCAACTCCAAATGGAGTTTTGCTATTAGTCAAGACCCTTACTTTTGATCGTTGGTTATGGGGGCTACCTACTACTGGCCACCCACTAAACATGGCTGCACAGTTTGAAAATTCATAACTAATTCAATTTTCATCGAAAAAATATGAAATCACTTAGGTTGGAATTGTAATTCTATTGGCTATCACTGAAAAATAATAGTATAATCATCTCCTCTCTCCATATATGCACATGCCTTAACTTGTCGGTTTTAGGAGGGCTTACCTTATATTGTCGCTACCTTGGGACACAAGGACCATCACATGTCCCCATAGAGATGTTATAGATAATATCAATGAGATAACTTATTTGGAATGCTTGATATCACAATCATGAGAATGCTTTGGATAAAAAAATTGGTGGTATTAAAAGTGCCTTAAAAGAGGTTGGTGAGCAGAGAATTTGATTTTCAACCCTCAATGTTGTCTCTAGCTACCGGTATTCATTGTGTCAGGAAGCTGAACTTGATAAAATTACATCTGTTGGGACTCCAGAGTAAATGCACCGTCTCTCTCTCTCTCTCTCTCTCTTAGGCCTTTTCAAACTATTGTGAGACATATTTATGAGGCTGCTCTTGTAGAAGCCGGGCTGAGGCTTTGGCATCCAGGAAAAGCATTGCAATATCCTCCAGATCTCCCTGCAACAATTGTCACGAAATCAGAACAGAAAATACAGAGAAAACAAAACATCAGCATCAAGAAAAAACATATTAGGAGGATACACGAACCTTGCTTATCTGCTCACGGCCGTTGGTTTTCGCCACAATGCTTGCAGGTGTCAACAACTGAACAGCATGTCTGCGCCAACAATCAAAACATATGCCCAAGGGTTAGTCACAGTTATAAAACAAAAGTGAAGTTCAGGCCAAACTAGTCAACCTTTGAAACCTTCTTAGATTACTCGCAACAGATCAGAAACCAGAACGCGTTGATGGTCAGAGATGGTTTTAAGAACCGGATGATTAAGGAAAAGAGTGGTGGTTACCTAAGTGATGTTCGCTCTCCAATTTCTCCCAGATAAGAAAGAGACTCTTCATCCAAAGACAAGCTTTCCACAGTGGCTCGAATAGCCAAGATCTGCAGAGTATCAACAACACTCGTTTTATCAGCTACTCTAGAGATTTAACGACAAAAAAGCGAAAGAATCAAGAGAACGGAATATTAGATGAAGACGTGCGTCTGATGGGAATGAATTACCACACGCTGCAACAAAGTCATCAATCACGGATATTACTGGACCAGAAGAACAATGGAGAAATGAGGTGTACCTGAACCATTTCTGCAGGTGTATATGGTAGAGTTCTGATAATAACTAGACGATCTAACAAGTCAACAGGTATACCGTGTGGACTACTAATATCCGTACCCCTGCAAATTCCAACAAGACAAAGCATTCAGTGAAGCGCAGTAGTAGAGTTAACATGCACCCTCTTCTCACTGCTAAAGTTGGCAAAAGAATTACGCTTGGAAGAGAGGTTCATCCTACACACCAAGAGCAGGTGTGGCAAAAACAAATAAGCCTGAGAATACCGTATTACGTTACAACTCGGTTAGCAGGATAGTTCATAAAACTTACTTAATGCTGCAGATGCCTCGATTAGTGGCAAATATGACAATTGGTGCCAATGAACTTTCTAGAGCACGATTCAAGTATGTGAAACATTCCATGTCTAACATATGCACCTGCAGCACACATGAAGTTCTATCAGTGCTACAAAGTGCACAGTTACAATAACATCGTTATTAAAACAAAGTAATAAAATGATCAAAGTAGCGACTATCCACTATGATATCAAAATCTTCTCAAATCAGACATATCTTCAACGGGATCACCTCTGAATGGCAAATGACCCCGCTACAGGTTCTACATACACATCGTAGACGCACGAAAATACCCAATGCTATCATTACTGAGGAACTATTTTCAGAGCAAAACAAAGTACGGCGGTATTCATACTTACAAAAGCCAGGCAGACATAAATTCAGTTTACCTCATCCACGAAAAGAACACCAGGAACAAGCTCTGCCACACCTTGATCAATATATCTGTTGACTACCTGCACCATGGATGAAACGATAATTAGCTCCAACCTGCTACTCACCTTCAAATTATATTAGTTGATGGTACAGAAGGATATTGAAAACAACAAAAGATTATTTTCATCTCTGTGACCTTGAGAGAGCGAAGAGTGTGTTACCTTGTTAATTTCTTGTCGTAACTTGTCAGTGATTTCTGTCTTTCGGGGTTTCATCATCTGGCCCATCATGGACAATATATCTTGGCCTCCTTGTGGCCGAGCATTGGCAGCATCCAGGTCATGAAGGGTGACATCCTATATTCCACACAACAGTGCACGTGAGAGTCGTAATCGATAAGATCCAGGCCATGTTGTAGAAAGAATTGTGTTAAAAAGGGCAATCTTATCACCAACCTGAACAATCTCTTTCTTTTTGTGGACTTCTCCTTTTGGTAGGGGTACGTACTCCTCAGCCTCCAGGTCAAACTCAGTAGCAAATGCATCACTTCTGCCCACCCTTTTTACTGCTCCACTGTTGGCCTCAATGTAGATCACATCACCAACCAGCACCTACAGCATAAACATACATACATTAGAATTTATCACGTCCTACATGCAAATGCAAAAGACTCAGGCAGCACAAAAGCCTCCATGCAGCTGTTGCGGTAATCACCTTCTCTTTAACGAGAGCATCGTAAATAGTCGGGTCTAATTTAAGTTGTTTGTTTCCCTTCACCGTCTTCAGCCCTATTACCACATGGCTAATGCTCTTGCCATAGCCTCCCGTAGTGCTTTCTGATTCTTCAGGACTGAGCTCTGTCACCTGCAGCAACAAAAAGCAAAACCGATCAATTACATACCAAAACGAACGACTTGTATTCAGTACACAGAGCGTGATTCTTGAAGAGACCATCAACACTTGACGCATATCTTCTCATAAGATAAGAGTGATACTCAACTTGCTCTGGAGCATTATACAAATTCAACTTCAGATTTTACAAGATGTATGTAAAATAAACAAAAACACATCTTCCGTACCTCGCCCTCATACACCTCCTTGTTCTCTTTAATGCGGAGCCCGATTGCACGGCGGAAATTCTCCATGAGCACTTCCGTCTTCTTGACTTCTGATGAGTAAACCTCGGATCCCACCATCGGACAGAATGGAACCTGTAAAACGAGGAGGAAAATAAATGAATTCCAGGTAGAACATCAGAAACAACATCACACATGCATTATCGAGGTAAGATTCGAACCCTAAAAAAATGCCGGTACCCATCCAAAAACAGAAAACAGCAACAACGCATTGGCATGACTACCTTACTACCGAGTTCCTGCGCGATGCCAAGCGCGAGAGCCGTCTTCCCCGTTCCAGGAGCGCCGGCGAGCAGAAGCGCGCGGCCGGCCATCTTCTTCTGGCGAATCATGTCCACCACCAGACCCGCAGCTTCTCGAGCTTGCTCCTGGCCGACGAACCCCGCGCCCACATCCAACGCTGTGCCATCGTCCTTGAGGCCCAGGCCCTTGATATGCGTGTGCGAAGCAACTCTCTGCTTCTTCGTCGTGGACTGCACCTCCTCGATCTTCATCTCTGCAGCAAAAACCCTATTGTCTGGCAACCACCCACAATCCCAAATGACAGCCAAAAACTAAACTCTCTCTACCTCTCTCTAGATTTTCCTACACTTTGTGGTTTGAACCCTTCTAGAGAAGAGTTTTCTTAACCGTTTTGAATAATTTCAAGTGCTGCAGGTCGTGGACTTCGCCCTCATTCCTGACGTGCGTCGTTGCTGCGACAATGGTTTGGCTGGCGCGGCGGCGGCGTTGGATTGTTCATGGTCAGTTGGTTTGAAGGAGAGCCTTCTGGCGGGTCGACGGGTACCGCGGATCTGTTACCGTGGATGGATGAATCGTATCATCCATGTACGATGTAACATGGCTGGATGATTTTTGCGAATTGGCTAACGTTGGTAGAATTCGGTGACAATTTTTCATCTTAACCTCTTTGATGTGGTGAAGAATGTTCTTTTATTCCCTTTATGATAAAAGTCCCAAGGTGGGCTTCCGCATATCTTGGGCACGTTCCTATGGTTGCAATTTATATTTACAATTCTTGAAATTTTGTAAAATGATGTAAGAGGATTTCTACATAGAAAGTTCTGTGATTGTAATGAAAAACTTCTCGAGGGCGTGTAAGTCGGGAAATTCGAGAAACTTTGGCTAATACACTCTATTACATGTGAGATTTTTAGTACTAGCAAGTAATATTATTTCCTTTTACATTGTTAAAAAAAAATATTGTCTTCAGTGAAAAATAGCAATTTAATCCAAGTCAGAGATTTTTGCATATTTTGATTTACATTGTTGGGCAAGGTACTAGAAAAACTTCTTCTTTTCAGCTTAAATCTTGAGATCTTAGTATTTTTTCTACTACAAGATGTGGTGTCAACCTTCTTATTGACCATTTGAAATTTCATTATGAAAACATGCTTAGTTCACAAAAAAATAAAACTTGAATTGGCAATTCTTGAACCTTCACTCATTGCACAAATTTCTTGAATATACCTACGTCTAAAAATTGGTGTACAAGGAACTAATATCATGCTTGACATGATGGTGATAAATTAAGACCTTAAGTAGTGCAAACATTTGGCACTAAGTGAAGTCAAAGTCTATTGATCCACTCAAGGTTTAAGTGGATTTTGTTTAAAGTAGAGAAAACAGTACATTCTCTACTTTAAACATTGTGATCTTTCAATCAATGTCGTCAAGGTTTATGAAACTTTGTAATTATGTTATTTAATTAGTCTTAATTGAGATCCTACGGTTGATATTGGAAATAAAAGTATTTATTTTCTTCCTTAGTCATTGCACTAGAATAAAAAAAAATTGAAGTGTTTTTGGTGCGAAATCATCAATGAAATTTAGGGGTTAACCCTTTAATGCGTATGAGGCCCTTGCAGGGTTGATTTTGATATTTTTTCTTCTCTAACTCTTTCCACAATTGGCCATTGCCTCTCACCTCCTCTATACACATTTTGAGCTCCTTGTTAGTTTTCCAACGGATCTCTTCAATCTCCAATCCATGCAATCATTAGCAAAGTATAATGATTTCCGTGAAGTGGGGTCTTGCTGAAATGTTACCATTGTGTAAATGATATTCTACCTAATCTGTTACGCTTGTAGATTCTCCTAGGCTCCCATGGTCCACTTAGGCGTTAAAGGATTAAGCCACAAACTTTGATGAATGATATCCTTGAATTATTGTAAATTTTATTTGAATAGAAAAATTTGATTAGAAGAATGAAAATATATATTTAAATAGGAATAAAAAATATTACATAATTGGAGTTTGGATCATCAGTTTATTGCAATTTGAATAATTGAAAGTTTCATTAATAATATTAGTTACCATACATGTGGAATATATGACCATTTTGCAACTTCTTAAACATGTTGTAAATGCAATACTTATGTAAATTTTGAAATGCGATTAGTCATGGATTAGGCTCAACACAAATACAAACTCTTATAATTATTGTATACATCCATTCTTACACCTAAGTTGTATGTCAAATACACGGCAAAACATCATGTTGCAATCCAAATGTGGCTTCTAAGACCTTCAAGACATAAGAACTGAAATGAAATTGTAGTTTTTAAGAAACTACTACTGAAGAATTAAGAACTGAAATGAAATTGTATCTTTTAAGAAACCACTATTGAAGACAAATTTTCATTACACTTGAGATAAACAATTTAATTTACATCATATAATGGTCAAGAGATGTGATGTGTATTGAGTAATCTCAAGAAGTGTTGTTCATCACAAACGGATACTTGGCTCCCAAATATCATGCTAAACCTTCAAGGACAAGGGCCCAAACTAGACGGCCATAGCTATTTTTGAAAAATAGCAATATAGCCTAACCTTAATAATATCACACCTAAATCAATCATCATCAAATGGCCATTACTCACAAAAACAAAAAAAACAAATCCCAATCAACCCTCAAGAGGTAAGATTTTGCAATATGCACCCATCAGAAGAAAAAGAACGCCGGTCTCTGAAGGAGCGGGCGTGAATAAAGTGTCTGTTCATTCCACTACTAAGACCATGCCCACCGGACAAGGAATTAGTAAGCTGGAACTACTTCCCCCTCTCGAGGTTAGACACTATGAACACGCAATTAAGCAATTATGCACTTGGCCATTTAAAAGTGCACTTGGGTACAACGGCGGCCATTGCGAACAAAAGTGGCAAAATTGAAAAAAAAAAAAAATCAAAGAAAAAAAATGTTTTCCAAAGAAAATATAATTGAGCTTCTGCAACAATATTACGTACAATCATGGTTGTTCATATTGGAAGCGATTTTTTGGCATTTTCAACTAATTTGTGGTGGCCCCTCGTTAATACTAGATAAATGTGTATTTAATATAGTTTCACAATATTTCAAAGATAGATTTGAAGGATTGTAGTATATAAACAGGCGTAATCCAAAAAAACATACTTTATGCAAGGGTTGGCAGTTGAATAAAAGATATTCTACGTACTACATAATGTATACATTGGTGAAAACTAAATATAGATGCTTCAACAATTGGACTTAGCACCAATATTAAACACAACTTTACTCTAAAGGATTAATGACATAACGTCTTACATCACCCTTAGAATATACTACTCTTACACATACACTATATATCAATTACCATACACAACTAGTATACTCTAAAAAAGGCACACTATCTACTCCATAGAATTTAGGGCTGCTTGCAAATGGTCGTCATCGATAGCTTCGGTTTGCATTGCAATATATTGTAGGATGTGAGCCTTTGCCGATTGAAGAATGCGACTCCTGCTTTCAACCTGCTCTCCAAATACATTGCGCTTTCTCCACCTGTTGGCCCCGGACATGGTTCTTTCCAGTGTGTCTACCCATGAAAAAATGCATGCATCTTTCTCTACCCAACTATGGCTCTCCCCAGATGGCTCCAAGAATGAATCCATGCAATTTGCATACCGTTGTGTAGAAGACCCATGTCCATCGACAACCCCCCTTTGGATGATGGGCCGATACCAACAAACCTTAATCTTAAGTCTCCATCGGTTTTTTCCTTCCTCAATCACTTTCCCCACATAGAATAGTACACCGCCTTCTATCTCTGCTCAATCAACACTCAAGGCTACAAACTGTCCACAACGGATATCAGATTGTGGATTAAATGGTGGAAATGGGTCGTAATTACCTTCACACATTGCTCCTTCTTCGGCACGTTCCTCAACATAGTTGCGCTATGTTTGTTGTGCCCTACGCACTACTTGATTAGAGGGTCTTCCTCTACGAGGACCAAAGTATCCTCGAGCCTCGGCATTTGGAAGCATGGCCACTACCTGCTCTACGACATTTACCTCGCGATTTTCTTCACTTGCACCATCCATTACATCCAAAGATGTGCTCCCTGTAGGTCCGGTGTTGGAGAACTCTGAAGGCCAAAACGGTGAGGTATGATGCTCATTACTACGATCTTTGTGTGGAAATTGAGCTAAATAGAGTTTCAATCTTTCAGCCTGTACTTTTGCCTCACGAATCTTGTCCTCATGCTGCAACCTTTGCATGTACCTTTGCTTATATGCAATGAAGTCATCCAACGCCTTCAACTCCCGTTCGTCCGCTGCAAATACTTCCGCAAACGATGGTCGTTCATCCCTATTTGGCAACGACCTCAAAGTTTTCGTCCCTGCCTTCGGTCCCCATGGATCCTTGCAATAATGCTTGTGTTGTACTCGAACCTCACGCAGGAATGCTAGAATGTGAGCAGTGAGTAGTGAGCGGTGAGTAGTGAGTAGTAAGCAATCTATTTTTTTCAGTTGGGCACCCTATAACCAAAGATTTGGGGTGATTTACAAGAAACAATTTTACATTGTGACCTATTTCTGTGGTATGAAAAAAGATCAAAATGGGAGAAAGTTGGATTAAAAAACCTCGAAATCATCTATTTGGAGGATATTTGGATGAATGTAGATAGATGAATGTAGATGAATGATTGCTCAGCTTATAGTTAAAAAAAATATAGCAACTTCTAAAATATTAGTAAAAAAAAGAAAAAAAAACCAACTGAGGGGTTCCTAGTACCGAGGAGGGCCTTGAGGGCGAAACCACAAAAAACAAAAAAAAAAAAAAAACAAAAAAAAACGAGCCGAAGTGCTCCTCGGTACCGAGGAGGGCCAATGAGGGTGAAACCAAAAAAAAAACAAAAAAACCAGCCAAACAGCTCATCGGTATCGAGGATGGCCATGAGGGCCAAATAAAATAAAAAAAACCTAGCCAAAAGGCTCCTCGGTACCGAGGAGGGTCATGAGGGCAAAACCAAAAAAATAAAATTAAATTAAAATTAAAATTAAAAAAAAACAAAAAAAAACAGCCGAGGGGTTCCTCAATATCGAGGAGTGCCCTGAGGGCGAAAGCAAAAAAAAAAAAAAAAAAACGGCTGAGGGGCTTTTCGGTACCGAGGAGTGCCCTGAGGGCGAAAGCAAAAAAAAAAAAAAAAAAAAACGGCTGAGGGGCTTTTCGGTACCGAGGAGTGCCCTGAGGGCGAAACCAAGGGAAACCAAAAAAAAAATAGAGACAAAAAATTAAAAATTAAAAATTATCGCCCATTAATCCCTAAAGGACCAATGCAATTTTTCCTCAAAAACACTCCAAAACTGCCAGTTTCAGCACATTCAACACAGAATGATACAAAATCAATTTTTTGAAACTTTAACCGTAGGATCTTGTACTAGACTTGTATGAAAGTGTGTGGTAAAAATTTTGGTAAGTTTGACCGCACAAATTGAAAGATATTAGCCTTTGAAGTGCGACATAATCTTTTTTTCAGGTCATACTATACACCTTCAACAAACTTTGACCACCTTCTATGGAAACTTTTTGCACTAGAGGCCGTGATTTTATTGTGTTAACTTGAAAAGGATCATGTTAGGCACATGTGCACCAAATTTTAGAAGTAGAAGAGGTGTAGAAGATGTCCTAAAAAATCCTGCAATGCAACTATGTGCCGAGAATCAACAATACACTTTATATTTTGCATATATCATATCCTTCTCAAATATTTGAAATTCACAAATCCGTACAGTAGATGCAAAGATCTTGATTTCCTTTCCAAGAGGACATTTTCTTTCTTTTAAATGGACAAAAACTCGAATTTCTATTGAATTTAGAAGTTATTAAAGTTTGGTGACAGTATTTGTGATCTGTCACACTAAACTGCTGCACTATTTGTATATATAAGTGAAAATAAATTGTAACTTTTGAACCATGAGTCGGAATTCTACGAAATTTGTGTCTACGCAAAGCTAATCAAAAGTTGGCAATTCAATAAAAAATCTCAGAAAATAATGCCTAGAATTGAGAACGTGGTACCTTACCCAAACTCAAAATGTCCCTCAAGGGGACATCGGTCCTTTAGGGGTTAAGAAAAATTCTCCTTAAGGGGTTATTCAAATTGCCCATTTGGCACTTCAAACTTCTCCGTATATTTGAATACAAAAATTCTTGTTTTCACTACAATGTTACATAGTTTTACAATTCTTGCTTCCACTACAATTTGAGTGAAGGGAAAAATGGCACCTTGGTACCAAAGTGTCCATTTGGCACTCCAAACTTTTATGAAATTTTGAACACTAAAATTCTTGCTTCCACTATAATTCTCTATAGTTTGAGTGAGGGGAAAAATGGCACCTCGGTACCGAAGTGCCCATTTGGCACTCCAAAATTTTATGTAATTTTGAACACTAAAATTCTTGCTTCCACTATAATCTTCATCGCAGTGGAGCATTAGGCCAACGCAAAGCAAGGGTGAATTGCAAACACTTGTATTATGTATACAGATTCTTGTGCAAGGCAAACCTGGAAGACGACAAGTAAATACATGCACCAAGTCTTAGTTTCAATGAAGTACAGCTCCTACTCCGCAATAGTAATCTCTAAGTTTTTCTTGTTTTGGTCATAGTAGTTATGGCAAGTTATTGCCTCATTCATAGATTAACTTTGAAAACTACACAAAACTTTGGAGGGCCAAAATGGCTCCTTGATACCGAGAAACCCTTGTGGACTTCACAAAAAACTTGTGAAGTTCAACGATTTTCACTTGTAGAAATAGTAGAATTTTTTGAGGAAAAATATTTTGAAACATGTTTTATCCGTTGTTGGGAATGGGAAAAAAAATCAAATAAATTAGACAAAAAACTAAAATGAAAATGGGCTTAGTAGGCTCTTTGGCATAGAAGAACCTCTTTTGACTTCTTTAAAATCTTGTAGTTCAGTGATTCATCTTCACTCTTGAAAGGTATATTTTTTTATGCGGCATGAATTATGAAGCACTGTAAACTAACATAATTTTTGTTTCCCATTAAATTTCATGTCGCTCATAGAGAAATTTTCGTAAAACTAGATGAGATTTTGAATGGATGCCCTAAACTTCATTCATCTATAAACTCTGTCCATCTATGAAATATATCATCCAAACTTATTCATCCATTTAATGACGAGAAATAGTCAACTCCATATTAAAGTTTGGTTAGGTTTGTCCCTAAAATTCAACATTTATTTTTATGTGAAGCAATTTTATAGCCTAATTGTAAGTAAAAAATCACAGAAAACATTTGTAAACCACGGTAATAGGTTGCAAAATTATACTTTTTAAAGAAAATTCCAAATATTATTTATAGAAAATTCCTATAATTAGAATATTCATGTCCATTTTTATCCTCCCTCCTCATTGCTCACCGCTCACCGCTCACTATTCACTGCTCACATCCTAGCGTCGTTGGAACCTCACGAGTCCCCGCTCGATTGTCCATATAGAATTGCATGTGGTGCGGAAATGTTATGCCCACCAATGAATCCTGACTTGTCAATAAGTGAGGAGTTATGAACAATTTCGAATTCCATACATTCTCTAGCAGCCGGGCACTAACAAATGCCTCTGTAGGAGATGTTCCTCGTTCTATAAGACTAATCATTTCCTTCAACGAGTCGACGTCCGATCTCTTCAACGTATGTGATATACAACTGAACCGTTGATCAATATCTTCGTGGGTATGGCCCACTATAAGAAAAGATAGTTCCACCTCCTGAAAAAACCTCAATCCCACCAATATAACACATAGAACAAACATATAAATGTTTTTGTTCTCACGCGTGCAGTTGTCGGCCTGAATTCGTAGTGTTGGTGGGAAAAAGCCCCTCCTCCGCAGCACATCTTCAATCACGTACAACAATGTACTAACGACTTGATTGCTATCGTATTTGTGGTGAGCCCCAAACCACACATCGCAATATAAATTAATCCCATGTACAAGAGCATCACACAGATAGGTGTTCAGAAACCGATGTTCAATGTTCTTTATAATATGACGCATCCTCGGTACCATAGTCGTGTTTTGGTCCATGCCATCCACTATGATGCACATGTACAACTCAGGGCTAATATAACACGACCTCTTGAATATCCAATAATGCCTACGTTCTTCCATCTGGTTGCGCAGATGCAACATAAACAACTCCTTTATCTTTATCCTTGCAACCGCATTGGTGGTTCCCTCCATGTCACATTTATACTCCCAACAATGATAACACTTTGAGAATCTCGAGAACGGAGGTACCTGAACGTGGGGATACTTGATGCGCCACATCCTCCGAAACGAACTCACAGAAATGGTTTCTCCATTACAAATTCTCTTCACTTCCTCGTTCACGTAATTGAATACATCAAATTTGGCTGTATTCATAGGAAGGAGAAGGAGATGCACTACTTTGCTGTCACTCTTACGGCGAATACAACGATGAGGTTGAGGACAACCAACTTCATCGACAAACGATTTAAAGCAAGCCTCTGCTGCAGACATTCTAGTACTCTCTCTTATCGGATCTGAAAGGGTATTGCCATGAATCGATGTCACTCTTCCATATATTTGACAGTCCTTCTTCAATTGCTTAAAGCGCCTCTGTGAATATCCAACCCCAAGAGCGTAGCAAGCATTGCAAACTTCTTTCCCATCTAACTTTGTTACATCTTGTCTCGACGAGTTCCTCCCGACCTTGTGTAAAAAGAAACCAGCATCTGTCTCGTCCACGTACTTCGAACTGAAAACTCACTACCCCATGCAATATATCGCATGTCCAATAGATACCTTGCTGGAACGTCCCTCAAACAATTACGTTTGCATCCTCCTTGTGCCATTGCAATTTGCACGCTTCTAAACGATACCTTAGATGGTGCAGCTTCTGTCGATGATGGCTCCCTTGAATCTCTCCTTCTCGTATTTTGCATAGAATATGGACGACGTGCTGGTCTAACATAAGCAAATCCATCTACGTGGGGCAAATCTTGGATATTTGAGGGAGTAGATTGGAAAAACGGCGAATTTTCATCTATGGCGTTTGAAGCATGACTATTGCGTCGAGACCTCTGGGTGGATCCTGGTGTGTTGATGAACTCAGGCAAATCAAATTCTGAGGCCATCACTTCTGCAGGCGCTATCTGTGATCCAATGTCACCATGGACACCTGTGATATCAGGTTCTACAGCCACTACACATAGCAAAGATCGATGCCAACGAATGATCAAGCCCACACACATGCCAAGGCGTTCTCCTACAATCTCTCCGATCCAATGCAATGCATCATCTATTCTAGTGATACGCACCGCCACCTCGAATGGGAACAACTTCGACCCATTCAATTCCATGCTACTTTTGAATACATGCTCCCTCGTTGCTAAGCCCACCACATCTCCTCTTTCTGAAAGCAATTCTATTGTCCTTTCCAATTCAGAAGTCATGATCCTAACAGATCTCTGTTGAATTTGCCTTGCACGTGCTGCTCGAACTAATCGGGCCCCCACAGAGCTATTAGAAGGCATATTGTCCCTTTCGATGTGTGGCCATATCAAAGAAGTCTTAATCGTGCGGCTCTCCATTATCACTATTGAAAAAATAAGAACATTATGGGTGCAAATTAGTCAAAATACATGTACTAATTGTTAACCTTCAAAGCACCATTCATCTGATAAAATGTATGTTTCTAAACACAGATTTACTGTTCAAAATATGACGATGATATTAGACCTTTTGATAAAACTGCTTTGAAATGAGAAAATTAAGAATTTTTAGAATATGAACTCCTTGCACGGAGTCTTTAACCCTGAAGGTACAATGATAGTGTTACACCAAAAACACTTCTAAATTGTTGGATTCCAGTGCAACGAACAAAAAAGGAAACAAAAACTTTTATTTCTAGTTTTGACCGTAGGATCTCGATTATGACTTATTAAGTAATAATTAAAAATACACTCATAAACTTTGACCAAACGGATTGAAAGATTATAGTGTTTGAAGTGAAGCTTATGGTTCATTTACTTCCCTACGTGTAGTGGATCAGCAGACTTTGACTTCACTTCGTGTCAATTTTTTTTTACAGAAGGTCTAAATCCTTAACCATCTTGTTAAGCATGATGTTAGTTCCTTGTATACCAATTTTTAGAGGGAGAAAAAAGGTGTAGCATATTCAAAACAAATGTGCAAAGAGTGGAAGTTCGGAATTTGTTAATTCACACTGTAATTTTTTGTGAACTTAATATGTTATAGATTGGTAATCCAAATGGTCAATAAGAAGGTTTACACCACATATTGATGTGGAACAAAAAAGTGAAAAATAAAAAGATATCTAAGTTTTATTTGAAAACAAGAAGTTTTTTTGGTACCTTGTCCATCACTGACTGACAATGTGTGAAAATGTTTGATTTGTGTTGGTATGTTATTTTTCAATAAAGACAAGAACTTATTTTGACACCAACAAGGGAAGTAATATTACTTTTGAGTACAAAAAATCTCACAATCAACAGAGTGTCCTAGCAAAAGTTTTTGGAGGTGCCCAACTTGCCCGCTCTCCCCATTATAAATTAAAAACCCTATAACTTTTTGATCAAATGTCCAATCTAGGTAAAAATTGTTATTCCCACTAAGGTTTTGGTAATGCCTTTCTATAGTAAAATTTTCAAAAGAATGTTGGAAATTGACACCATAGAAACCTGGCCGAACATTCAACAAGCCAATTTTTGACACTTGATCCATTAGGGGTTAAATATGCTACACCTCTTTTGCATTCCTAAACATTGGTGAATAATGGAATTAATCATTCTTCACATGATGATAATGAACCTAGATCATGTATGATGCAATCTTTTGAATCCAAGTGAACTGAAACGAAGGGAATTCACTGAACCAAGGGAAGAAAATGAACCATGTTGTCTACTTGCTATTATTGACACCATTGGAACTTGTTACAATCGCTAATTAAATAATGGGTTTGTACATCCACATAAAGGTTATTCTACAAACAACATAGTACAAAAGATCAATCAAGAATCAATCTTAACCCCTAAGGTATCATGACAGTTTTACACTAAAAACACTTCAAACAAAATGGATTCTAGTGCAACGAATTAAGAAGGAAACAAAAACTTTGATTTTTAGTATTAAGTAATACATGTACAAAATTTCAGAAACTTTGACCCCACGGATTAAAAGATTATAGTGTTTGAAGTCAAGCAAATGGTTCATATTCTTCCCTGCGTTTAGTGGATCAACAGACCTTGACTTTAGTTGGTGTCAAAAGTTTTCACTACAAAAGGTCTAAATCTATTACCATCTTGTTAAGCATGATGTTAGCTCCTTACACACCAGTTTTTAGAGGTAGAGACCGGGTGTAGCATATTCAAAACAAGTGTGCAAAGAGTGGAGGCTTGAAATTTGTTAATTCAGAGTTTAATTTTTTTTTAACTTAATATGTCTTTCATTGATAATCCGAATGGCCAATATGAAGGTTTACATTACATATTGATGTGGAGAAAATAAAAAGTGAAAAATATGAAGATATCTAGGTCTTATTTGGAAAACAAGAAGTTTTTTTGGTACCTTGCCCGACAATGAGTGACAATGTGTGAAAATGTTTGACTTGAGTTAGTATGCTATTTTTCACTAAAGACAAGAACTCTTTTTTGACAATATGAAGGGGAATAATATTACTTGTAAGTAATGTAAATCTCACTTTCAATAGAGTGTCCTATCAAAAGTTTTTGGAGGTGCCCGCCCTCCCCATTTAAAATTCAAAACCCTATAACTTTTTCATCAAATGTCCAATTTAGGTAAAAATTGTTTTCCCACTAATGTCTTGGTAATGTCTTTTTATAGTAAAAATTTCAAAGAAGAATGTTGGAAATTGACACCATAGGAACCTGACCGAACTTTCAAAAAGCCCTTTTTGGACACTTGGTACCTTAGGGGTTAAACAATAAACTTGTATAAAAATAAATGTTTACCTCAAGATACGTTGCAGGCGTTAGCGATACACGCACTGATGCTTGATGGCGTTCAACATTATATCACCATTCCATCCTTGTTGTTGGACATGTTTCTCAACCCTTCCCACTTTACCTGCAACACATGCATAAAGTTTATATGGTAAACTATGTGATAAAAAATCCTATATGTATCTTCGTATTACATATAGCCCAAAATTTTAATATAATATATTGAAAAAATTAACATATGGAGGTCCAAAGTTCTTAAAGTCAAATTTTTACTAGTAAACTTGAGGCACAAGGTTCCAACATGGATAAAAGGTTTCTATGCAAACCTAGAGGTCATTTCTCTTCGCAGTTTCTAAGGTGGGCACTCTTGCAATCAAAACCTCAAGGCTATGTGCATTTTTACTTCATTCAATAATTTCTGTCAAATTTGTAAACTGTGTAGATTGGAGGAAATTTGCACATCGAGGGAATTTTTGCGAACTTGGTAAGCTTCTAACTTTGTTTCAATTCTGAATATGAGGAACTCCAGGGTTATGTTCATGATGATTGAAGTTCAGACAGAATTACGTTAGTGTTAGGTGAGTACCAATATTTGAAGACACAAATAAGAACACCAACTAGAGTATGTACAAAATTGCAATTTCAACAAGAAAACATGATAGCAGTCAACAACTAGAGAGTGCAGGCATTCTTATACTGGAAAAATAACACCAAAACCTCATAAAGTGAGTACAAACAGAGCTCGTAGTATTGCACAAAATCCTCAATATGTCACATTAGCGCACTACTTGAAACCCTAGCCTCTACACACAAGAACCCAAACCCTAGCAATAAAACCCTAGCCGCCGTCACCAAATCCTAGCCACCAACACCAAACCCTAGCCACCGGCGCCAAAGCCTAGCCGCCACCATCAAACCCTAGCCGCCACAACCACGAATCCAAACCCTAGTCAACATATTCGCGTGACGTGGAAATCGCGTGACGCCTCCCAAAGTAACCTTGAGCTAGAGCTGTGCGCGCGCACACCCACTACTGCTGGTGCTCTTCCACCAAGCAAATCGAAAGACATCGAGGCGAAAATCAAAACAAGAGCTTCCTCCCCGAACAAGTGTGGCAGTCAACCTCCTCGTTGCGCAGCTTCGCAGGTGCGACGCCTTCTTCCCATTTCATTGCGGCGGCCTCCTATCCTACCTCCACACACCCTAAACTTTGCGCGCACATGCAGTGTTGCGTGCGGCGCAGCCATGCGCGAGCCTTGCTCGCAGGAGGCGTGAGCCCTGCCCATAGCATGCGTGAGCCCTGCCCGTAGCAGGCGCGAGGCCTGCTTGCGGTAGGCGCGAGCCCTGCTCGCCTGGCCAGCGCAGGCGCTGCCGTGTGCGGGCATCCTATTTTTTTTTCCCCATCTTTCTCCCCACTCACCCACACACTTCCCACATACAATTTCCCTCACCCACTCTCTCCTTCTTTCTCCTAAACCCTTGCCGCCCACAACTTCCCTCACACCTCCCACAACTTCCTTCACACCTCACTCATACCTTCCCCGTCCACATAAACCCATCTCTCCCACACATCTCCTCACACCTCCCACACATCTCCTCACACCTCCCACACATTGCCTCTCTCCTCCTAACCCTACCCTCTCACTCACAGCCTCATCGCAACTTCTACTAGGGGTGTGCGCGCGCACACCCCTCCTAGGACTACCCACTTGAACAAAGGATTGATATCCTTACTGATACCCGGAAATCCAAACCCTAATCCAAACCCTAATTTGATACACCGGTTGATAACCGCTTGTGGTACCAAGGAGCTCATACCCTGGTCGTCATACCCTAGATATTGATACCCCAAGTACCTTGGTCCATAAATAATGTCGAGAATATCTAACCCAAATATCGTTAAAATTGCTTTTTTTTGTGAAATTAGAAAGCCTCAATTTTAACCGTAGGATCTAAATGATGACTTATTAAGTAATATGCTCACAAAATTTCATAAAGTTTCACCGCACGGATTGAAAGATTATAACGTTTGAAGTAGTGAAAATGCTCATTTTCTTCCCTGCGTTTTCTGGATCAGCAGTCTTTGATTTCAATTGGTGTCACATTTTTGCACTATAAAAGGTCTCAATTAATTACCGTAATGTTAAGCATGATGTTAATTTTCTATATACCAATTTTTAGAGTTAGAAAGGGGTGTAGCATATTCAAAAAAATTGTGCAATGAGTGGGGGTTCAAAAATTCACAATTCACGTTATGTTTTTTTGTGAACTTGATATCGTTTGAAATGAGAATCCAAATGGTCAATACGAAGGTTTACATCACATAATGCCGTAGAAAAAATCAAAAGTGAATCATACAAAGATCTCAAAGTTTTATGTGGAAAGGTAGAAGTTTTTTGGTATTCTCCTCGAAAATGTGTGACAATGTGTGAAAATAATTGACTTGGATTAATATGCTTTTTCACCAAAGAACTAACAACATGCTGAACACAATGGTATTGGATTTAGATCTCATGTAGTGCAAAAGTTTTTAGAGGTAGACAAGGGGTGTAGCATATTTTTTTAAAATGTGCAATGAGTGGAGGTTCAAAAATTCTCAATTCACGTTATGTTTTTTTGTGAACTCGATATTGTTTTAAATGAGAATCCAAATGGTCAATAAGAAGTTTTACATCGCATAATGCTGTAGGCAAAATCAAAAGTGAATCGTACGAAGTTCTCAAAGTTTTATGTCGAAAGGTAGAAGTTTTCTGGTACTCTCCCCGAAAATGTGTGACAATGTGTGAAAATAATTGGCTTAGATTAATATGCTATTTCACCAAAGAACTAACAACATGCTTAACACGATGGTATTGGATTTAGATCTTGTGTAGTGCAAAAGTTTTTAGAGGTAGACAAGGGGTGTTGCATGTTCAAAAATATTGTGCAATGAGTGGTGGTTCAAAAATTCTTATTCCATACTAATAGTGACTATCGTTTTGTAATGATATACAGGTTTTTTGAGTGTTGCGTTGTGGCACCACCAAATATTGATAGAATCTGGGAGAGCCACGGCTGGTGGATCGGAGAAGTGGATGAGTCGAGCGCCTTCTTATGGGTGACGGATTATCCCTTTGAGCTGGGGAAGCGTACATCGGCGTTGGGAAAGAGTTTTGGCAAAATCCAAGCAATCACTCTTCGACGTGATGATATGGTATACGTTACATGCGTAGTGGATCCAGGTCAATCGGAGGTAAAGACTTCTCTTTCGAAGAAGTTGCTTTTGGCACCTGTCCCTTTGAATCTTCTTCAAAATCCAGGTCAGGTGAAATTCCTCAAATCATTGCAGACGTTTTGGTTAAACATCTCTCTTGCGGTACGTACTGCTAGACACAACAACGTCTTAGCTTGTTTAGCGTTATCACCGGAGATGGTGCTGAAGGCTAAGAAGATTATGGAGGAACAGATTAGATATGAAGCATTTCGGGAGAGGAACCCATCACGTGCGACAACTCAAGCCCCACCAGCGGAACCAGAAGAAACAGAAGCTTATCGAGTTCTTGCTGAGCCGTTGCAATTGGATTGGCGACCACTAGAGGGGGGGAGAGGAAGTGGAGTCCAACATCCCACCACAACTTCTGAGGTACAAACATTACCGAATCCTCCATTAACTAGTAGACGTCCTACGAAGAGGCCACGGCGTATTGAGAGTGATGTAGCTTCTAGTTCAAGAGAAGGCCCATCAAGTTTCGATCCAAGTGGGAGGAGGTTGATTGGGAGAAGTGCAGGATCGGATGGCATGATTCCTAGGTCGGGGCTCAGGACGTCTGATGGTCATCGTAAGGCCCCTACATCTACACCGGGAGATTTAGCTCATTTGTCAGCCATGGCGCCGGAGGAAGAAGATTTTTACAACCTTCTAGACAGTATACCAGAGGATTTTGAAGACAATACGGATATACCACAGGATCTTCCAACTCCAATGTATTTAAAAGCACCAGTGCCTACAACAGAGGAGATTGCGAAAGGATCAGTGTGGGGGAATTTTGTGTTTAAAGCACACATAGACCGCATTGTCTTTGTGGAGAACTCAGAAACGAACCACCGGATTTTATCACAGAAGAGGGTCGGAGAAGTATTTAACCGCTTAAGAGACCCAGAATCTGCGAGTCGGATGAGTAGATTGGTACTTCGATCGATCAGATACATCGTGCATACTACCACCGATGATGGTGTCAATGAGAAAGAGGAACTGCCATTTCCGTTGGTAGGAACCGTACGAGAGTTTGAGCGCATGTTCATTGCACACGGGAGTGCTTCTGTATAGGGTGCTATGGGATCCCAGTATTCTTGGCTTTAAGATCATATCATTTGGGAACCGGAGGATGGGCAACACATAGAAGCAGCTTGTAAGTTTGCACAGCAACAGTGGAGAGATGGTACTATGCCATTAAACGAGTATCTGGACACGTTTGAACGGCGGGAGGCCTCTTTTGTGGTGTATGATGATCGTCGCTTTTACATTGAGAAGTCTGCGCGGATCAACGTGGTGGAGTTCTAGAGACAGTCATACTCTACCATGGAAGAGGATTTGAGGAAGATCCGTCAGATTTGGGATCTATACGGGAGGCCTGATAGCACACTATGTGCGGACGATGCACGCAGGGCTGTTGCTTTGGTGAGTGCGGCAAGTGCAGTGCAAAAGTTGCCCAAGGGGGATGGAGTTGTCACAATGAAGAGGTTGGCCAAAAATATGGAGGATCTAACCAATCATGCATGGAATCCGAGCAATGACTGCTTCGAAGCTATCATTCAAGTATGCAAAGTCTACGAAGACGCCATTATTTTTTACAACAAGGAGGAAGAAGACAAGTGGAAGGACATGGCGAGGAAGAAAGAGCTGGATCCAAATGTGGACGTACGACCAACAAGGAAGGAGATGACCCAAAATTGGTTGAGGCCGTTAGGTAGGGTTCCGATTTCATATTATCTTCGGTTGGCAAAGTCTGTTGTAGCGAAGCCGGTGACGGAAGATGGAGTAAGACCTCGTCAAACATACTACTTCGACGGTGTAAAAGACAAGAATCCACATCCTCGTACGATTGCTGGTGTTTGTGACCGATATCAGAGACGAGAAGCTGTGATCAATTCCATCCGTTGGTTGATGGTGGTGAACAAGGAAAATACACTTGATTCCATGGAGGAGTTCTTTCGTATCCGTGTAGGGAAGTATTTTCCGAGGAGTAACGCACAACTTGACACCTTTGGAAAGCTTTTGAATGCTACCACGAAAAAAGCTTGGACTGCTTCTGTGGGGGGAAGGTGTCTAAACTGGAAGACATAGGCTACCTCAACCCTCCTTCCATCAGGTTTCATTATGGTCACATTACAGTAGGGGGGCGTGGATACATTGGACTGTCCGTGGATGTGGGAGGACATGCTATTGCTAATTGAGAATGGCAGATGGAAGTTAAGAGGCCAGGCCAGAGCAACACATAGAATCTTCTTCCGATTCGGTGTACAAGAGGGTTATTCCGCATCGACTACATTAAGTTGGGGAAATCATGTTTGTGGGTGATTGATTGACGACGTGGCGGTGGGAGGCATGGAGATGGTCATTGGGGAGACGCCCAGATATCTGCAGCTTTTGCACAGCTGTCATTATGGATGACAAATATTGAACGATGGAACGTCATCTTCTTGTTATCAGAGGCCATGTATGCCAACGAAGAGTTTTTTACGAAGGTGAAGCTTCCAGAGGGATGTACTATGCGACGTGGATGTTGGGCGTTTGATCCGAACTCGGTTAATCCCTATGCTCTCGATTTTACAGAGAATGGGCGTCTGGAGCAAGTAGTACAACCGATTCGCGATGTTGTGATTTGTATGCAGCACCCGGTAGGTACATCTCCAGGCCCGAACTATGTTTCTGGAGACGTTCCACTTCCTCTTATTTTCTTGGATCACTGGCGTGAGGCACGCCAACCCTCTGAAGTTGATTCACTTGAGAGATCTCCATCAGAGTTGGCAAGACTAGTGGGCTCTTACTTGTCCCGTGGTTGGGGTTTAGTGGCGTGTAACATATCTATGGCCATTCCCACAATCCTTGAAGGAGATTTCCAGGGATCTGAGGTTTTCATCATTGACGATTGTATAGACAGAGTTTCATTTCTGTACAATGAGTTGTCCGACAATTTCCAAGGACAACTGTTGGTCAGGACTGGTGGAACAAGTATTGGTTGCAACATTGTACTTGAGACCGAAGAGGCGGTTGGCGGGGTGAGGAATGAAGACGACAATGAGGATGGAGGTGGTTTACATGAGAGATTGCCACGTTTAGGTACCACTAAAGATTTCTCATGTCGTAGTGGTTCAGACGCCGATGAAGATGGAGTGAACTAGTCTCCTCTAAGAGAGAGGATTCCATCAACGCAGCGGGCGGTGGGAGATACTTCAGGGGAGACGCCTGCAACACCTACAGAGAGGATGCAAGATAACGGTATAGTGGATGTTGGTTTGGCGGCAGGGGCAGGAGGGGGGCGTACATTTGATGGTCGTAGGCTGGAGATGGAGGAAGAAGAATTGGACTCATTGGAATTTTTTTCGGTGCAGAGGCGGATTCCACAACTTTCGATGCCTTCTCAATCAGAGCCTGTAGCGGAGACACAAGAGACGTTTGGAGGTACTCAAAGTGATACCGGACCAGGTTTGCCTTCCGTTCCAAGATCTAGCGTATCCGAGGACATCATTGCATTTTAGGGGGCCTTCTCGTTAGAGCGAGAGATGTCCTTCAATCCAAAGGATGGTTTTTTCTACAATGATGATAGGGTAAGGCATATGCGGGAGGGTGTTCCTGGCAATTACCGATATGTTGAGTGTGCGTCCATTGGTATCGAAGATGTGGGAGATTGTTTAATGTAGGATCATGAACTGTCCGCTATGGTAGGTAGCGCCATTGGACACGTGGAGGGAGTCGTTCCGCCAAAAGATGAGCTCTGAGCCCTGGAGCTATATACTATAGTAGAGCATGCACGCAGTTTAGGTGACAAGTACATTAGTATAATGTAGTTTGAGATGTATCTATCGTTCGGTGGGTGGTATATATTTATATATTGGGTGATCCATATGATATGTTTGATTTTAGAATTCCTCAGCAATAGTGTGGAATTGCTTGATTATGTATGTTTTTGTATTATAAAATACAGTGAGGTACTTTACACTGTCTTAGGAAATTGCATATATATTTTTGTATCTCTTACACATTGTATTTGTAGTGCACTACTCTAAAATCCTATAATAACTCATAACAAATTTATAATCTCTTTGGGCACATGATTATAAATTTGTAGCAGGATTTGTAAACTAGATTAGAAATCATATATTTTCTAAAAAAATGTAGCAAATGTAAAAAATATATTATTGATATGAACATGAAGATGCCAAGGTATGACACGACAAACACCAAAAAAATTTGACAAAAAACATACTAAACTTTTGCCAAATTTTGATTTTTAAAAAAGTTATGAGCAAATAACTTGCGGCTTTCTACCAGCAACCAGTGCACTTGGCTAAGTGCATAATTGCTTAATTGCGTGTTTATGTAGCAAGTAGCCAAAGAACCACAAACCACTCGACCAAACGAGTAGCAAGGAAGGGGGAGTGGAGAGAGAGGGGTGGGAGGAGAGTGCGGGGGATTTAAGACGAGGAGAAGGGGTAATTTTTATGGGGGATCTTGTGTAGCGGGAAGGGCTTGGTTGTTTTCAATTTTTTGTTTATGCAGAAGGATGGACATAGCATGTTGTATGGCAATGATGTTGATATTCTTGCAAGTATTTGTAATTGTGTCCGTAGGAATTTTGAAGGTATCTTATAGGATTTTTATAGATGGGATGCACCCATCATCTATAGATGACCATTCCTCTCAAAAACAAATTACCATTAATCCTAAAAAGGCAAGATTTTACACTATGCACCCATCATCATTAGATGATCGTCACTCACTAAAATAGTTCACCGATGACCAATACATATCACCAACAATGACCAATCTCCTTCCCTAACTAGACCATATCACCAGCATCCAAGAACCTAACAAACCCTCACAAAAATTGAAGGTAATTTCACATGATTTAAGTCATCACAAAACAGATCTCACGCTGGGCAATGAAAAGTTTAATCAATGGAGATGCACAACACAAAATAGGAGGGCAATGGTGGAGACGGAAATCATGTCTAAACTACGACCAAATACGTGCATTGCAGAGGCACTTTCGGAGGCTCTGTGACGGGACAACAAGGGGCTCTAAAGGAGTATTGACCAAGGGACATCGGGTTCAAAGGAGGATAAATTTGGTATTATGGGGTTTCAAGACAGGGCTCAACAAGGACACGTGGTTTCGGGACATGGAGGTTTGGCAATGGACAAGGCAAGTGCGACAGGCGGATCCGAGACATGAGCGAGGGCCAGCTCATAGGTGGACAAGCTATGAATAGGGTTTGACGCTAAACCAATCCTGCAAGTGAAGCCTGGAAGCGAGCTTGCTCGGAGAGGCAAAAGCCTGCTTGATTTTCAACCACCAATTCTATTGATTTTGCATAGCACCACTTATTATGATTATGTTCTATGTATATCGAAGTTCTAATTACATTCTAGGTCAAAGTCTTGGGCAGTGCTTGGCGAGGATTTGAGCCCAACAGTCTAAGGACGACGAGATTGGAACTGAGATGTCATTCATCCAATACTTATTCATCTATGCACTCGTTATTGTCACACTTAGACTACGGATTTTGAAAATCAAGCAGGCTTTATCAAGGGTGATAGGGATATTAACAAGGGAGTTTTGAACCAAAAAAAAAATCGGTTTCAAAGTTTTGGGTGACAATATCAAGGTGAACTATCAACAAGTGTGATGTTATCAAGGGTAGACTGTAGCTACCTCGTTGTAAGGCCATCCAAATCAACCCCACAATCCTTGTATCTCAATTAAAACCAATGACAAGGAATAGCTTCCTCTAGTGTTTGGCATACTTCGGACCTGCAATGCTTTGTAAAGAAAGGAGTTCGTTTTTCTCTACAAATGATTGAAACACTTCAGTGTCTCATTTCTAAATATGTTGCAAAAGGTTTGGTATCGAACCCAACTGGCACTCCAATAACACACAAACTCTCAAGAGCTCCTCATCTTGTTGCCGTCGACCCACAACCTGCATTATGCCAATAATAGTCAGCTCCCTCTACAACAACCCCCGTTTGTCTTACCAAAATTTACCATCATCTACCAAATACACCCCTCGTATCTACCACAAGAATAGAAGCTCCCTTCACAACAGCATCTGGGCTGTTGTAACAGATGCTGTTGTAAAGGGAGTTTTAAGCGTCAAATCCTTCTAAAGAATTCAAATCTTGACAAGTAATTCATGAGCTTATGAATGATCCAACAATAGGAGGAATGAAAGATGTTACCTGAATTCCTAGAGGCTTGCCATCAACTGTGCAGAGAGGCATGGTTACAACTGGGTTGCCTGTGACTGAGAATGGTGCCACATGTCCTGAAAGAGTAAGGGACTTTCTCTCCGTTGACGTCAAAGTGTCGGTGATCGAAGTTATGCTCATGCGGCAAAATGGCACAAACTGCAACAAATAAAAAAAAATACATATCAAAAACTGCAACAGATAAATACTCCCGCTTTAACAGAATGATCAAGGAAGACTTCTTTCCACACGTCTTTGCATTGTCTCCACCTATTACCTCATTGCTACCCACATTGACTGTGCCCTGGGCTTTAGGTACTCTTCTTACATACTATTGCATCAAATTACCATCAATATACACCTGCTTTAGAGACAAGAATCCATAGGTGTTGCATCACCTGGAGTAACGAGGGCAGAAAATCCAGTTTCTGCAAGGAAGGCATCGATGATGTCTCCACCTTCCTCCTGTGCAATCGTTGCCTCGTTGAGCGTCTGTTGAAACTTGTCGCTCAACGCCTTATTTCCGATGTTCAAACCTTGGGTAAAAACCTGCAAAAGCACGAGTATATCCATGAGAATAATCTTGGATGAAAACGAGCTTCCGAGTTGAGAAGTCTCAGCCTTACTTGCAAGGCTTTGTGGAGGCGAACCATGTTCAAAGAGGGGCCTGGAGTTAATTGCGCAGCTAGCTTTCGCCCGCCGGAAGATTCCAGTCGTCTAGGAATGGCCTCCATAGAATCCCTTATCCTTTCATCAAGAGGAACACCGGGGAACGATGTCCACACACCGACAGTCAGAGAATCTGCTCCAGGTGATGAGGACACTCTTCTTTTGCGTGGCACTAATGGGAAGACAGCATCCATTACAAGTTTCAGATCAGCGACTGTTTTCTGCAAACAACCAATACACAACAGTTAGATGGGTGATTTCTACCAATAGCAGTTTTTTAGTGCAAGGATGCCGGGTGTTACAAGGTCAGCTTTCTGTTCTCATGGAAATCCTATTCAGAGGCGTTGAGGTATATGCGCACTTACTGCAAAGAAACCTGAGACGAGAACATCGCCAGTTACTTTCGAGCTGTCATGAGTCGGAAAGGGAGGTATTATACCATACCCACTTTCACACCCCATCCTTCCTCTTGATGCTCGCAGGGAGCTCACACCGCAGAAAGCTGCCTACATGAATTGACCTAACCATGAGCTTATACAATCATAGTCTGTTCACATGCGAAGTACACAACATCCTGAAACAGGTAAGAATTTCCTAGTTGGAACACCTTGAATTGCCAAACCAGCACCTCGATTGTCTCTCACCCCTGGTTGCCTATCCGGAAAACTCAAAAGCATCGTAGTGATCAAGAGACACCGTAACAAAATACATGCCTTCTATCGATCAGGTTTAAGGGATAACAGTTGACGCTTACAGGAATGCGCAAAGAACCATTCCAGTCATTTCCAAGAGCAAAAGCTGCCATCCCTGCCGCTACAGCAGCTGCGGAGCCTGCACGAATATGAAACAGTTAGGAAGTTAGAAAACTTCTGTTGTGACCACACTTATCATCTCCATATTTCATATTCCTGCGTTGAAGGGCCAACCTCCAGTCCGTGATCTTTACTCCCTTCAAGAGCTATGAACGGGAAACGCATAACATGGGCCCGAGTAGTTTAACCTACATCGCTGTTGAGGAATATCTCTGAATCTTCATATCAAGCACAAAGTAACTTCACTAGGGAACATGAATTCATGACAACCTCCTGAGCTGCCTCCTGCTGAGAGTTTCGGGTTGTATGGGTTACAAGTTGGCCCATAGACATCATTGAAAGTTTGTACGTCAGTCCCAAGCTGCACAACAAACAAACCCTATGGTCACACATGAATACACAAACAGATATCCACAGAAGCTGCAGGTTATCCGCATGAGGTGCAGGTTGATTAGATGATAGCTCACGTAAGGCACATTGGTCTTGCCGATCGGTATCGCTCCCAGTTGCCTCAGCAGAGCCACATGCTTGCTGTCCTTGCCTGCTGGAGGCTTTCCCACGAACTCAAAACCTCCACAAACCGTATGAAAGCCCTCTACATCAACGTTATCTGCTCAACAATTGAACAAAACCTTTCACAATTCAGAAAATCGTATATAATCCTCAGTTCAGCGCAGTTTCAATGACCAGAGAATCTCCCAATTGACATAATGAAAACCTCCCATACCATGCCATTGTTAGCTGAAGGTTACACTAATCTATAATCATTTGGGATCTGGGAAGAAAAACTGAGTGAAACCATTCCAAGAAGAAGGAAATCGGCACCTTTGACTAGAAACGGTAGCCCTTCAAGAGCTCTGGGTGTGGCCTGGTTGTCAGGAAATGGAACCTCAGGGACGCACGCACACGACTCCACAACCGCATTGATCTCCCCGTCGAATTGCCAAATTCGTGACATGTAATGCTCCACCAGCTGCGAACATCATCAAACAGCGAAGAAAAGAACAACATAACCCCACCAAAAATCCATGAAAAATAGCCTACTAAATTGCTAGAAAGGAAGACTTAGGAGGAAGAAAAGAGCGCACTAACCCCAGGAAAGGCAATCTGCTCCGCCAAAGGCCGCCTGTGCGCCATGGCCGCCATCTCCAAAACGCAAATCCTCCCCAACTTGAAAGTCTCTCACCAGTTCATTTTCATGCCGCACCGAAGCTAAGCGATTACACAAGTGTCTAGACGTAACGAAGGCAATTTCTGATACCAGGTAGCCAGATATCAATCGAAGGTTCATGCTCTTCTGCGTCTTCCGGGTATCAGCTTTGTGCTGATGAGGCTTACACCCTAGTAAGGTAAACCCCCCTAGAACCGACAAGTTAGGGAATGTGCATACATGGAGAGAGGAGATAATTATACTATTTTTTTTCTGTGATAGCCAATGGAATTACAATTCTAACCCAAGTGATTTCATATTTTTTCGATGAAAATTGAATTAGTTATGACTTTTCAAATTATGCAGCCATGTTTAGTGGGTGGCCAGTAGTAGGTACCCCCCATAACCAACGACCAAAAGTAAGGGTCTTGACTAATAGCAAACCTCGATTTGGAACTGAGTTGGTGGTGATGGGATGGAAGAGGGTTGGATACACCCCAATTTTACAGGCATTGGCTATGGGTTTTGGTTGGTTATTGGGGGCTTACCTTAACTGGTTTTGTGACTTGCATCTAGGTGTGGTTGATTTTTATGAAGCAGGATCAATTGGTGTCAACTCATGACATAGAACTCAAAGGGAATCAACAGATGGAGCCTGATAAGGTATTCCCCCATGACCGACAGATTAAGCAATGTGCATGTACGGAGTACCCAAATAATAATAAATTTATTTTTCAGTGATAGCCAATAGAATTACAATCTAATCCAAGTGATTTCATATTTTTCCAATGAGAACTGAATTAGTTGTGAATTTTCAATGTGTGATGCCATGTTTGGCCCAATCCTGCCACTAGATACCCCCATTAGCGCTAACCAAAAGTTAGGACCAATAGTAAGCCTTAGTTTGGAGCGGACAAAGAGTGAATGGGTGGCATTGGGGTGGAATTGGATCCAAATATAGAGAGGCGGTGATGGGCTACCTTAAACACTACTCCGAAACTGGAAACTGTGAAAACACGAGTTAGATGATCAGTTTGTTGCACAACAAGACTAACATGTCTGCTCCACGCATGTTTGTTTAGTATTTCAGTACAAAATTTGTCTTAAGAAATTGATTGCATTCTAATATGTTCTACGTTAATGATAAGTTTGGGTATCTCTTTTCTTCTATTCAATAAGTGCGGTAACGGATATCATCGATACCATCATGATACCCGCTACTCAACCGGGAGATAATTGGGAGATATTTCCGAGTCTTAGGAGGATGGGAACTATACTTTTACTTTTATTTTTTCAATTTTTGTTACCTTACCTAAACTTACATCACTGTTGGGGACAATGGGTTAGTATGCTAGCCAATTTATAAATGTACTCTTAATTTTTCTCTCCGTATATGCACATTGCTTAACCCTTAAAGATATGAGAAGCCACATTTGGGTTGCAACATGATTTCTTTTATGTATTTGACATACAAGGTATAGGAATTAGTATGTACAATAGTTACAAGAGTTTGTATTTATGTTGAGCCCAATCCAATGGCACATGACAATTCTAATTTAGATTCATACTACACCTACTACGTGCTTGAGAAGTTGCACAATGGTCATGTATTCTACACATATGGTGTCGTATTTGAGCATGATAAGGTTGAGATATTGAAATGACCTCCAAATGAAAGATGATAGTTGAAGAATCTTCAATCCAAAGACGTATGTCTTGCTAAATTTTAATACGTTTCTTTGTACGTTGAGAGAAAAATACGTGACCATATATATGGTCCCTAACTGACCTATAAGGGTTAACCCTTAAACCTTAGAAGGTGCCACTGGTGGCCACAATATTCTACATGTATGGAGTTGTATTTGACCATGATAAGATTAAGATTGATTAAAATGACCTCCAATTGAAAGATGTCAATTGAAGAATCTTCAATCCGAAGGTGTAAGTCTACTTAAATTTCGATACATTTTTTGTATTTCATAGAGTAAAATACATGCCTGTATATCCGGTTCGTGACGGACTTTAAAGGGTTAAGGGGGGTTCACTAGAACCCTTTAACAATAAGGCCTTGGACGGGGCCTCAATTTTTTTTTCCGATTTGATAGATTCTCCACAACATCCACACAAAGAGTACGTTTCACTATTCACCCTTTTCATAGAATTCATTGTAGTTCGGAGTTGCCTCAACCAATTGGAGATCAGAAAGATGGGTTAGATGGAGGGAAACAAAGGGTACAACCGCTCTGACGAGTGCAAAATAAATCCAACGGTTCAATCACCCGTGGCTCCCCCAAAACTGGTCTCATCGACCACATTCTCGTCCTTCATCGCTAAAGGGTTAAACGTTGTGAGATTTTAGATATGGTAAGGTAAGCCCCCTAAAACCGACAAGTTAAAGAATGTGCATATATGGAGAGAGGAGATAATTATACTATTATTTTTCAGTAATAGCCAATAGAATTACAAATCCAACTCAAGTGGTTTCATATTTTTTTGATGAAAACAGAATTAGTTATGAATTTTCAAACTGTGCAACGATGTTTAGTGTGTGGCCAGCAGTAGGTACCCCCCACGACCAACGACCAAAAGTAAGGGTCTTGACTACTAGCAAACCTCCATTTGGAACTGAGTTGGTGGTAATGGGATGGAAGAGGGTTGGATATACCCCAACTTTATAGGCGTTGGCTATGAGTTTTTGTTGGTTATGGGGGCTTACCTTACGTCACTCCAAGTAAAGCGAAGAGTAGAGCGTACCACGGTTATAGGACCAGTGACGCGCGTATGGGTGACACTGTGGCCCAGTTCATCTGACCGTCGGATAGACCGGGCAGGTCCTGACTCGTAGATCAAACATTGAAACCAGCCCAGAGCTGCCCGGAGTGCCCGAAGAAAATTAGGGCAAGGACGAGGAGAGTCGTGGTGTGGCGAAATGGAGTGGTCTGTTGCAGGCGGAGCTGGAGCTCGAGCTTGGGCGCGACGTCACAGAGAGCGTGCTCGGGCTTGCTTTTCGGCCAAGGTAACACGAATTCCATCTTGACTTCAGGGTTTCGACGGCTATTCTGCGGCGTCGTTGCGTTAACCGTGAGGGTTTAAATGTGAGGGGTGCGGATTTTGTTGGACGTTGTGGGCTGTTTTTCCTGTTGCTGTACCTAGCTCTTTAAGTGGATGGTGTGACCGATTATGAATCGTTGTTTTTGGATTTAGGGTTTAGGGTTTAGGGTTTGTTTTTTTTCCCCTTCGTGATGGAAGAGCAGCTCGGCAAGATGGCGCTCAACATCGACACCAAGGGCGCCACGGAGGCCGTCATCCAGAAGCGCGTTGCGCTCTTCCAGGCGCTGCAGAAGGAGCAGGCCGCGGCCCGGGAGGCCAAGGGCGGAGACCCTATCAAGATTACGATGCCGGATGGCGCCGTGAGGGACGGGAAGAAGTGGTTGACGTCGGCGATGGATGTGGCCAAGGAGATTCACCAGGGGTTGGCGAAGAGCGCTCTCATTGCTGAGGTATGATGGCGCATTGGAGTCGGTTTTTGGTTGAGGTTTTTGAGCGTTTTTGTGCTCAGGTGGCCTGGTTCTACAGGTGGATGGCGTGTTGTGGGACATGACGAGGCCGTTGGAGGGCGACTGTAAGTTGCAAATTCACAAATTCGACTCCGACAAGGGGCGGGATACCTTCTGGCACTCCAGCGCTCATATTCTTGGCCAGGTTTGTGACGAATAGTGAGTTTGAGGGAGAGTTTTTTCTATGGTGGTTTGCAGTCTTTATTAAATGTGCAGATTTTTGATGAATCTGTCGATTGTTTGAAATGCAGTCGATTGAAGTAACCTATGGATGCAAGCTTTGCATCGGACCTTGCACCACCAGAGGGGAGGTATTGAAGAAAATTCTTTGCTTTTTAGTTTGGGCTTGTAGGGTGTTGCTTTTTATGCTCTTAATGGATCGATTGTAGCGTTCTGAGTGTTCACGTGTGTGCATCTACGGGCTCTTAAGATTTTGTGATTGTTTGCAGGGTTTCTACTATGATGCGTTCTACCATGGGCTTACGTTGACGGAGAAAGATGATTTTGGAAAAATTCAATCCGCAGCGAACAAGGCAGTGAAGGATTGCCAGCCTTTTGAGAGAATTGAAGTGACCCGACAACAAGCCTTGGAGTTCTTTTCGGACAACCAGTTCAAGGTATGTGCAATCGGAATCATAGTTTTGACATTCATACAGCTGAACTGTTTCAGAGCACACTTCTTGGTTCAAATGTCCGTTCTAGTTGAATAGTTTCAGCTTTCTGCAAATGTTTCTGAACATGCCAGTGATTGGCAGCTTATTGATGGAACATGGACGCATGGCCTTGACTGAACGTCGGTTCATGTGTTCTTGTGCAGGTCGAAATCATCAACGAGCTTCCGGCGGATAAAACAATCACTGTATACAGATGCGGTCCTCTTGTGGATCTGTGTCGTGGTCCTCATATTCCGAACACGTCCCATGTGAAAGCGTTTGCTTGCTTGAGGGTAAGTTCACCATGCAGATTATCAATCATAATCCTCTTATGACTCTTTGAATGGTATGCATCCTCCTCATCCCAAAATTTTGACACTAAGAACTTTGGCTGTTGGGTGCGCCTCAGGCTTCAGCTTCCTACTGGAGAGGTAAAGCAGACCGGGAAAGCCTCCAGCGTGTTTATGGTATCTCGTATCCAGACAACAAATTACTCAAGGTCAGTTTATGGTAATTTGATGCTGGTTTTGGTATTTCGTGCATACAGTAGAATACATTTACTCATAAGGGTTAAAATAACACTGAAATATAAGTTCCGTCTCATGTGTGGTGATGATGGTTTATGCCCTATTCAAACAAATTCGCTTCTGTAACATATTTAGACCATCTGTTCAGGAGTATCTTCATAATCTTGAGGAAGCGAAAAAGAGAGACCATCGGAAGCTTGGCCAGCAACAGGAGCTCTTTTTTTTCCATGAATTAAGGTTTGCTTCTGTTTATCCGAGTAGTTGGTAGAGGGATATATTTTCAATATTTTGCGGTGTTTACTGGCTAGGGATATTGTAGCTGTTGTAGTTTGTACTGACTTTTGTGTTGTTCATGCTATCAGTCCCGGAAGCTGTTTCTTTTTGCCTCATGGTGCTCGGATATACAATAAACTGCAAAATTTTATCAGGGTAGAGTACAAGAAAAGAGGCTACGAAGAGGTGCGTGCTTTGCTTGCTTACTCTTGTGCCGTCTACGTTGACACTGCCAGATGCCATTATCTTGATGTCATTACGTTATCACCATGTCAAGATTTATTGATTCATGTAACCATTTGATTGCCTTGTAGTTTCAATGGCACGCCATTCAGTGAATTGCGAAGTTGGATGCATTTCATATGACTTTTCCGGTTGGTCTTAAACAGGTTGTCTCTCCGAACATGTTCAACATGCAACTCTGGGAAACTTCAGGACACGCTCAGAATTACAAAGAAAATATGTTCACATTTGAGGTAAGTGCTGTTTTCAAGCTCATGCACACTTTTCTCTTACTCGCTTAGTATTGTGCATTTCATCTTCCTAGTTATTTACTGATAATGGCTCTGGGCTGTTTGTTGATCAGGTGGAGAAACAAGAGTTTGGATTGAAGCCCATGAACTGCCCTGGTCATTGTCTCATTTTTGATCACCGTGTGCGTTCATACAGAGGTGAGGGTAGTTGGGATTAGTCGGTTTTCTTGTTCTGGATCAACGTTTTTTTGCTGAGTAAAGATTATGTTCAGCATGATGTAATGCATGCTTTATCCTTCCCTTCAAATCAATCTGTATGTTCATCTAATTGGTAGGTAAATTGATCCGTGTAATGCCTCTTTTATTTGTACAGAACTTCCATTGCGACTCGCCGATTTTGGAGTACTTCATCGGAATGAGTTGAGTGGTGCTCTTTCTGGACTCACTAGAGTCCGGAGGTTTCAGCAGGACGATGCACATATTTTCTGCATGGAATCTCAGGTTTGTCTGCCTTACTTTTTATCTTTGTAACTCATTTCAGGTTCCATCGGGCTATTCAGAGGGAAATCCTTTCATTTCCTGCTGGTTTGCTGTGTCTGCATTTTCTCTCACTAGGCGGAATTGATCTTCTAAGGTATGGTTGATATGATGCTTCATGGGTGATGTTTTTAGTCCTGCAACTCCTGATTACCCTGACGTTTTTGGAGCAGCTTTTAGCCGAAGTGAAGGGTGCGTTGGACTTTATGGAGTTTGCGTACGAAGTGTTTGGCTTCACCTTTGAACTCGAGCTCTCTACGGTACAGGATCTTTTTTTTCGTCTATTAAAGTGGCAACTCGGAATGGGTAGTTTGTGACCAAGCAGTTTGCTGTATGCTGATAGAAAGCCTTGCGTAGGATGTGTTTAGATGCCGTGAAGGAATTTTTTGATGTTATGAAAGATTTACATCTTCTCAATTGTTTCTTGTGATAATGGCAGAGACCAGAGAACTTTTTGGGGGAGATTGAAACATGGGACCGAGCAGAGAAAGCTTTGGCAGATGCCCTGAATGCATTTGGCAAACCCTGGCAGGTGTGCTTTGTATAGTTTTATTTTGCTGCTGTCCATGTTTCATAGATTGTATATTTGTTTGGACTCATCAGGTTCAAAGGTCGAGCATGAATTTGAGTTTCTAACTTGCTGGTATTGTCTCAGATTAATGAAGCGGATGGTGCGTTTTACGGTCCAAAGATTGACATCGCTGTCTTTGATGCATTGAAAAGAAAATTCCAGTGTGCTACCATCCAGGTGAGTATTGCCATAAGTTCTAAATGGATTTACTGGAGTTTGCTCATCACGTGATCACAACGGGAATGGAGTTAGAAATTTCTATGTCAAGCTATTAGCATATCATTTCTAAATTTGTCATTTGTGAGCAGATAGTAAATTTTTTGATTTGGAGAGTAGTTTTAAGAATAGACACGCATCGTTTCCTTAAGAATTGATTCTGACCTTCAATTATTCGTCTTCGAGTGCAGCTGGACTTCCAGCTTCCCGTTCGTTTCAACCTCTCATATTCCACGGAAGACGACGCGAAGAGAGAAAAGCCAGTCATCATCCACCGAGCTGTTCTTGGATCGGTTGAGCGCATGTTTGCTATTCTTCTTGAACATTATGCTGGCAAATGGCCTTTCTGGCTGAGCCCTCGCCAGTGCATTGTCTGTCCGGTATCGGAGAAGTTCACGCAATATGCCATTGAGGTAAGTTCCCTAGAATACTGTTTTCAATGCTTTTCGACATCTCTAGATGTATTTTTCGGCACCTGTAAAAAGGTTGTTGACGCAATCCTACGATGCGGTGGTGTTTCAGGTCCGGGATGCTATCAACGCCGCTGGCTATTTCTGTGATGCAGATGTCAGTGACCGTAAATTGCCGAAAAAGGTAGGCTTTGTTAAGTACCAGTAACTTCAGCTCTCTCGCGTTTTCATCCCAGCAATTGAGTTGTGGTGGTTCAGAATAGTGTCATGCTGTGGTAGGGGGTTAATTCTCTCGTGGTACCCCTTTTTCCATGATGCAGATCCGGGAGGCTCAGTTGGCACAGTTCAACTACATTCTTGTGGTGGGCGAGGAGGAAACAACCAATAGACAAGTGAGTTTCTACCTCTCGTTGACAGACCATTTTCTATCTCGTTTTACAAAGTTCTGATGTCTTTCATCATTCGTGTTTTTACTGTGAATTGCAGGTGAACATTCGTACGCGTGATAATGTCGTGCACGGCACAAAATCCCTGCTTGAGCTGCTGGCAATCTTTGAGAATGAGACAGCCCTATTTCATTGAAGCAACGAGCTTTTCCCAAGAGTCGCCTTAAGCTCTGGTTCGTCGGCATATTTTTTCCAGCTTTTGAAGGGTAGCACTGTTGCTCTCACACTCTAGAACGACCACCACCTAAAGAAGACCTGCATTATTGGAGATTAGCTACATTCAGCTTGCTGGTTGCTATCTTCAGCTTGCTGGTTGCTATCTTCAGCTTGCTGGTTGCTATCTTCAGCTTGCTGGTTGCTATCTTCAGCCATTTAGTGTTTCCGAAGTTTTAAGCTAAGTTAACGGAATTCGTTTCTCTCCTTTAGAGAAATTGAGAGTAATCTACAATTTGATTGAAAATTGTGAATGTTGATCCTCTTATCACATATAAAACTATTGTTTTAATTTGTATAAATTGCGGTGGAGGGTCCGGAAAAAATTGTAATCATTTTTCATGTACATTTTAAAAAAAAAAATTGTTTTCAAAGAAAATCCATCGGTACTAGCTGATATCAATTTTTTATATTTCTTTTACAACTAGCTTAACCCTTAAACGTCAGAAGGTGCCACTGGCGGCCACAATATTCTACATGTATGGTGTTATGTTTGAGTATGATAAGGTTCAGATTAATGGAAATGACCTCCAAATGAAAGTCTTTACTTCAATTATCTTCAATCCATAGTTGTAAGTCTTGCTATACTTTGATAGATATTTTGTATTCTATGCAGTCTAACCTTGATAATATCACACCCTCCGTTTCACCAAAAAATGTGATATTATCAAGGTGTGACAATTTAGATAATATCACGTTTGGCAATTTTAGGCAAAATGTGATATTAACAAAAAAAGGTCCAAAAAAATTCCAAAAAATTCCAAAAAAATCAGAAAATTAAATTAAACTACAAACTGTCATACACTTGATTTTCCAACCCAAATCAATCACCATCAGATGTTATAAAATCACAAAAATCAAATAAATGAATTAGTGAAATCTCATATTGAGACTTAACAAATTAGTAAATCCATTGAAATAGACAATATAAAATGAATCAACATTACTTCCTAGTATTGAAAATCTCTCAATCAATAGAGTGTTTTAGCAAAAGTTTTTGGAGGTGCCCAAGGTACCCACCCTCCTGGTTTGAAATTCAAAACCCTATAACTTTTTCATTAAACGTCGGGTGTGGGAAGAAAATTGTTCTCCCACCGAAGTTTAACTAATGCCCTTCTACAATAAAAATTGCAAAGAGGAATGTTAGAAATTGACGCCATAGAAGCCCATTTTTGACACTTGGTCCTTTAGGAGTTAAAAAAAAACACCCAAATGTATTCCTTGCAATTTATCCACTTCTTACAGCATCTCGCCAGTCAATATTTAGAGGCTCACACAAGACACTTCGTCCATGGATCTTGAACCCGCTCACTAGGTTCAATCCGTGTTCGGGCTGTCAGGCCCTGTTTTGGTCTTCTTTCCGTCTCCCGCGGCCGTCCCCCAAAAGCATCTTTCCGCCCCCTTGTCCGCGTCTTTTCCTTCCAGCGCCTCTCGCCCTTTCCGAGATCCCTGCCCGATCCATCCCGATAAGCGCCTGCCCGCCCCTGCTATCGGCGCAGACCCCGAGACCCGATAACACCATATCGGCTATCGGCCTAGGAACGGATCCACGCCCACGTGTACCGGTGGGACCCATCCACCCGCCCTCCGCCGCCGAGTAGCCAGTATCGTCCGGGGATGGTCACAATCATCCATCGCAGGACGGTTGCAATCAGCCGGAATCCAAATCGATTGAATCTGAAAGCAATCATTTTTTGCATAGGGTTTCGATGGAGCTATCGCGGATTGAATGACAGGGCGGTCTCTTGATTTGGTCGAGGCGATGTGCTCTCATGGTAAAGCGTGAGATGGTTTTGATAGCTATAGTTCTGTGGTTGGCGGCTGGTAGTCTCGATAGGAGAATTAGAGTCTCATCATTGTGGCCATCAATTTCAAATGTTCCGGCGGCGTTGTTCAAATGGCGAAGGCTGCTGTTGGCTCGTTTTCTCTCTCATTTGCAAACCCGTTTGTTTGTACTCGCTATTATCGTTTGCGCTGTTCTTTTGCGAGCTCGATCTCAGAGAATTCCTTGACATCTTCCATCTCCGACGACGCCTTCTGGTAAGCATGCAAACCCTCCCGCTCTCATTCAGTTTGTAAACCTATAGGCTCATATCGAGTTGTGAAGTGGACGCAGGAAGTTGATAGTTAGGGTTTCTGGAACTCGATATTCTCAGTATTAGTTTTTCTGGAATCATACTGAAGTTTATCTGTAGACGATAAGGATTTTGGGGTTTAGCGATCTGTCGGATTTGTTTAGCCGTATACAATAAGGCACTCAGGTGATTTTCTATTCTTACGTTGTCAGTAAGCGTGAGCGTGGAGTTCATGATAGAATATACTGTGTCGATTGGAGTACGAAAGGAGATAACGATTGGAATTCCAAGTGCCGCGCTGATAGGAGTACCAAGGGAGGTACCGTTTGGAATACTAAAAGGCTTTAACTTCTCGGTTTTGGTTTAGGGTTTATAGCTTCTCATGTACCACGTTTCATAATAAGTTTCATGACTGATTTGCTCTGTATGCTGTAGGTCTGCAAAAATGCCGAGATGCAACTACGTCAGTGTGTTACCGAGAGGGCTGGAGGCTGTTCCCACCCACCCGAAGTACAACGATAGGCTGAAGAGGATAGAGCAAGTTTTCAAGGTGGAGGGGCATTACTGGCAAGACAGCTGGGATCCTCTCACGGCCAGGAGAATGATTCTGGCAATGCACGGGCCAGACTCGCAGATTTACAAGACCAGTGAACTGTCTCCGGAGAAGAAAGCTTTTCACTGTCCGTATTGCAAGGAGGTCGGGCAGAAACATAGGATCAATCTGCACCTGAATCACGCGAAGTGCCCTGGGCGACCTAACAGGAAAATGCCTGCTTATCCGAACCTTGACATCAAGAATCAACCTCAATTCATACAGAAGATGGTGGATTCTACAACAGTGGACGACGTCATTGCTGCTTTCCAGCATATCGTCCCACTCGATAGGGCTAGCAGGAAGCCGAGAGGCGGCGGGAAGAGAGCGGCCGGGACTGGATCTCGGGACACGCGCGCAAGAAAGCGAGGTGCGTCGTGCTCTCGGGTTCCGAGAGCAGTCCGATTGGAAGCCGATGACGAGGAGTCGTCATCGGATGACGACGATCAGTACGAGGCGGGCGAGGATGGCGATAGGTCTGAGGACCGCGAAGATGTCGATGCTAGGCCCATGGACATCGTCGCCTACAACATTCCAGCGACATCGGAAAGTGGGCACTTCGTTTCCGGGAATGTCGCTTCCAGAGCCCCGATGAGCCAGGCGATTGTTACATCAAGTGCTCGTGGTCGGGACATGCACTCGATAAAGCGAGGTGCATCGTCCTCTCGGGCATCAAGAGCAGTGCATGCACAGCCCCCGTCCGATACGACCACATCGGATGAGGAGGACCAGGACGGGTCGCGAGAGGATAGCGAATCCTCTGAGGCGCGCGAAGATACCGATGCGCGTCCCAATGAAGCGATCCCGGTCAGGCATCCAGCGACGGCGAAGGGTGGGCAATGCAGCTCCGGGAACGTCGAGAAGAGGCCTACGATAGGCCAGGAGGTTGCAACATCCTCTCGGCGTGCGAGGAGCCCCAAACCGAACTTTACTGCGCGTGCGATGTGTCCCTTTGACAGCATCACTACCCCGAATTTCCATGGAGAAGACGATCCATATTCCGTAGGGAATGCAGCGGAAGTGCGCGAACAGTACAAGGTGGTGCGGAGGGACGATGGACCTAGCGCGACTCTCGCCGATATCTCCGACGAGAGGTTAAGTATCAGACAATACCTCGCGGGGGGCGCTAGGCCGAGGTATAGTAACCCGGACAGAGAAGCCAGGGCGCGGGAATTGGAGGAAATGCGCATTCGCGAAATAGAGCGCATTCGTCTCGACGTGGACGAAAAGTACGCGGCGTCCATCCAAACCGACATACCTCCAGTGAGGCGAACCCGAACCCCTTTGTGGATTCTCATGAAGAATGGTTTGCTGTCTGAAGAGGAGCGTCGCAGCATATCGTCCGAGGATCATCTACTTCAGATGATGCAGGACGTTGTGGCGCAAGGGCAGTGGCGTTTTACGTCTGCTATCGGGCAAGCGTTCTGCACGCAAGCCATCTCCACCGACGAGCTAAATGAGTGCAAGCCTATCGTGGAGCTGGCGCAGTTTCCGTGGAGCGAGAAGCTGAGAATTCGGTGGGTAGCTACTCTGAGGGAGACGTGGCTATTTCTTCAACGAGAGAAGGAGGCGCAAGAATGGGAGGTCTCGGGAAGAGCTAGGGCCGCCAGGATCCAACAAGACCGCGAGGCGGAACTGGTCTCCCGAATTGCCTCCTACGACAAGGAGTGGTCTGTGGAATGGGAGGCCTTGGTGTGGGACTACAATCTCCTGTTCCACTTCTGCGCCGATAACCCCTTCATTCGCGAGCTCTTGCCGCCCATGCCATGGAAACACAACTCCGAAGAGGCGAGAGTGGTGTTATCGATCTTGAAGGCAGCAAGTATCGATCCCATGCGTCCTCCACGAGAAGCGAGGCTCCTGAAGTGTTGGTTTATCGCCAACGGTTTCAGTAACCGGTTTGTCCCCCCTCTATTATCGTCATCTATTTTACCAGCTATTTTAGGGCTTCAATGCTATCGGATTCTCGTTCCAGTTCAGAGTTTTTTGTCGTTTTAACAACTACTGGATTGGAGGTATCGCTTATGAGTTATCGGCTGACTGTTGTTTGAATTGCAGTGGAACAAATATGTGCCATCCCCATGCGCGAATGACGCCGCTGATGATTGATAGGAACTCCGATAACGCACATTCGCCTTGGGATGGCGCATTATTTCTGTACGAGAAGCTAGGGAGGTTTCTCTTCGGGCATGTGGAGTACGCGGATGAAGATCCGGAGGTGGTAGAACTCCATCAGATGCTCGTTAACGAAGCGCGTGAATGCGGCAGAGCTGTAATACAGTTCACCCATCACGTAAGAGCGCGGACAGTCATCGACATGGCCTGTAGACACGAGGTCCAGTTTGAGCTGAGGTGGTGTCAAACCGATCTGGCGTCGTACATGCCATGGGAGCTTCTCGAAGAGCAATGCCTGTTTCGGGAAGACATCGACTTACTATATGTCGGCAGTGGATCGAGTAAGCCGTCCGCCACATCGTTTACGATCTTCACTTACAATTTTATGCATATCGTGTGTGAGTACTTATGTTTATCCACTGTCACGTGTGTACAGATATGGTAGGTGGTCACCTTATCGGAGTCCATGACGGGCCCGAGATGCAGGCTTGTCTCACGGCGATAACAAGTTTCTGCCGGAAGCAATGCGCAGCATCGGTGTCACGTATTCGATCCGAAGACGTCACGGAGGATTCTTCTCGGAATACTCGAGACATCGAGGGTGCCCAGGCTCTTATCGCCGTCCACGAGGGAACTCCGAATGGGCTCGGAGAGCGACGAGAATCTGCTCAAAGAAGGGAGCACGTAGAGAAGGTCTCTCTCCCGCCGCATATCGTGGTGGAGGACGTCGGCGATAAGAAAGATGAGAGTCCTTCAGAAGCTGCATCTCGGGAGGGGGAGGAGACGATGGACGTCGACTCCGAGAGGGAGGAGATCTCGGGTAACGAAGGAGATGCCAGTATCCCCGACCCCGGGTTCGATGACGTCCCGAATTTAAGCCGTGGGAGCGAGGAGCGAGAAGCCGATGTCACACCTGACAACGCCGAGGTCAGCCAGGAAGCTGAGAACCTAGCGGACCGGCGCACTACATCTGCAGGCGGTGCTACTGCCGAAGGCGATATGTCAGGCGTCGCTTCTTACATGGTCCCGGTTCCTATCGAAGCCGAGAAGGAATGTCGGGCTAAGGAAAACAACGATCCGCCTATCGTTGAGAGGGATTCGCAGCCATCGGAGCCTATTGTGTCTGAAGAAGAAGCGGCAATGCCTTCGGAGCCTACCGTACCTGAAGAAGGAGCGGCAACGCCATCAGAGCCTGTTGTGGCAGACGACGGGGACGAAACGCCTCTCGGATGGACCCAGGTAATGGCTGACCTCACGCTTGGAGATGGGTTGCTAAACCTACACAGTGGCCGAACCCCCGAGGACTTACGATTATTACACGGGGTAAGAACACAACGAGCCGTGAAGGTTTCCGAGGGAATAAATAGACAAAACCGTCCTTTTAACCTATCGCAATATCCGCCTATGTATGCTATGTTGTTTGCTTCCCCTCGAATCCGTGTCATAGAGACTACGCCCCTAACGACTATAGATTCTGTGTTTTTGTAGGACGGGTTATCGGAACAATGGAGAGAGCGAACTCTAGCGCAAGTCATCGAGGGCGTGATGGAGAAGAGGGAGTCCATTGTGTATCATCCAGGACTTCTGGAATCGCTCGCGAAACGCGTCCCTGATAACCCACCCCCGTATGAGTGTATGTTGCCCGAGAACCGCCACATCTGCACGTCTCGGATGCCCGACTGGAATAGAGAGCCCACTCTATGCTTCGAGGCTGCAAGTCACTCTCCGGAGCTGGTCGAGCAAAGTTTGGGTCTTATCGTCGAGCTTCTGAAGCACAGGTTTAGTTTTTTTACTCTTATCGTCCGATACTTTCCGATTTGCTTCCTCAAGTATAGTTCATGTTCGATATCTTGTGAACGATAACCCCTTAATACGATATGACTTGTACTGTACAAATGCACGTATCGTTTGCTAACTCACAGTGTCATTTCTGTCCCGCAGACCCCCTGGCAAGAAACTCGATGACATTGTAGACGATATGCTCGTCTTCGGCCCGGACAAGAGGAAAGCTGTGACCATATCGCTCAATCGTGCCGACTGGGGCTGCATTCTCCAGGACCGGCGAGAGCTCGACGGCTCTCTTATGGACTTCCTACTCCGGCATATCGTATACCGCGCTGACCCAGAGGTACGACGGCACTACGCGTTGACTCACAACTGGATGTCCAATTGCATGCAGTCGAAAATCGATGACGCAAGCACATGGGACGAAGTCGTGTATTACATCTATCGTACCGTGCGTACCGTATCTCGACTCGAGGACACACTAGTGGTTCCCTACCAGAACATGGGTCACTGGAGTATATTTGTCGTGGAGGACTCCCAGACGATACAATTCGACACGTTGAATATGCACCGGGACGAGCGAGCGGGCAACTTCGCGTTTGTGTTGCACATGGCGTGGGCGATGGCGAGGGGTGTTTCGCCTAAGTCGGCCATGTGGAGGAAGTGGCAAGGACGGAAGGTGAAAAGGTTGCCGATTCCAAAGCAAGCGTTGTCGTGGGAGTGCGGTTACGTGTCGTGCTTGGCATTCTGGCAGTACCTCGTCATACGTGGGAGTAGTCCAGTGTCCGATCCGGATTTGCTGCAGAACCACAAATGGCAGGACTGGGCGGGGTCAAAAGCGCGTAAATTGGTTAGTTCAGGCGTTCTATCTCGAGCTTATTTCCCCGCCCAATGGGTTTTCTAAGCCTACAGTTGATGTCTGGAGTCCTGTACAGGCATATGTTCTCGCCAGCGAGAACATGGAGGGCGATGATGAAACCATGGAGATGAGCCCGGAAACAGGAAGGAGGAATACGACGAGGGCTGCTATCGACTTGGGTATCGAGAAGACGATAGCATTGCAGCTCAAGGGATGTCGTGTGAGGCAGCCTCTCGGCGAAGCACCTAGGGAAGGGGTGAAGAAGCCGGGCACGAAGAGAAAGCCGAAGAAGAAGTAGGCTCAGAGCTTCTTCTTCTTGTATTTTATATGTACGATAGGTTAGGCTCAGACATATCGTCCGACGATAGGTGTGTATACATTCATTTTCCGATCAAATACCGGACGAATCTGTACTGTACATTCCATTATGTACAAGAATGTGTTGGTAATGAAATGATCGCGAAGATGTCTATCTATCCTGGCTATCGTTTATCTATGCATAATAATGTGTATTTGTCCTACCAATCCTGTTTGTATCCTGTCGAGGACTATACCTCCCGCGATAAGAACTATAGGAGCGAGAGCAGTATACCTCTTCCGATAAGATGAACATATGTAGGAGAGGACGATGGACCACAATATGGCAACCCGATAACGCGGTGGCGTTATCGGATCTCTAAATTAAGAATATAGCCTATTGGCTATGCTTACTGCGTAAGGTTCTCGGGAGCACGAGCCGAGGAATGTCGGTAACCTCGCGAATCTAAGAAATCGCGCAGTCTTTGAAGCCTCATTCCGAGCCCGTCTCGGTTACAAGGGAACGAATGAGCAATCTGCAGCAGTGGATGAAGCATGCCGGCATCAATATCTGCCTCGATTCTGGACAATGTCGCATCCATACTTCGTAACCCGGCGTCCAAGTGCTGCGCCAGTATCGGTTGCCGATACGCCTTATCGAGGAGCTTCAAAATGAGTTGGTGCATGCGGTCGAAGTCATCTGACCACACACTTCCCAGTTCTCGTGTTGGCGATGTCTCGAAACATACATCTCGGTCACATGATCTTGTCTCTATTGTCTTGGGGACCGTATTGACAACGCCATCTGCAACGACAGCCGAGAACTTTTAGTGATGCATACAGTGCGCAGTAGACGATATGACAGTAACCCTCGTAACAGCAATGACCATCTTACCGTTGAAGCTCGATGGGGCAGTTCCAGCGATAGTGGGTCTTATCTCCCACGTTCGTGGGGTCGAATTTATCCCGCACGAATGTGGTCTCGACGTCCTTTCGGCCTGATTGCTCACCGTTCACGAAATCCATTACTCTATCCCATGGAATGTAGGCGATAAGCTTCGATTGCTTTCCCTCACCGGGGTCATGATCAGGAAGACCATGGAGGTCATCAACAGCGGACTTCGTCTCCCTCTCGGCCTCAATATTCCACCTCAGATCTTTCCAAGTTAGCAAACCAGGTGGAGGCTTATGTAATGCATCACGCATCCTAAGAACCTTGTGACCATGCTTCATGAGGTACCGAGCGTGCGGGCCTTCTCGGATAGCTGTATCTAGATCTTGCACACCCTCCTCACGCACACCAGCAGGCTTCTTTCGACCCTGCCGCCTCCATCCTCTCGCTGCCACCCCGTTATCGGCTCCACTCCGAACTGGTACCTCACTTGCATCCACACCTGGGAAGACCAGCGGCAGGAGATTCAGATCCAGGAACTCCATTCCCGCTGCCTATCGGTGACACTCTACTCTCCCGCGAGCACAACAAATGGCGCCGCAATGAACACGGGCTGGGGAGACGTTGCAAGCCGAGTCCAACATAAATCATCTACATCATATCCGCTCCTCGGATTGCTCGGATGATACTGGCTACTCGGCGGCGGAGGGCGGGTGGATGGGTCCCACCGGTACACGTGGGCGTGGATCCGTTCCTAGGCCGATAGCCAATATGGTGTTATCGGGTCTCGGGGTCTGCGCCGATAGCAGGGGCGGGCAGGCGCTTATCGGGATGGATCGGGCAGGGATCTCGGAAAGGGCGAGAGGTGCTGGAAGGAAAAGACGCGGACAAGGGGGCGGAAAGATGCTTTTGGGGGACGGCCGCGGGAGACGGAAAGAAGACCAAAACAGGGCCTGACAGCCCGAACACGGATTGAACCTAGTGAGCAGGGATCTTGAAGGAGCTTTTATTCATATTCTTAGCATGTTGCAAGGTGTTCTTTTCGAGTTTCTCTTGGTATGTTCTTTGTTATTTATAATCCCACGCCATAAGACAAGGAAACTATCAATGGTATGTATTTGATCTATGTCATGCCTCTGTTCAGGTTCTTACAGTTGCAGATCATCACATAGCTGGCCATCGATTTCACGGTAAAGCTTCTCTCATGTTTGATGGAATCAATTTAAAGGCCTTTGCACATCTAGAATTTATGGAGTTCATAGAGGGTAGTGTATGTGATGGGGATGTAGCTAACAATATTCACAGTGGAATAAGCTGCGACTTCATCCAAGTGAATGCTAGCTTGAGTTACTATCTTCCACCTATTCTCCAAGTTGTGGCATGTATGAGGTTGAAGAAGTAAGTGACATATCATCAATCAATATTATGCAGTATTGCTGTTAGAGCTTAAATGACAGTTTTTGTTGTTTCTACTTTCAGATCCGGTGTCGTGTAGAGAGGGGAGCGCCTTGAGAATTCGCAGGGAATCTGGCTGCGACTGGAGATTGTTTGCTCGGGAATCCAATCGTATCTTCAAATCTTCAGGTCTTCAGTCTTCAAACTCCTCCCCGTTGGCCTATCCTGTGGTGGCTCTAAAGGGTTAAGGGTGAAGGTGGGTGATAAGAAACCACGGCCTCGGACGGGTAAAACGGGACGGCCAGACCACAAGCTGAAACCGTCCGAAAGATTGGCTCCTAAAATTCAAACCCACGGTGACCAGCAAACGTGCCTCACCGGTGGGAACGACATAAACACGACCGTGTGGGCAATTAACCCCACTTCGCCGCAACAGAGTTTACAAGAACAGAATTGAAATACAACTAGCCTCCAAAGCTGGCTTGGAATCACAAAAAAAGAAATCGGACCACAAGCCACAACACACTTGTCCCCATCTTCTCTTCTCTTCAAGCCTCAAGTCTTCAATTCTTCCATCCTTCAACTCCAAAGTCTTCAAGTGTTCAAAAACACTAGGAAACTCAAAAGAAGTGTTCAAAAACACAATGGAAAAGTTTCACCAAGGCTGTAACCTTCAAACAAGTGACACCGATGACTCAAAACTTCAAATACTAAGTATAATGGCTCTCTGGAAGGCTAATTTAGACAACTAACACTCCTCCAAATTTCAAGTCAATCTAAACTACTGTCCGAAAGTTATGGACAATCAAAGTTCTGCCTACCCTTATTCATTCAAATCTCTATAACTTCTTGCTCACAACTCCGAATTTCAATTGTGATATCTTTCTAGAAAGCTAAGATAGAGACGCACAGTCCCTCCAAATCTCAAATCAAATTGAGAACTACAGAAAAAGTTATGGCTCCTCGAAACCTCTGCCTCTCAATGGATGGCCTCGGGTTTTCACAGAATTAAAACCTCAATAACTTTTTCTCTACAACTCCAAATTCAAATTTTAAAACGAGTATGAAAAGCTCTTGAAACAAGGAACAAGATCACAAATTTTCAATTCCATATCATTCAAGCTCAACGAGTTACACACAGTCAAAGTTCTGCTCCAAAACCCTTCCTCTCTCACCCGCGCACACACACACACTAAGGAATATCTTTCTCAACTTTTCCACCTCAAGTGGACGTGGGCACTCCAGCCCATGTCACCCTATCCAAAGTACCCCACAAGGTACTTTGCTACTTTCTTATCCTTTCCACTTTCAACCACATAAACCCCCTAGTCTTTTATTTATTGGAAGACTAAAAATTTAGACCTTCCAACCAACAAGATAAGTAAAATAAAAAAAATAACTAAAAAATAAATAAATAAAACTTATCGTAAGATAGCTGATGGAACGGACGTATAAAGGTGTTGATTCGCACAACCTGATCGCCAAGTCGTGGACTTGGTTGGCTGGAAATGTCGTGGTCAGTGGCCGCCGCCAGTCCGGGTTCGAACCCGATCGAGCCCGTCGAGTGGTTGAGCGGCCCACGGCTTGGCTCGCTAGTGAGGCAGGAAAATACCAGTCAACCCGCTACCTATCCCCCTGAGCAGTGACAAGAGCGGTGCAGCACCTACATGCTAACACTTGCCCAAATCCTCAAACCGTGGTTCTCACCACGACCAAACCTTTTTATCCCAACTCCTTACTTATTAAAATCCACACATATAAAGACTAATACTTGTATGTACATGATGGAAGAATTTCCATCAGGACATTCACCCTCTCTAAACCTGCACATCCTCTGGTATGTGCCAAGCTTAGTCATCCTCACTATCTTGGTTGTCCCGAACTGCATCTTCTAAATCTTCATCTTCATCTTCAGCTTGATCAGTGTCATCAAATTGTTGTGGATCGAGAATGTCCTCTAAGTCTTCAAGATGAAACCTGTCACTCCTTCGAAAGACTTTGATGCGTTTCCCAGCCACTGGTACACGAAGAGGAACTCCATCTAACTCTCGAAGTGAATAAGTGCCATTGAGGTGCACTTTAATCACTACATAGGGTCCAATCCATCTCTTTGCAAATTTCCGTACCGTGCTGTGTTGATGCTCCAATGTACTATCAAATACAAGGACCCAATCACCCTCTCTGATCTGTTTTCTCCTCAATCGATGTGTTTTGTCAAAGCGTTCTTTGTTGCCCAATCTAGCAGTTTTCATCTTCTCCAAGGCTATCTCAAGGTCCTCAGGCAATCTTGCCAACTGCTGAATACGAAGTTCCAACAGTCTTTCCCTACTGATGCCATCTTCCCATGAAAGAAACACCCATGTGGGAATATCGTTCTCCACCGGCATGATAGGTTTCTGCCCATACATAAGTTCTACAGGCATGTAACCGGTAACCGTACTATGTGTTGTTCTATCAGCCCATAGTGCAAACGGTAGCAATTTTGGCCATAAACTAGGCTTCCCTTTGCAAGCTTTGACTAGAGCATGAATGATTGGAGGATGTCCCCTCTCGATCTTGCCGTTTGCCTCAGGATTGTAAGCAGTTGTCAGTTTCAACTGCACACCATATCGCTTGAAAAATTCTTTGGCTTCCGTAGCATTCAACTCTCCTCTGTCAGCTCTCATTCGGCCAATACTCCCATACCGACTAAAAATATCTTCAAGTATAAATCGGCATACATTCTCCGTGGCCTTGGTCCTCAATGCTCTTCCCTCAACAAAGTTTGAGAGTTCTTCTCGGGCCAAAACAAGGTACTTCATTCCCCACATTGCACTTGGCATAGCAACCAAATCGATCATCCATTGAAAATGGATTGCAATGGGATAAGTTGGATGCAATTCGTCTCTGTGTCGCACCTTGGATTGTAATTGGCATACTACACAAGAAGCTACAAACTCCTCAACATCTTTGTACAGCCCCTTCCACCAATATCTCTCCTTGATTTTTGTATAAGTGGCCCACACTCCTCTGTGACCGGCCCAGAGTGTATCATGAAGCTCTTGTAGGATTTGGGTCTTGGTTCCAGAGTCTCCCACCACTCTTAAAGGCACATCACCAGCTCTTTTTGCCCTCTTCCATAGAAATCCATCTTTCAGCAGATATCCATAGGACTGATGTCTGATGTCTTTGAATGTCTTATCCATCCAACTTCTTTGTCGTTCCATTGTGCTCAAGTAGAGCCCAATATCTCTCAACTTTCCTTCGTACAGCTCATCCTTGAAAGGCAATACTCTAGTGGACGTGCTTTCACCATCTATGTTCATCACATAGCCTCCGTGTAACAATTCTTCACCATGTTCGTGAGCCATCATCTCCTCTTCTTTGAAATACCTTGCTCTAGACAACATATCGGCAACTGAATTCTTTTTGCCTTCAATGTGAACTAGAACAGGATTCAAAGACTTGATGTAGGCTATCCAGCGTAGCATTGCAATGTCTGGTGAAGAACAATTTGCTATCATCCCCAGCAAAGGCAAGCAGTCAGTTTCTAAAACTACCTCCGCACCAATCAAGTAGTTCCTGTCTGCTTTTAAAGCTGTAAGGGCACCCCAGAGTTCTCTTTTTACTTGTGGATAAGCCCTTTGTCGCTCTGTCAAGATCCTTGCTCCAAATCGGATAGCAAATCTTTTCCCTTCTTCATCATCTTGTCCAACAGCCCATCCAATAGCTATTGGACTTGTATCAACAGTTACAATCACCGGTCTTCCACAAGTATAACTCACTTGTTTAAGAACCGATGGTGACTCCAGGATTTTCTTCAGCTCTATCATAGCTTTGTCTTGCTCACATTGCCAAACAAATTTGTTCCTCTTGCGCAATAGCTTGTAAAGAGGTTCTGATATATGAGCAAAATGAGGGATCCAAATTTGGTAGAAGACACAGGCTCCTAAAAACCTCCTTACTTCAGTGACATTGCTACAGGCCTTCATTCTCCCAATAGCATCCACCTTCTCAGGATTAGGCTTTCTTCCATAAGAACCACACAAGTGTCCAACCACCAAAATCTCATCAACCCCAAACTTGGACTTCTCAATGGAAAGAGTCAAATTGACCTCCTCCAATTTGCTCAAGATTTTGGCCACATCTTCAATATGATTACTCACAAAGGCTCTGCAACCATCATCTTGAATGGTTAAGTCTCTTTCTTTCTCCTCGCACCCCTTCATGGGAATGTCATCCACGAATGGTATGGTTTTTTCAGGCACAAAATCTCTTAGGATTTGATTCATGGCGCTCTGCATATGTGCCACCGAGTTGGTAGCACCTTGAGGCAATGTACACATGCGCACTAATCCAAGTGGAGTCTTCATGGTTGTTAAATCTCTGCTCTCAGCAGCGAGTTGAAATTGATCATAACCAGAGTATAGATCTCCAATGGAATAAATTGCATGCCCCGCAAATGCTTCAGCTACTTCATCAACATTAGGCCCCGAGCCTTTGTTTCTGATTGTCACTCCATTTGCTGGCTGCATATCTTGAATGAACCTCAATGCTCCCGATTTCTTTGGCACTGTGAACCATCGGTTGGAATATGGAGCCATCGAAGGCTCAAGTATGCCCATGCGTGTCTTTTCCTTAAGCAGCTCCACAAGCTTTGGTAGTAGAGCTCGAGGAACTGGAATTGGCTTCAAATCCCATGGTATATGTGGTACTGTAAAAATAACCATTGGTGCCACAATACTTGGTTGAACGCACCCAATCTCATCTGGCGAAGAAGCAAAGGCTTTTCCATGCATGGAAAGCATGTCCTGAAATTTCTTCTTCTCCGGCTCAGTCAAGAAATCATCTCCTCCAATCTTCAAGTTTGCCAACGTCTCTTTGGTAAACTTGTGTCCAATCCTTCTTGCTTCTCTCAAACTTGGCTCTTTCTCAGCTTGTTTGATATGATCATCAGTATCAGATGGTAGCTGAGTAGCCACTGGCTTCACTTTCTTGGCCACAGTTTTATATTTTGTATAAACTGCAGCCTCCGGTCTCTGTCCATCAATTTTGAAGTCACACAGCTTTGTTATTGCTGTTGAAATCTCATGATACATTGAACTTGTATGGACATTGACAATGCAATGAGTAATCTTCTCTTCATCCTTATCTGCCTCTAGATCTTGCAAAGTCTGTAAGATATCATCTGGCATTCCATTTTCTTCGTAAATACCAGAAATGCTTTCATCTACCTCTACAACATTCATTTTTTTAAGATTTTTCTCCATCTTTTTCACAAGCTTTCTACATACAGGGTCCAAGTCTTTGACACCCGTAAATCTTTCAAAGCCACACTTTGTCACACTTAAAAATCCACACTTAACACTAGTATGTACATTGGGGAATCTACCAGTCTTAGTTCCCTTAGCACCCGTGGATCCCCACATCCCACGTGTGCCCTCTAGAAATCCGAGAAGTTCGAAGAAGTTGGTAGAGGGATTTCTCTGAGTTGAAGTCGATGCCTCTCATTGTCAGGTCTCACCGTTAAGAACTGCACTGACCTCTTTCCATCAACACTTCGGATACGGGCATAATGAGACCCGTCATCCAACACTTTGGTCTCCATTCGTGAAGCAGTGATAAATGGTTGGCCCAAAATTATCGGATAGGCGCTAACATTTTGAACAAAGAAATTTTGTTCAACCTCTACATCTCCAATCTTCGTGAGTACTGCAGGGCAAGCACCATGCAACCGAGTCCGTCCACTATTAGCTGCTCTCATGACCCAACCATGATCCGTGTCGATTGGCCATTTGCCCTTCTCATAGACATTTCGAGATATTATGTTAATCTCTGAACCATGATCAACAAGGGCTAAAACGTGGTCATCGATCCCTCCGAGCTTTATCTTCGTTTCAGTAGTGGCCCTAGCCCAAAATGGTAGATCGAACTCAATCTTCTCTTCATTTTCTTTCATGTTGGGAAGATCATAAGAGAATTGAAAGGTTCGTGCTTCCTCCTTGGAAACTTCTTCTTCTTGACCTATTGGCTCACCCATCATAGCAAATACCTCACCAATCTCTGTCTCTTCATCTTCGGTCATGTGAGTATCTAAAGCTCTGACCATCACAGCCTCAGCTGTCATCTGCCTCTTCCTCTTGATGATGTCAATGATTAACTCATGGAAATCTTTCTTGGCTATGCCAAGTGCTTCTCTCAATGTAAATTCGATCTTGGCATCCAAGATCCTTTCCTCCAATACCCCTTTCAGATCAATAGAGGTCTCAATGTCTGACTGGAGCTTGTAAGCAGGCATTTTTCCCTTCACCTTGGTAGAGTCTCCTTTTTCTTCTCCTCTTTTGCTATCACTGGAATGTCTGCTTGGCCCATTCTTCTCTTTCTCTTTATTCTTCTCCCACCATTCCTTTGGTAACGGTGCATCACTAGGGCGCACAGTACTAGGGTCCGTCGGCTTTGAACGTGTAGGAACCCTCTTTCTCATCTCCTTTGCAGGCTCATTCTGCACTGGAGATCTTCTCTTTGCTTCTGGCTCAACACCATCGTCAGCATCAAGTCTTACACGTTTTTCTTCAACGGAGGCCTCGCGGAGCTCATCATTGTCCTTTTCTTCATACATAAATGCTCTGATGCTATTTGCATCAACTGGATCTTCCCATCCAGTTGCATTTCTGATGGCTTGAGCTCCTCTCTTCATTAATATTTGAGTTTGAACAGATAAAGCTTTATCTGAATGGTGCTCGACTTGAACGTGGTAAGTATCAGCTTCGTGCACTTGTACGTAGCTGGATCTTGCCATCTTTTCTTCCATGAGCTTCCTCATTCCACCTCTTCCAAAATTGGTCCCCAATGGAGAGTTTGTTGAGGCATCGTGAATCTTCCCATCTTTGTAGTAGACATGAACATTCTTGAGTGCCTCTTCATACGATTCACAGCCTCTGAGATTGTGCTCAGTCTCCTCATCACACCAAACACACCTCCTTGAATATTTTCTCGCACCATCGGATGGTTGGGAAGAAGAAGCTCCCCTAGCCTTCTTCAACTCAGTAAATTCCACCCTTAGCTCTCGAAAACCCTTAATAAGTTCTTCGAGGGCATTTCCTTCGGTGGTCTTAGTGGTTTTCAAAGTAGGTCCCGAAGTTGTCGAAGGTGTTGGGGCAAAAGACACCTTAAGAGACTTCGGAGTCTGAATAGGCTCCACTTCAACGCCTCTTGACCTCACACGCCGTTGTTTGGCCAAGAGAATCACCGTTTCTTCAACCCTCCTCCAATCATTGGTAAAGCCCCCTTCTGTCGTACGATCTCCAAGGAGTAGAAGCAGCTTGTCTTCAAGTGCAGCATCTGTTGCTTGGAGAAAAAGTTCTGCCTTCCTAGAATCCAAAAGGCGCCTCTCTGCCATGGGTAGTTGACTGAACTTCTTCTCAAAGTCTCTCAACAGCTCGTTGGGACCCATCGAATTCCCAGGCCGTTGCTCCACCCATTCAAGAAATGACCTCTTTGTCATTCTCTCAGAGTCTTCATCAAAGTATTCATCTCGGAGCCGCTCAGCAAAGTTTGGCCATGAGATGACCATCTCGCGGATCTCTTGAACCCGGTCGCGAATGTCAGGTACAACCGCCATACCAAAGATGTGCATCATTTGATTGTCATCAACCTGATGCACTTCCATCTCACACACGTAGGTTCGCAAGAACTTAGAGATGTTCTTGCCATCGAACCTTCCAATCTTGGAAACAACAGCTTTAAGAGCCTTAGTGGCACCTTGCCCACCTTGATTTGCTCTATGTTGTTCCATGAATAGGGCCAACGCCCCTAAAATGTCCTCCATAGGCATTTGGACTCCACCGGTGCCTCTTCCTCCAACACCAGCGGTCCCATCAGCGTCTCCCATAGCAAAACCACGCAAGTCGCCTCAAAACTCTCTCAGTGGAAGCACCAAATGTCGTGTAGAGAGGGGAGCGCCTTGAGAATTCGCAGGGAATCTGGCTGCGACTGGAGATTGTTTGCTCGGGAATCCAATCGTATCTTCAAATCTTCAGGTCTTCAGTCTTCAAACTCCTCCCCGTTGGCCTATCCTGTGGTGGCTCTAAAGGGTTAAGGGTGAAGGTGGGTGATAAGAAACCACGGCCTCGGACGGGTAAAACGGGACGGCCAGACCACAAGCTGAAACCGTCCGAAAGATTGGCTCCTAAAATTCAAACCCACGGTGACCAGCAAACGTGCCTCACCGGTGGGAACGACATAAACACGACCGTGTGGGCAATTAACCCCACTTCGCCGCAACAGAGTTTACAAGAACAGAATTGAAATACAACTAGCCTCCAAAGCTGGCTTGGAATCACAAAAAAAGAAATCGGACCACAAGCCACAACACACTTGTCCCCATCTTCTCTTCTCTTCAAGCCTCAAGTCTTCAATTCTTCCATCCTTCAACTCCAAAGTCTTCAAGTGTTCAAAAACACTAGGAAACTCAAAAGAAGTGTTCAAAAACACAATGGAAAAGTTTCACCAAGGCTGTAACCTTCAAACAAGTGACACCGATGACTCAAAACTTCAAATACTAAGTATAATGGCTCTCTGGAAGGCTAATTTAGACAACTAACACTCCTCCAAATTTCAAGTCAATCTAAACTACTGTCCGAAAGTTATGGACAATCAAAGTTCTGCCTACCCTTATTCATTCAAATCTCTATAACTTCTTGCTCACAACTCCGAATTTCAATTGTGATATCTTTCTAGAAAGCTAAGATAGAGACGCACAGTCCCTCCAAATCTCAAATCAAATTGAGAACTACAGAAAAAGTTATGGCTCCTCGAAACCTCTGCCTCTCAATGGATGGCCTCGGGTTTTCACAGAATTAAAACCTCAATAACTTTTTCTCTACAACTCCAAATTCAAATTTTAAAACGAGTATGAAAAGCTCTTGAAACAAGGAACAAGATCACAAATTTTCAATTCCATATCATTCAAGCTCAACGAGTTACACACAGTCAAAGTTCTGCTCCAAAACCCTTCCTCTCTCACCCGCGCACACACACACACTAAGGAATATCTTTCTCAACTTTTCCACCTCAAGTGGACGTGGGCACTCCAGCCCATGTCACCCTATCCAAAGTACCCCACAAGGTACTTTGCTACTTTCTTATCCTTTCCACTTTCAACCACATAAACCCCCTAGTCTTTTATTTATTGGAAGACTAAAAATTTAGACCTTCCAACCAACAAGATAAGTAAAATAAAAAAAATAACTAAAAAATAAATAAATAAAACTTATCGTAAGATAGCTGATGGAACGGACGTATAAAGGTGTTGATTCGCACAACCTGATCGCCAAGTCGTGGACTTGGTTGGCTGGAAATGTCGTGGTCAGTGGCCGCCGCCAGTCCGGGTTCGAACCCGATCGAGCCCGTCGAGTGGTTGAGCGGCCCACGGCTTGGCTCGCTAGTGAGGCAGGAAAATACCAGTCAACCCGCTACCTATCCCCCTGAGCAGTGACAAGAGCGGTGCAGCACCTACATGCTAACACTTGCCCAAATCCTCAAACCGTGGTTCTCACCACGACCAAACCTTTTTATCCCAACTCCTTACTTATTAAAATCCACACATATAAAGACTAATACTTGTATGTACATGATGGAAGAATTTCCATCAGGACACCGGTAGGCCTTAATCCTTTAAGGACGATGGCCAAATCTGGTCATAACGTGTCATAGATTATGCTGACTAAATCTACGACGTGTGAGGACTACATTTGGCCATTGTCCTTAAAGAATTAACTCTGTGGGTTTACAACATGCAATCATGGAGGACCTAATCATGGCTTCCAAAGCCCGGATATTATTGATGTGAATGCAAGTGATACTAATTATTCTGATGTGTAAGTTCAGGTGATTAAAGTCAATTTGGACATTGTAAACAGGTTAGTTTTTATCTCTAGTGATGATTGGACTGATTGATCAAGCAGATGGGATCACAGACATGATATGCTGAGTATGTCAAAAAGTGCAAGTATAGTTCCTTGCTCTCTACATGGACATTTCATTTAATTTTTGTTCCCAGGCTCCCAGCTCGTCTCGAGTTACGCTAAAGATTTGATTTTCCCAGCTTTCTAAGGGGCGGTTTACACTACGGACCAAGAACTCGTCCCATGCACCTCTAAAATATGTGATTGGCTCCATCAACTCGTCCCGGGATGACTTGGATTTACACTACGAGGAAAAAGAAAAGTGACCAAAGGATTTGAGGTCCTGAAAAGGCCTAGAAATAGGCCTAGTGGATAATGTTGAAGGGTCCCCCGAATTTTGCGGTGGGAGAGGCAAAAATGGTTCTCTCATTGCTGAACGAGGAGACCATGGGCCTGAAATGCCATTTGATTATTTTTTTTATTTTATTTTTTTTGGTTTCTTTTAGGGGGCCCAACGTTACTGTAGATACAATGGCGGCCACCCTTTTTGTATTCTTGGCTTGTTTTTTTTTCTTTGTTTTTTTTAGGCAAAACTTCCCTTTTTAGGCATTCATTAAAAAAAATCAACACACCCACTTTTTAGTACATGGTCATTCCTCCCGGTCCAAGTTTGGTTTACACTTAGTGAGAGGCCCAAGGGCTTTAAAAATTACATTTCTGTGAAGTGTGACCATGGAAGTGTGACCATGGTATTAATCCATTTTCCTTGGTCATGGCTCTTGGTCTGTAGTGTAAACCGCCCCTAAGCTAGCCTCACATTATTAATTTATTTGTATTGGTTTGCCAATTACGTCAAAGGGTGCATGTTGTCTTGATGGCTTAATTAGTGTAATTCATGTTTCTTGGTCTTCTCATTATGATCTATGTGACCATCAAGCACCACGGCCTTGGTGTAGTGGTTTGGATCATGGCACACCGGTGAGGTGATTGTGAGTTCAAGCCGTATTGCCGGCATGGTGCCTACCACCATAGTCCACCCAATTATGCGGGGGGTCCCAAGGCCTTGTTGTATGGGGACCCACAAAGCCCTTGGGGGAGATGACATGTCGGTTGTCTCTAAGGCAATTAGTGTAGGGAAGCACTTAGTGTAGAAAAGTGTTTACCCTCAAGAGAGGGGAGTAGTTCTATGACACTAGCCTATGTCCTGTGGCCATATGCTTAGTGAAGAGAATGAACAAACACTGTATTCACAACCTTAGAGGCTCTGGGCTTCCGAATCTTAGGAATGCAGGTGACGTATCGCAAGTCTGCTACCTTTGTTTGAGGAGCAGAGATACTTTCACAGATTTCATATTTTATCGATACAAAATTTAGATTTGACATATGAGAACAATATATTTGGGCAGTCCCTGTTTCTCACGATTGCCACATTACACAGTCAGTGACTGATTGATAAGATTGATTGACTGACGGGAAATTTTCTGGATCAGGTTGACCCTTGACCCTTTACCGCCAAACTGGGACTCCGGAGGTGCTAAAACTCAACTTGCATGAAATCCATGAGGAATTAGGCTTTGAGATACCAAGTTCAGATTTGCGCACGCATTACATGAACACTCTCCAACAATCATGTCATGGTTTGAAGTTATAGAACTCTTGGGAAAGCTGGGAATACAACACAATATATATCAAATACACTAAAATACAATGACTACAGTGACTACAGTGAATACCATGCCACATTCTATGTTGTATTTCACATACATGCACATTGATTTTAGTCTTAAATTTTGATTGAACTTCGTCTTTGAGACATTCTTCATTGTTCTCTGATTGTTGATCTCTCTCCTCACATACAAAACTTCCGCTTTGATTTGTATAAGGTTGGAACATTTTTGTACACAATCAAGTAGGAAAAAGCAAAAAAAAATCACCGATTGGAAATAATTGTGTATAGATATTTTCTTCACATATGATATATCAATGCAAAGCTATCAACCTAGTGCATATGTGAACTGCTCTTATTCAAAGTAAAAAATTTCTTGCAAGAATCTAGTGATGGTTAAAATAGTACACCCTCCAAAATCCACAGTTTTAGCTACCAATACACGGTAATTTTAAACACTATAATCTATTCCATCAACCGTTGGATGTTGCGCAAAATTTTCCCAAAGTTCAGGTCATGGGTTAAGTTCAATTTTGTAAGGTTAGATATTATTATTAATCATTGTATTTCCATCAAGTCCGGTTCAAAGAAAAAAATCAGTGGAAATTTTGGTATTCCAGAAATAGGTCGTGGGTGGTAAAGGGTTAAAGGTCAGTGGGGGACCATATATATGGTAACATATTTTACTCTTAGCATACCAAAAAAATACTAAAAATTAGCAAGACATGCACCTTTGGATTTAAGATTCTTCAACCAAAATCTTTCATTTTGAGGTCATTTCAATATTTCAACCTTATCATGGTCAAATACAACACCATACAAGTAGAATATATGACTAGTTTGCAACTTCTGAAGCATGTAGTAGGTGCAATAATGATCTAAATCAGAACCGTCACGTGTCATTGGATTGAGATTAACACAAATCAAACTCTTGAAACTATTGTATACATCAATTCTTACACCTTGTATGTCGAATATACATAAAACATCATGTTGGAACCCAAATGTGGCTTCTCAGACCTGGAAGTGTTAATGAACCGAAGGAGGGAGAAGTCTGGAAAGCCTCACAATGTTGGTGTAAATATGTGAAACCGGATGAAGTTGCGGAGGCACTGAAATGTTTTGTTCCCTCCAATCCATGGATATTAGGGGTAGTCAGAGTGCGTGAGAGTGAGAGACTCTTTCCACCTGCTGCGAACGTGGCTGGATGAGATTGGCTGTCGATGACGCCCCCGCGAGCGAATATTCTTATCTTGTGAATGGTTCGCACGGTCGTCTCTCTTGCTCCGGAGGTGAAAAGAAGCTTGTGAGAGGCTTTCGCGTGCAAAGTTTTTGACCTTTCAGCTCTAAGTTTCACCTATCTCTTCATTCGGACTGTAACAACCGACACTTTCATCCCGTAATTCATCCTAAGTAACCCGTAATGCATCTGGATCCCGAAGTCAATGGTGGAAATCCAATAGGAACCACGAGAGATGCTTTATTCTTCTTTAGTGCGCGCAAGGGGTCGTCACAGTTGCGGGGAGTGGAGAACTCTCCCCATTGGTCCGGAGAACCAACTTGGAGAAGTTCTAAATTTCCAGTAAATCACTACTTAACCCCCAAATATTACTTCTAATTTCAAACGTAGGATCTAGACTTATTGAGTAACTTACATAAAAAATTTCATAAAGTTTGTCCAAACGGATTGAAAGATTATAATAGTGTTTGAAGTAGTGAAAAGGGTCCATTGTCTTCCCTGCGTTTAGTAGACCAGCAGACTTTGACTTCACTTGGTGTCAAATTTTTGCACTACACAAGGTCTAAATCCATTTCCACCATGTTAAGCATGATGTTAGTTCCTTGTACTCCATATTTTACAGGTAGAGAAAGGGTGTAGCATATTCAAAAAAATTGTGCAAGGAGTGGAGGTTCAAAAACTGTCAATTTGTGTTATATTTTTTTGGTAAACTTAGTATGTTTTAGAATGGGAATCCAAATGGCCAATAAGAAGGTTTACACCACACAACGCTGCAGAAAAAACAAAAAGTAAAACATATAATGATCTCAAAGTTTTATGTGAAAAAGAAGAAGTTTTTTTGGTACCTTGCCTGACAATGTGCGATAATGTGTGAAAATGATTGACTTGGATTTTCATGTTTTTTTTCACTAAAGGCAAGAACTTCTTTTTGATAGACAAAAGAAATATTATTACTTGTTAGGAATGATATTTGGGGGTTAAGCAGTGATTTTCTGGAAATTTAGGGGTTTAGCGGTGCTTTACTAGGGTTTAGGATTTAGAGTTTGAGGTTGTGAGCCGTAACCGGACTCAAATCTGTAAGAAATAAGGCAAAGTTAGCATGATGATTACAGTACAACGATGTAATTGTTTCATTTCATGCAGCACACGATAGTTTGTGAGGGTTCTCAACATTCATCATCACCATATTGATTTCTTAAATTCCTTCAAAGTGCCTTCAAATGTGAAATGCGTTCAAAGTTACAAATACTTGTTTGTTTTACCAAAATTTGCTTGCTATTGCTATAATGAGTGGTTGATATTTGGAGGTGCCTCTTACAGTGGAGAGGGTTGATTACATGCATTGGGTGTCATGAAAAGCTCAGGGCGAATTGACCCCCTCGTTGGTACTTACCTGAGGTGGGCCCCATCTCAATTGCACGGGGTCATTTTTATGGCCCTCTTATTTTGGGGGGTCGAGAGGCTTTTTTGGATTTTTTTAACAAATTTGGGGCCTACGATCATTGTTTGCTGTAGAGGACCCTCTCTTGCTATAAATAGGGCCCCATCCAAAAACAAAATAGGGGCAAGGTTTGGCCCCACCACCTCGTGGCCCCCTTGGGTAAGTACCAACGAGGGGGTCAATTCGCCCTGGGCGTCATGAGAGGTGACTTTCAACTTGATGGATGTTGGTTGTTACATGCACTAGCTGCCATTAGGGGTGACTTTTGGCTTGATGGATGTTGCTCTTACAAGTAGACTGCTATTGTAGAGATCAAATATTTGTTACAGACTCAAGCCAACTATTGTAAAGAATTGGTTGTTGTAACAAATACTCATGTAAGAAGAGCAAACTATATCGTACAATACCCTCCCATAGATATATGTACTCTCACCAGGCCTTTTTTTTTGGTTTCAGAGTTTTAGCCAGATTTGGCCAGAGTGGCGACACAAACTTTTTGACGACGGCAAGTTTGGCGACACAAAGTTTCTTTCAAAACCATACTAAACCAAATTTTCTTTATAACTATCCATTTTGGAGAATTCATCTCTATAAACATAGATTTGTACATCCTTTTTGGCGACAAGTTGGAGTTCATTAGTAGCAATATGGCGATATGCCAACGGCCATCAATGAAGTTTTGGCGATATAAAATCTTAAGATTTCCCAATTTTTCGGGAATATTCTATTTTTGGAAATAAAATTTCGCTTTTTGGCCTTAGGTCGCCAAAAAAAAAAGCCCTGACTCTCACTCATCCACTATGAATTTAGAAGTCAAATATTACTGAACTTAGAAGTCAAATATTTCTATATCAAAGAATCTCCATCAAGATTTGGTTTCTTAGTACAGTAAGATCTAACTTTGAAACTCACATTAGTAGAGTGAGATTATGTAAACTTATAGGAGGGTAGTGTACAGTGTTCCATTCTATTGTTGTCACAATGGTAGGGTATTTCATTTGTGCATATTCTCTAATTTTTACTTTAAATTACTGGAAAATATGGGACCAGTCAACCGGGAAATTATTCTTCCTTTTTCAAGCACTCTTGGAACAAGTCCAAGCCTTATTTTGGAGCAACTCAGAAACATTGTGCATTATTGAGAGGGAATAATTGGCCTTATTATTCCCAGATCCACTTTATTAACCCCTAAAGGACTAAGAGGACCAAAACGGTCCTCTGGTGAATTTGGGCAGGTACCTACAATTCGAAAAAAAATCCTTTTTAATTGGAATTTTTTTTCAAGATAGGATCTGATAAGAGCTTCGTGGAGATTTTTTTAATTTTTTTTTTGGATTTGTGGTTTGAAAGTTAGTACCACTTAAGCCAAAAGTGGGGACTCCGGGCACCTCCAAAAATTTTGACAAAAGTTTCTATTGACATTGAGATTTTTCACACATATAAAGAATATTTCCTTCTTTAGAAATTTTCCAAAAAAATTCTTGTCTTTCGTGTAAAAAGACATTTTATTCCAAGTCAAACATTTTCACACATTGTCGGGCAACGGGGAAAAAAATTTCATCTTTTCTACATAAAACCTAGAGATCTTCATATTTTTCACTTTTTATTTTTTCAACAACAATATGTGGTGAAAACCTTCTTATTGACCATTTGGATTATCATTTAAATACATACGTAGTTCACAAAAAAATAAAACGTGAAATGGCAATTTTTGAACCTCCACTCCTTGCACACTTGTTTTGAATATGCTACACCTCTTTTTTACCTCTAAAAATTGGTGTGTTGGGAAATAACATCATGCTTAAGACAATGGTAAAATATTTCAACCTTGTACAATGCAAAAATTTGATACAAAATGAAGTTAAAGTCAGCTGATCTACTCAACGCAGGGATGAAAATGAACCATTGTTTTGACTTTAAACACTAAAATCTATCAATCCGTGCGGTGGATTGCAACCAAAATTTGATGGCATGTTTATATGGAAGTCTATTTTAAGATCTTACGGTTGAAAATCCGAAATTCACTTTAAAATGTGATTTTCATGTCTCTTTTTGACAGTGGCAGTTTTGGACTGGTTTTAGAGCGAAATAGCTCTTAGTCCTTTAGGGGTTAATCCCTAAAGGATCAAATCATTCTAGAGGAATCCAGACTCCATTGATTTGAACTTGCCTTCGAGCAGCTAGCAAATACCCTTGAACAGACCTCATAAACATCTTTGAAAGGGCCTAAAAACAATATGCGGGAGGGAGAATCCGGAGGGTGCCCCAGCAGCTTTCCAGATTCTGGCTTGGGATGTGAGCTTTGGTGCATCGTGACAAAACACTTCCGCGACTGCGCACATTCTGCCAAAAACAGGCTCTTTTTTGCGCATACAGACAATCCACATGCCCTACTGACACATACACTTACTAGTTCACATGCATTGAATAGTAGCCCCTTTATGGCGTGCACTAGAATGTTTGCGACTGAACAATATGCGGGAGGGAGAATCTTTCTTCTAAACTTATTTGAGATGATGTCGTGAAACAAATGTGAAATTTGACAGTACGGGTTAACCCCAAATGATAAAAGTTCTGAGGTGGGCTTTTGCAACTCTTGGGCATGTTGCAATGGTTGCCATGGTTTTAAATTCTAATTTTTTTGTATATAGATGCAAGACAACAAGAGGTACATGGAAATATCATATTTATTTTCATTGGACCTTTGGAAAAAATGTTATACCATCTTAAAAAAACTTCTTGAGTGTGGGCAGGTTGAACAACTTCAAAAACATTTGCTAGGATATTGTTTTGAATGTGAGATTTTAACCCCTAAAGAACTCTGACAATTTCACACCAAAATTGTAGATTCTAGTGCAACGAGTAAGGAAGGAACCAAAACACTATAATTATACTTTTGACCATAAGATCTCAATAAAGGATTAATAATTAACATACTCACAAAATTTCCAAAACTTTAATCGCACAGATTGAAAGATTATAGTGTTTGAAATCAAGAAAATGGTTCATTTTCTTCCTTGCCTTGAGTGGATCATCATACTTTGACTTCACTTGGTATCAAATTTTTGCACTATACAAGGTCTAAATCTTTTTCCATTTGTGTTAAGCATGCTCTTAGTTCCCTATACACCAATTTTTTGAGGTAAAGAAAGGGTTTAGCATATTCAAAACAAGTGTGCAAGGAGTGGATGTTCAAAATTGTCCATTCACATTTTAATTTTTTGTGAACTTAATATGTTTTAGAATGATAATCCAAACAGTGAATTAAGAACTTTCTCATCACATATTTGTTGTTGAAAAAATAAAAAGTGAAAAATATAAAGATCTATAGGTATAATGTAGAAAAGATGACAATTTTTTCCTCGCTAGCCTGAAATGTGTAAAAATGTTTGACTTGAGTTAAAACAAAAATTTACACAAAAGAAAAGGTTTTTTTTGGATATCTTCAAAGAAATTGATTTTCTCTATATGCATGAAAAATCTTAATGTCAATAGAAAGTTCTAACAAAATTTTGGAGTTGTTCGGAGGCCCTATTTCTAACTTTGAGTGGTACTAACTTTCAAACCATGAATCTAAAAATAATAATAAAAACACCTCCACAAAGCACTCATCATGGACAGTCTAGTATAAAAATTTCAAAAAAAATATCCTTAAATTTTTTCGAGGAACCTGCCCAAAATCAAAATTGTCCCCCTAAGGAACACTTGGTCCTTTAGGGGTTAATTAATGGCAAGTAGTATTATTTCCTTCCATATTGTCAAAATGCATTGCTTGCCATTGGTAAAAAGTGCCATTTTAACCCAAATAAAAAGAATTCACACATTATCACACATTATTGGGCAAGGTACCAAAAGAACTTCTTTCCACATAACACTTCAAGATCTTCATATTTCTCACTTCTTATTTTTTTATCTACTACAAGATGTGATGTAAACCTTCTCATTAGCCGTTAGAGTTTTCATTCTAAAAAATATCAAGTTCACAAAATATTAAATTGTGGAATTGGCAATTTTTGAACCTTCATTCCTTGCACAATTTTTTTTGAATATGCTACACTCCTTCCCTACCTCTAAAAATTGGTGTACAAGGAACTAATATCATGCTTGACATGATGGCAATGAATTTAGACCTTGTGTACTGCAAAAATTTGACACCGAGTGAAGTCAAAGTCAGGTGATTCACTCAACGTAGTTACAAAAATGAGATGCTTTCTCTACTTCAAACACTATAATCTTACAATCCGTGAGGTCAAAGTTTATAAAGTTTTAAGAGTCCTTTACTTAATAAGTCTTAATTGAGATCTTGCAATTATAAATAGATTACATGTTTTTGTTTCCTTCATTACTCATTGCACTAAAATCAACAGTTTTAAAGTGTTTTTAGTGAGAAATTGTCAAAGAAATTTAGGGATTAAAAGATAATTGCATTCAAAGTGAATTTTTTTGCCCGAATAGACACTTCTCCTTTAGGGGTTTATCCAAAAGGACATTTTGTCCCTCATGGACTTTTGAGAGTTAGAGCAGGTTCCTAAAAGTTGAATGTTGATAAATAATTTTTGATCATTTTGACAGTAACTATTTTGGTAAGTTTTGTGGAGATTTGTTTTCCTTTTTTGGATTTAATGGGAAAAAATTACAAACTATAAATATCAAAACTTGGACACCTTGGCAAGAAGGTACTGTAGAATTGAATAGCACATTTTTTTTGAGGCGGATGGTAGTAAAGGGAAGTCTAGGAAAAACATATTGACCTAGACATTATTTTTTAAAAAATTGAATGCATAGAAATGACATAAAAATAAGGGAGCAATGACCACGTGCCATACCTGTGGATATTGAACAAAGTTTTTACTTATTCAAAACCCCCCATCACCTGTGGATATTGCACAAAGTTTTTACTTATTCAAAACCCCCCATCATCTGTGATTCTTGGTGTGCAATGACTTAACACAAGGCAGAACCTACTTCCATAAACTTTATGCAATGAGTAGTAGAAAATTATGCCATTATTTTGAGTAAAATTACGTTGACCTTGTCCGAATACAGTCAAAAAGAAAACTATAACGCACTTTTCAAATGTATGTACAGTCGAACTTCTTTACATGTTAATGGTCGGGAGCGGAAAAAAACATAACACATATCGAAAATAACACCTATCAAGTTTTCAACCAATTTTTTCAGCCAATTATCATCCAATTTTTTTCATCTACTATGACAATTTTCATCCAAAATAATCACCCTAAACCCTATTTTACCCGTTTAGTCCTTCTGCCCTTGCTCCTACCTACTACCCCATACTTTCTCCGGTTTTATCAACTTTAACACTTATAGAGGTGAAATTAACAAAGGTTGGAGTGAAAAATGTTATAACACTTAACATATAACATTTAATAGTGTAAATTTTTAGGAAAAAATTATTTCATAACATTTATCAAATTTAGCATACATAGGGGTAACATTTAAAGAGGGCTAATTGTATCTTACAATCCATCTCGACAAAATTCTAAAAAAAAAATTTACATGTCTTCTTCTGATACTAAACTTTAAGAACGTAGAGTTGAAAATAGTAATAATTTCTTTCAATTAGTCCTGTTATATCTCTCACAGAAGCATTTTGGAGTGGTTTTGGTGAAACATAGTCACGGTCCTTTAGCAGTTAACTCTTTAAGGCCAATGAGCTTTTTTGGCATGGAAGGATCTACGAGTGTTCTAGATCATGTAAAATGGCATCTACGCAATAGTTACATTCCAAAACAAAAATCTACGAACTTGTTTAACGGAAATCACTGTAGCTCGTCGATGCTTGCACCGATTGCAGTGGCGATGGTCTCAAATGATGCCCATCTTCCTCCACCTCTAAGCCATGATCAATTTTTTTTCCTTTGAGGTGGCGTGTAGCACTTTCTATAAAGATTTTTGTCTAGAATCAACCCATATATGATCAAACGGCCTTACAGGGTTAAGGATTGCGACTTGGTGATTCTTGTCAATAACATTGGAATAGACAGTCACTTTCAAAAGATTAACCTCAGAGTCTAAAGTACCTGAAACAAAAAGGCACTACGACCTTGGTATAGTGGTTTGAGTCATGGCACACCGGTGAGGTGGTTGTGTGTTCAAATCCCCATGCCGGAGTGGTGCCTACCACCATAGTCCACCCAACTATAGTGGGGGGTCTTGAGACCTCGTTGTATGGGTTTCCAAAAAAGCCCTTGGGGGGGATGACATGTTGGTTGTCTTTAAGGCACTTAGTGTAGAAAAGTGTTTACCTTCGAAAGGGGGAAGTAGCTCTAGATTCACTACCCTTTGTCCGGTGGCCATCGGATTAGTGAATAGAATGAACAAACACTATATTCTCGCCGGTCCCTTCGGAGGGGGCCGGAGTTCTCCTTCTTCTACCTGAAACAATTTTATGGGAGGGCTTGTTAATTGCATGACTATGACACATCTTGGGACACATAATGCACGCCCTTGTCCTCCCTTCTACTTTCTTGGACAAGGGCAACAGGTACTTGAAAGCTACATTTTGTCATGAAATGAAGGGCATTTGTAGATGATACCGTTTAATGTCATGTATTGGTTTCACAGCAACCAGTCTATTCACCTGTTATGTAAATATAAAATTGACTTTTATGTAATATCTGAATCCAAATGGTGAACATAAATATTACTATGTAAAAAAGAAAAGGAAAGAAATACAAAATCTCAAAATGTTGTGTTTATGTTATGTGGAAGAATGAAAGTTGTTTCTGCATGGTGCCCAAAAATATTGACTCCTCTTGGAATAAATTATTTGCACTTTAGAATGTTTTAAAATTATTTCAAAGTTTTGAAACACAATTTTTATGGAAAAATCTAAAAAGAAGTTAAGTTGGAATATACTTGCATAGAAAATCTCAATTTTTTTCTTATTAAACCTTTAAGGATGAGCTAGACCATGAACGGAAAGTGAAATGTATCCGTTGCCTTGATGATGCTTTGAAAAATCTATGACGCTTGTAATTCTCCCATCGTCCAAAGTGTCCTAGTCCTTAACCCTTTAAGGCCGATCGACCATATATGGGTCGATACTGGACAAAAACCTTTATAGAAAGTGCTACAAGCCACCTCAAAGGAAAAAATTGACCATGGCTTAGAGGTGGAGGAAGATGGGCATCCTTTGAGACCATCGCCACTGCAATCGGTGCAAGCATCGACAAGCTACAGTGGTTTCCATAAAACAAGTTTGTAGATTTTTGTTTTGAAATGTAACCTCTGCGTAGATGTCATTCTGCATGATCTAGAACACTTGTAGATCCTCACATGCCAAAAAAGCTCATTGGCCTTAAAGGATTAAGGCTAATGAGCTCGTTTAGCCTTTGAGAATCTACAAGTGTTCTAGATCATGGAGAACAACATTTACGCAAAGGGCCAGTTTCAATCCGACCCCACTTCATAGAAATCATTGTAGCTTGGCCATGCTTGCATCAATTTTCGTAGCGCCTATCTCAATCGATCCCCCACCTCTATTTTCCTCCACCTCCTTATCATAGTTTAAGTCTTTCATGGAGGTTGCCAGTCGCGTTTGCTATCGAGATTATTGTGCAGAAACCACCCAAAAATGGTCGCTTCTCCTTAAAGGGTTAAAGGGATATCGTGGGAAGTCAAAGAGGAAGAACTACGGTTCACGAAGGGCACCGGCGTGAATATAGTGTTTGTTCATTCTCTCACTAAAGCCTATGGCCACAAGACATAGGTTAGTGTAATAGAACTACTTCACCCTTGCAAGGGCAAACACTTTTCTACACTAAATGTTTCCCTACACTAAGTGCCTTAGAGACAACCGACATGTCATCTCCCCAAGGGCTTTTTGGGTACCCATACAACGAGGTCTTAAGACCCCTACCATAGTTGGGTGGACTATGGTGGTAAGCATGTGGGAAATCGTTTCATCCAGCCATGTGCAATCCATGGTCAAAGAACAAAGTACCGTACTCAAGGGTTGGATTCAGCACCCTTGTGCCAAATGATTATTTATTTCTAAGAACAGAAACCCGACATGGATCTAGAAGTAGAATATTCTTCAAAACCATTTTCTCACCGGGTTAAAAGAATGATGTTTTTGAAAAAAAATTAAAACTTCTTGCATCCATTTTAAAAAATATTTTTTTGGCCAAATCCGACCCTTGCGTACGGTAGTCACTCACATCAGGGCCCCAGATGAGCAGTGACTGATCACAATCAGGAATCCTCACGGAAAGCCCACCTGGCCTACTCAATCCGACCGCTTGAAGGTGTTCAAAGCACCTGTGAAAGAAAAACATGTGGCCACGTGAAGAGCAAGTCTTTTGATTTCCTTGAAATAGACGAAACTCATCTTGGAGGGTGGGGCCTTCACAACAACAAGTGTCAAGTGATTTGTTTCACACTATTCATAAGTTTTTAAGTCGTCTTAGGGCCAAACCACACGAGAGGAAAGGCAGTGAGTTGGATGACTCACATTGGTTCAAATTAGCAAGTGGTTGCCACATGAGAGGAAGTTGGGGGAGTGGCAAGAATGACATGGAGCAACTTTATAGCTTTGGAATTTGCATTGGATGTTGCTTTGGAATCTACATGGCAATGACTTGGCACAATCATTGCATGCGAAAACTACCACGCACTAGTGCCTGGAAGTCCACAGGCACTAGTGCCATGTTGGAGGAAGTTGTGAAACTTCCTCTCCCTCCCGTGTGATAAGGCCCTTAGGGGAGTTTCACACTCCGGACCAAGGACCAAACTCCATCGAAGACCAAGTTTTGGAGCTGAAAATAACACTAATAAAAAAATAATATGTAATTTGTGGAGTCTGGGTCCTTACAGTGTGAAAGCCCAAGGGCCGAGTTGAGAGGCAGTGACCCAAACTCCCAAGTCAATCCTTCAAGGTCCTAATTCTCTGAAGCTTTCCTCTCTGACTTTCTTCACTCATGGAGCCTAGAAGAGAACACATTTCTCCATGTAAGAAAGAAAACATCAAGAAACGGCCAAAATCATAATTACACAAAAATTTAGCTGAATAAATTTCCTATCGGTTCAGCACAAGAAAAACAAGAAACTCTAATGGAGGAATTTCAGGTAAGCCTCCCCATAACCAACAAAAACCCATAGCCAACACCTATAAAATTGGGGTATATCCAACCCTCTTCCATCCCATTACCACCAACTCACCTCCAAATATGGAGATTTGCTATTAGTCAAGACCCTTACTTTTAGCCGTTGGTACCTACAGCTGGCCACACACTAAACATGGCTGCAGAGTTTGAAAATTCATAACTAATTCAGTTTTCATCGAAAAAACATGAAACCACTTGGGTTGGAACTGTAATTCTATTGGCTATCACTGAAAAATAGTAGCATAATTATCCCCTCTCTCCATATATGCACATTCCTTAACTTCTCGGTTTTAGGGGGGCTTACCTTACATGCGGAACTATTTGGCCCCACAGACGATATGGTTGCAGAATAAAGTAACTGCTCTGAGCCAGATCAGCGATGGGACAATATTGAAAATTTACATTTTTTTAAAACCTTAAAATCTACGGCTTCAGTACGTGTCTCTGTCGTCCGATCACTTATCTCCAGATTCCAGGAAGCAAAAACGGCGCTTTCTCTTGGTTCGAGTGAAAGTGGTGGCGGAGTCGCTCGGTCGGTCCACAAGCGGTGAGGGCGAGGCTCGCCATGTGGTCTTCGAACTACGCAGAATACTAGATTCCAGACACGCCTCGCTTCGCAGCAAGGTCGTGATAATAATATAATAAAGAACATCAGCGCACTGCAATTCAGTCACGTGAGTATTGATGCAGGAGCTTCCGAATACCGACTACTGTCGTCGACGACCGGATCCGGACAACTCCTCATTTGACGCCTCTGGAGCTTTGTTGACGGAGTTCGATCAAGTTTGGATCTACTGGTCGTGTGTCCAGAGTTGATGAGATACAGTTGTTGACTGGTTCGTGACGAGTGATTCCCTTGAAAGGCGCCGCCGGGAGGTTGCGGTGTGTGTTGTGGAGGACTTGCTGTTGTGTGCTGGGGAGGTTTCATGGCCTGGAAGTGGTGCAGGATCAGAACTGGCTGGTGCTCTTGAGAGCGATGTACACTATGAGGCGACTCGCGAGAGTTGTTTTGAGTTTACTCTGGGTTCAGCTCTGCTGCACGGTGGTCGCGCAGGCGTCGAATCAGTACGACGAGCATGACTGTGAGTCGAGTCGGTTGCAGTGATGTTTTGTGGTTTTCTACCGGTACTAGCGAGCGGCGTTTGATTTATGATGCGTGTGGGATTGGCAGTCTATGCTTTGCGGATGCTTTACGGCGAGTGGAACCGGAGCACGCCGGACCTGGAGGAGAATCTGGCGGGCTGGAACAGCGTCGTGAATGCGACTCCGCCGTGCGCCTCCACCAGTCCGTGGCGCGGCGTCTACTGCAACGCCAAGGCTGTTTCGTCCGACGGAGTAAACGACTGGAGCTTCGAGATTGTGGGCCTGTAAGTCGACGTTTTTCTCGCCCCTTCACCTAGGGTTTGGGTTTGCTCGACCTTCTGATGACCTTCACCTTCGGATCGCAGAACCTTGAGGAGTGCCTCGATTGTGGGCTCGTTGCCGCCTGCCATTGGAAACCTCACCAATCTCGTCACGCTGTAAGTTGGGGAAGAGAGCAACCCTAGTTGGTTATTGGTTCGAGGACATCCATGGCTGATTGTTTACTTGTTTTGCGCAGGACGCTGACGGATAACCCTGGGCTGTATGGCCCGTTTCCTGAGCAGCTTGGCCAGTTGTTAAGCTTGTTTGACTTGTAAGCATCTTCGTTATTGAGGTTTTGTTGAAGAAACGTGCGCATCAAGTTGTGCAGTTATTCCGGAACTCTTCAAAATGTGTTGTGATGTGGTGCAGGGATTTGCATGGCAATAGTCTGAACGGCTCCCTTCCCCATTTCTTCTACGACGCCTTCGGGTTTCTGCAATCGCTGTAAGTGTTAGGGCTCCTTTACATGAAAGAAACGATTATTGTTACAGTACTGAATTAGTATCTGTTGTTGTTTCTGGACCTCGCAGAGATTTGAGTGACAATCAGCTCACTGGGGAGCTTCCCCGTAACAACACCGTCTCATATCGCACCATTCAAACGATGAACCTCTCCAGCAACTTGTTCTCGGGGCCCATACCTAGCAAGTTTCTTACATATCTCCAGAACCTGGTTTCCGCGTAAGAATCTTATGTCTGGAGCCCTGAATGTGTACCAGGTCCTGTCTGAAGATCACGCATATTGATATGATACAGTGCCATTTTTCAGGGATTTGTCACACAATCAGCTCACTGGTAGTCTTCCAGCGATGATATCTACCAACAGCACCAAGATCTTAGACTTGTGAGTACATTCTTTCCTTATGATCACACAAGCTTATGGCGATGTAACTTGGTACTAAAATTCTTCAACTTGTTTGCAGGGACTTCTCGGACAACAAACTCAATGGGTCACTTCCAACGATGTCAGGACACAAGACGATTCGCTTTTTGTGAGTGCATCGATTTCACCATTGATCACTAGCTAATGAAAATGGGTCATTGATGTACAGTGCTATGTTTGTTGCAGTAACGTCAGTGGGAACTTACTTTCTGGAGAACTTGATGCCGCGTTGCTGCTGTCCAACATCCCCTCCTTAACAACTTTGGATCTTTCGAGGAATCAGTTCGAGGGCGCCATTCCGGATTTGAGCTTGTTAATTGGAATCGAATATCTGTAAGTTAATCTGCTGAGAAACTAGATGCTTTACTTCGGGTCCAAGATTTCTTACTTTCCTGTTGTCAACACATTGACAGGGATCTGAGCTACAACAACTTCACCCCTGGACCGTTTTCCAAGTGGTCGAATGATTTGAAAAACCTCAAGACATTGTAAGTGACCTGAGGGCACTCTTTTTTTTTTGTTTGTTTGCATAATGAGTCAATGTTCAGTCACCTAGTTTTTTGTTGAGTTTTGACAGTCATCAACTTTGCAGAATGTTACGAGGAGTTTCTTTAACTGGAGTTGTTTCGCCTTCCATTCTGGTCGGCTTCGAGGGCTTGCAAACATTGTAAGATGCACTACTCCTCTCTCGTATTGACAGGCCTTAGTTTTTGGTTGATGATTGGGTCACACATGATATAAGTGATGATGTGAGGAACTTGTACCTTTAAGGGCAAGGCGTTCCTGGTCCTTTAACCTCATTTATACAACATTTGGCAGAGCTCTAGATGACAACAACCTGACAGGAACTCTGGACATCAACAATATTCTTGCTGCCGCCAACAGGAGCCGGGACCTGAAAATGATAAGCCTCACAAACAACAAGATCAGCAGCGTTGCTTACTCTCAGTTAATTTACAACCTCGACGTTAAATTCAAGTGAGTTCAATAATTTTTCATCAGTCTGTCAAGTATTGGTGCGCACTCACCTACTACATTTCTGTACTAAAACCTGGAGTGACAGTCTATCAGGCAACCCCTATTGTGACGACGCGGTCAATCGAAACAACAACGATTTGAAGCGCTGTCTTTGTCACCAGCAATGCTTCTTCACTGGTAATATAGAGAACTGATTCACCTTCTTCACTGGAAATATAGTGAACTTTATGGATATATTTTTCTACATGTTATTCTGCCCCTACTGAACTTGATCTAATTATGCGTATCAATGTGCCCCTTCCCAGGAACCGACGGAAGTAATAAGAAGGTCGTCATCATTTCGACAGTTGTTAGTGGATTTGTGATGGCATGCGTTATTCTAATCTATGGTGCTCTCTTCTACGTGGCCAAAAGAGAGAGGACGAAGCTTATTTATGAAGCTAACCTAAGTAAGCCAGTTCTTCAATTGGGACATTCTGTAGCCTTTGTCAGTAAATTGGTACATTAATTTGATAACTTCCAATTTTGAATGTGCAGAATTTGCAGAATACGAAGTCAAGCCCACGATATATACTTACAGTGAAATTCGGACTGCCACTGAGGATTTCCACCCTGCTATGAAGCTTGGGAAAGGCCACTATGGTGCAGTTTACAAGGTTTGTAGAGATTCACGAGATTTATGTATTTTTTTTACCTGGTCTAGATTTCAAATCCGTTTCATCTGAGATCGATCCGAGTCATTTTGATCTGAATTTTCCTATCGCAGGGGGCTCTTGTGAATGGCACTCAAGTTGCTGTGAAGCAGCTGTTTTCCAAGTCCCAGCAGAGCTTGGATGTGTTCCTCAACGAGATTGTTCTCGTTGCAGCTGTGAAGCACCGCAACCTTGTGAAACTGAAAGGATGCTGTATTCGTAAAGACCAGCGCCTCCTGGTGCACGAATTTGTCGAAGTGGGCGATTTGGAGCAAGTGCTATTTGGTGAGTTACTCGGCCAATGCCCCATTCTGATACAGTTACCTTCTCCGAAGTATGTCCTGATTCTAACAACACATGATGATATGTATGCAGAACAATCCCGATTGAATGTGAGTCTGACTTGGGCTGTTCGACGAAACATATGCCTTGGAGTGGCTAATGGAATCCATTACTTGCACTCGCTTTCGCAACCAAGAATTATCCACCGAGACATCAAAGCAAGCAACATTTTATTGGATAAAAACCTGGAACCCAAAATTGCAGATTTTGGCTTAGCTTTGTTATTTCCAGACGACCAGAGCCACATCATGACAATTCATATCGCCGGCACCAGGTTAGCCAGTGTGCTCCTCGTCACTTCCTTAAACTTGCTCTCCAAGTGATTCACATCAAAGAGCTCAGGTTTCACGTACTATCCTGTGATACGTGCTAACTATGGTGGACATTTGACTCTGCAGAGGTTATTTAGCTCCGGAGTACGCAACCATGGGGCAGCTCAGTGAGAAAGTCGACGTCTACAGCTTCGGAGTTCTGCTGTTCGAGATTGTGAGCGGGAGAAGAAACATCGAACCAAAGTTGCCAGTGGACGAAGTTTACCTTCTAGAATGGGTGAGTACTACTACTACTTTGTCTACACCTTCATCTCATTACATCCATTCCAAAAAGGAGTCTCATGAAAATACCCCCGTTGTTCCATCAGGCATGGAAGCTGCGCGACGAAGAGAGGATCAAGGACCTTGTAGACAAGAGGCTCAGCCTGCAGATCGACGAGGAGATGGAGTTCCAGAGGATCTTGGACATCGCCTTCCTGTGCGTGTACACGTCGGCGGAGAAGCGGCCCATCATGTCCCGTGTGGTGGCCATGCTGCAGGGCGACGTGGACTTCGAGAGCTCCGAGCTCGGCCGCTTCCGTGACGAGAGCCGCTTGGACAAGCGCTTGGAGCTGGCTGATCAGACGGTCCGCTTCTTCAGCTCCAACTCTAACGAGACCGCAGCTGCTGCTGCATCCAGCAGCACCGACTTCTATAGAAACTCGCCGCACTCTCTACGCTCCTCGCCGTCTGGTTCCAGAGACTGACTGCTTGCTTTCCGAACCTGTGAACCTCCGGACGATGCCGCATCCATGCATGCATGCAGATGAGTTACGTGACCTGTGAATTTTGGTAGATCATTTAGTGAGGCACTTGTACAGATGAATTGTCACATGTAGATTTAGATGTGTAAATTATGCAAAGCCACCTTGCAAGTCCAGTATTAACCTGGAAGGCCGAGGCCCGATACGTGAAATCACACCGTAGCAGTGAATTGAGGAAACATGGGCGAAGATAGTGTTGGTATCCGGACGTGCAACAGGTTACGACGATTTTGATGAGACCATTGGCGCACAAATCGGCGTCAGGAAGTGGTGATCAATTTGATTTTAGTGAAGTGGGGTTGTGATGAAATGTACCCTCTCCAAAGATGATGATCTAATACACTTGTTTTTCAACCCATTAAGGCCTTTAAGCTCACAAGGCCTAGTAAGAATCTGAAAGTCGTCTCCTCAAAGCCATGGACTCCAAGTCCTTTCATTGTAATAGCCATATCTTTATGGTTTGATCTCTAAAGACAAAAAGTTCCAAGATGGGTCAATAGGCAACTTTCGGACATGTTCTCGTGGTTGTGATTTATATTTTCAATTCTTGAACTTTTGTACAAAGATGCAAGAAGATAAGAGTAATATTCATTCTCATTGGACCTATAGGAAAAAGTTTTGCCATCGTAAATAATTTTTGTTAAAGACATGCACTTCATATAACTTCATAACTTTTGCTACGACCCTCTATTGAATAAGATATTTTTGATACAAGTAAATAATGTGGTTTTATTTGAAATTTTCCAAAAATAACCTCCCATAGCACTATTAGACTTTCACTTTTTTCAAAGTTTTCTCACATTCTTAAGCAAGGTGCACAAAACAAATTTCATCTCCTCATAGATCTTCATTTTTTTTCCACTATGAGAAGAATCATGAACCTTAGTTTTGACCATTTAGAATTTCAAGTTACACCAAAAAAAATCTTTTGAAAATAAAAATGTAGAAATTTGGAGAATTTGGAACCTTTTCTAAATTTAAAAAAAAATTCTTTGGGAATGTGTTTCACTTCTCTAATGCATCTAAAAATTGGTGTACAAGGAACAAACATCCATTGTACATTGTGATGGTGTAAAATTCAAAAATTTCGTAATGCAAAACTTTGTAACTTAGCTGATCCTTTAATTGGAAGGAAGAAAAAAGACGTTTTTCCACTTCAAAACTCTATTATAATCTTTCAATCCAAACGGTCAAGGGTTATGAAAACTTGTGTGCATGTGGTTTTAGTAGTATGGACTAAGATCTTACGGTCGGGGTTAGTAATAAATATGTTATTTTCCTTATTTACTCTTTGCACTAAAATGAGCAGTGTATGATGATAAACAGTCAAGGAATTCTGGGGATAAATAATAAGCTTCCAATGTATGCAATTAAGTTCTTCCAGTACATAAATTTTTATTAGATAATTCATTCATCAACTAAATCAAGGGCCTACAAAATGACTGTCACTTTTCTCCCTTTTTAAGTAGGTTGTGGTGATTAGTAGCCAAGAATTTTGAGCCTGGGTTAATCTCAGCAATCAACAGCTCCCTCAGATGCCAAAATTGCTCTAAGAGTCTCTGTTGCATAATCTGCAAGTAACAAAGTATTACACATTGAAATATCACAAAACTTGAGAATTGTACAGTTCCATCGCCTGACTGAAGCACTTGTCATGCTATTCTCTCACATGACTAGAGCTGAGCACAGTAATCTACAGAGGATTCAGCTTGAACCTCACATCGAAAAGCTCTTTGAAACTCTTCGGTACCGAGCTACTATCTTCCTGATATCGCCTTCGTGGTTGTATTCGTCCCTGGTCGCGTAGCCTGAGATATAAACTACGTCGTCGTCCTGTGATTTAACTTCTGCATCATCGACCAAGCAAGATTCAGCTCTGAGTCAGCTAGCATCGGCTAATTGATCTTGTGTGAACGGGACAAGAATGTTAATCCTACAGGCTCACCCATTTCGTGATCCAGCTCTGCCAGTGCTCGCCGGAGCCCACTCCAATCCTGCACTCCACTGTACAGGCACAGTTTGATCTACATGGATCAGTGAAATGGTTCAGAATCGTGCCACCGGATTCTCCAGATTTTAAACGAGCTACATGTTTGAAACCAAAACACAGTTCGTAGCTTTGATTACCCTCTGACTCGGTAGTTCGTCTCTGTTGCCGTCTCTTGCTACGTGGGAGCTTGGTGTCAGGTCAAAAATCTGTACAGTTACCAACCGTTAGACCTGAACATGTCTCTTAGCCAAAAGACAGTTGAAAAACTTAAGTTAATCGAGGAACTGCAAATAACTTCACGAATCCGTACCTCATTAAGCGTCACAGGACAATCGGTTACCGTAGCCGGAGGAAATGATTTGGTCCGCCGATGCGAACACTGCATGGACGACATCGCTGATTACAAAGAAGATGCCACTTGCTAGACTGATTGATGAGCTCCTGGCTGATCTCTCTTTCTCCTGCAACAAGATGCTCAGTCCGATCAATAATATCACTATCGCAACAACCAGTGATGACCCGTGATGTAGTTTCAATCAGTACCTTCAAGCGTTTGAAAGCTAGCACTGGCATTCCTAAACTCCGACTACATACTGTACTTCTCTGGAGTTGCAGTTATGAAAGCCTACAACCAACTCCTGGTACGAATTAAACACAACGAAAACGAAAGAAAGACTTCTCCTACCAAGTCGCCGAGGACTAGACTCAGAACCACACAATTCTCAAACTACAATTTCGATCAACCAGCTTGCGAGTTGGCCACAGACTCGAGGGTCAACATCAACCTCTGGCACCAACTAGCTGAGCCCTGCATCAGTTTCTCTAATGCGGTACTCTCAACGTCACGCCAATGAAAAGAAACTAGTCCACCCACCGAACTCGAACAGGAGCAATGTCGATCGATTCATGGGAGCACACTGGGATCCGGCAGCTAGAAGTACACGAATGGTGTGCCTGTCGGTAGCGCGGGGCGAGATGGGGGCGCGCGAATCTCGAGTGGTGCAGAATCGGTAAGTCGGGCATGCAAGCAAGTCCAAGAGAGGATCGCTGCCCTGCGTCGGGCGACATTTGTTCCTGACTGGTCACGAGTGGTGGGGCGGGGTCCTCGGGAAGCGCGGGGCCGTCCCGACCGAAGTGAGGAGTCGCGTCGCGCGAGAATGAGCGCGCATCGAGGAGGGGCGCAGTGGGGGCGAAAAGAAAGTCGCGGCCGCTGTCTTGTCTCTTTGGCTTCGTCACGGTTTCGACGCCGGCCTTTGACTGGCGCCTCCGAATGGCGTTGCCGCGAATGGGGTGCGCGCGGGACCCGCTGCGCTTTCTACGATTCCCTGAATGACATTCATTCTTTGAATGCATGAACTTCATCCATCCACATTTGGTGTGTGCCAAAATCAATCCCTGCAAGTTGATTATCAGCTACAACTTGCACTTTGGGGGAGTTTGTTAGAGCATCTCCACCCCTGACCGCGCCAAGGCGAGTGACACCCGGGTAGAGCAGGGACACCAACAAGAGTGGCGTACTAAATGCCAAAAGGGTTGGATTAACCCCTAAGGTACCGTGATGGTTTCACACCAAAAACACTTCAAAGTTGTTGGATTCTGGTGCAATGAATGAAAAAGGATACATGAACTTTTATTTCTAGTTTTGACCGTAGGATCTGAGATAAGACTTATTATGTAACATGCTCACTAAATTTTGTTGACTTTGACTGCACGGATTGAAAGATTATAGTGTTTGAAGGCTAGTAAATGGGTTATTTTTCTTCCGTGTGTTTGCGTTTAGTGGATCAGCAGACTTTGACTTTGTTTGGTGTCAAATTTTTGCACTACACAAGGTCTGAATCCATTACTATTGTGTTAAGCATGATGTTAGTCCCTTGTACACCATTTTTTAGAGGTAGAGGAGGGGTGTAGCATATTCAAAACAAGTGTGCGAGGAGTGGAGGTTTAAAATTTGCCAATCCACGTTTTAATATTTTGGGAAATTAATATGTTTTAGATTGATAATCCGAATGGTCAATAAAAAGATTTACACTACATCTTGTTGTGGGTAAAATAAAAAAGTGAAAAATATGAAGATCTCTAAGTTTTATGTGGAAAAGAAGAAGTTTTTTTGGTACCTTGTCCGACAATGTGTGACAATGTGTGAAAACGTTTGACTTGGGTTAATATGCTATTTTTCACTAGAGACAAGAATTTTTTTGACAGTATGAAGGAAAATAATATTACTTGCTGGTATTGAAAATCTCACATGCAATAGTATGTCCTAGCAAAAGTTTTTGGAGGTGCCCGAAGTGCCCGGTCTCCCCATTTGAATGCAGAACCCGCTAACTTTTTGAATAAATGTCGGATTTAGGAAAAAATTGTTCTCCCGATGAGGTCTTAATAATGCCCTTCTACAATAAAAAAATCTCAAAGTGGAATGTTGAAAATTGACCGATATTTTACTTATGGCGAAATACGAAGTCCAAAACATCCATCAAAAGATCCAACCTAACATGCCAGAATCAGGCAAAATTGCTGTAAAATATCGGTGAGGTTCCTATGGTTCAATCTTGATACAGGCAGATGCCCGATGCAGTTTTTTAAACCTGCTGCTATTAATTTGTAATACCCACTTTTTGTTAATATACTAGTAGTACAGTTCTTGGTACACTAAATCTTATGTTTAGTGTAGTGGTACTTTATGATTTGAAAGTGCTATGACTTTTTGCTTTTGATGAAGATATTTACTGGGAATACATCTATTTGTACTACTTAAAGGAGGTGGTTGTTGTCAACCATGATTTTGGTAAGAAAATCATGGAGAGTAAAATTTTGTAGCATTTATAAATTAGATATTGTGCATACACTAAACATAAAATTTAGAGTGGTCATGCTGAGGTACTACGAGTTTGCGCTTTTAAATTTTTTGATTTTGGTTAAATCAGGGCACACAAAAAATGGTATAACGCATACATTTACTTAGATTTTATGAAAATATTTTTCTAAGCGCTTTTAAGGGGGTAAAATTGAATATTTGGACTTATCGGTTTAAACTAGCTAAAATTATGCATATCTATGGTTTCTACAAATTCCACGTACACTTCTTGAGAAAATAAAAAATAGAAAATCAAGAAGAAAAAGAAGAACTCCAGTCTCCAAAGGAGATGAGCGTGAATATAGTGTTTGTTCATTCTCTTCACTACGAATATGACCACGGGACATAGGCTAGTGTAATAGAACTACTCCCCCCTCTTGAGGGTAAACACTTTTCTACACTAAGTGCTTCCCTACACTAATTGCCTTAGAGACAACCGACATGTCATCTCCTCCAAGGGCTTTGTGGGTCCCCACACAACGAGGTCTTGGGACCCCCCACCATAATTGGGTGGACTATGGTGGTAGGCACCACGCCGGCAATAGGACTTGAACTCACAACCACCTCACGAGTGTGCCATGACTCAAACCACTACACCAAGGCCGTGATGCCTTAAATAAACAATCATATACTAATTCGATTGAAAACAATGAGGGCATCCCAAAACTTCTTATGCAGTAATTGATGACATTTCCCTACTGAATGGTATTGTAGCCAAGACATAGCTACATAGTAAGGTAAGCCCCTCTAAAACCGACAAGTTAAGGAATGTGCATATATGGAGAGAGGAGATAATTATACTATTATTTTTCAGTGATAGCCAATAGAATTACAATTCCAACCCAAGTGATTTCATATTTTTTTGATGAAAACTGAATTAGTTATGAATTTTCAAATTGTGCAGCCATGTTTAGTGGGTGGCCAGCAGTAGGTACCCCCCATAACCAACGACCAAAAGTAAGGGTCTTGACTATTAGCAAACCTCCATTTGGAGCTCAGTTGGTGGTAATGGGATGGAAGAGGGTTGGATATACCCCAATTTTATGGGCGTTGGCTATGGGTTTTTGTTGGTTATGGGGAGGCATACCTTAATGCACTCTAGGTTTACAATGGAGTTCTTTATATGTGAAGCACAATCAAAATAGTATTGGGAAAATACCACTCCTTGCAAAGACAATCTGCATTTTAATTCTAATACAAATATCAACAAAGATATATTGTACCATTTAGGGTATATGTAATTGATCACTGGTTGCCCCTCCACATCCATAGGTGCTCTATAAAGTCATTCCAAAGTTCATAATGCTTTTCCTCATCCACTATGTCGTCCATCCCCTTGCATACTTTAGGAGAGATAAGGGGCGTTGCTAGTCTTTATATCCTCTGTGTTCAATTGTACCGATGGTAGATCCCGAGGTGGATTCCTTTAGATACTCTTGGTCTGGTGAAAAAAAGAAGTTTACCTCAACCAAAGTGTATACATATGAGATTGTTAACAATGGCTATTGCAAGAGCCAAGCAGCGAAAACCTCGGAGCTTCTTAATCAGTTTGCTTGAAAATTGAGCACAATCAAAGGACAATTTAGAAATTGAAGCATACAAATACAATTACCGTATTAAAATACACCCGTAAGAGCATACTCTAAAATAAATGTAGGCCAAAAAGTAGGGAAAGTGCTAGCAATATTCAAATGAGATATTGCTTAGCGTAGACATGATAATACTCTATTGACTGATCTAAATAACAAATTTTCCAAGCCCCACGTTCAATGAAGTAACTCACCTTGAAAGATTCAGATATGAGGCATAGTCACATCTCAGAGGTGAGAGGGAGGAGATCAAGCGATGGTCTTCTCCGTGAGTATTGACGGAGATTGTAGATTGATATTACTTTGATTTTAATTTCAGAAAATTAAAATCAAAGTATACACGCAATAAACTCCAAGGAAAAGCACGGGGAGAGTGTCGCTACCACTCCTGTGCTACCACGTGGCGGCATAGGAGTGGTCATTCGGGACGTCAAAAATTGGAGTGCGCCCGGGGAATTTTGCGATTCTTTAGTTGGAGAGCTGAGTGTAGCCCTTTTTTTTTTCGTTTTAGTAGGATCGCCACAGTGGCTCTAGAGGCCAAGGAGCTGTAGCACTTCTGGCTTTCTCCTCAATCCAAACGAAACTAAATTTTCTCCAAAAATATTCATTTTGAAGATTTCATCTCTATAAACATAGATTTGTACATCCTTTTTGGCGACAAGATGGAGTCCCCGTTATTCATTAGTGGCAATATGGCGACATAGCAACGACCATTAATGGAATTTTGGCGATGTGAAATCACAAATTTCCCACTTTTGTCAGGAATATTCTATTTTTAGATAATTTTTTTCGCCATTTGGCTATTTTTCGCCTAAAAAAAGGGCTGGCCGAGCGGCAACAAAGCTGGTAGAGCAGGATTTGGGGATGGTATTCTCTGTGTGGGAATTTCTGGCCACAGCTACGCTATTCAGACAAATGTGCCGGGATAGCGTAGCGTGGTGGAGGTGCTCTTAACCCATAACCCTAAAACGTTAGTTGGGAACAATATATATATACATACACGTATTTTACTCTCAACGATACAAAAAATGCATCAAAGTTTAGCAAGACTTACACCAAGTTTGGATTGAGGACTCTTCAGCTAACATCTTTCATTTCGAGACCATTTCAATCAATCTAAACCTTATCATGTTCAACACCCTACTGGTAGAATATTGTGGCCACTAAAGGCACCTTTTGACATTTTAGAGGTATATTAAGATGGGTCAAAAACATTCCAATTTCAATTTATATTTGATTCTCTATCCTAACGTCTTCTCATAAGCGACATGTGATAGTGGAGTCCTTGGATCTTAAGCTATAGTGACAAATACAGGGAACTTAATGACTTTTCTAGGTTTCTACTATTTTGATTATTCTATTTTAATGCAAGATGCAAAATTGATTTAAAGTGGTTATATCTTTTTTCACAAGGAAATATATTTTCAAAGTGTGAACTTAATGGATATTGTATAACATAAGTAATACCAATATATCCAATCTCACTAAGATTTTCTTACAATGTACACAAAGTTATTCACTACCAAATATCTTTAGGGTTTTAGGATATAGGGTTTTAAATTTTAGAATTTAACCCTTTCACATCAAAGGCCTTGACAAGGCACGGGAGAATCCACAAGTGTAGTAGATCATGCACAACAACTACACCAAACACTTAATAGAACGTGGATTCATTGGTAATGTAGGTGAAAAATGATGTGGACCACATCAATTTTGGTTTTGGAACACAATTGATGTAGACTTATTTCAACATGTGTCATGCCATTCTTTGCCACAACACCATCACTCACTACCAAATATCTTCCACTCCTCTTTGCTTGCCGCCACCACCTCTCCAAAATCCACATTAATTTTGTGTCAACAATTTTGAATCATTCCACACTATTTTATGAGGAACATGATTTGATGTGGATTGAGAATTGAGGTGCACCATTGTAATTTGCGGGTAGTGGAATTAGTGTAGGTATTTTGCAATAGTTTGGTCCACACTACATGCAGTGTTTGGTATAGTAGATATCGCACAATAGTATCTACACACAAGATACATTTCACGTTGACCCCACTTCACAGAAATCATTGTAACTCTCCGATGCTTGCACCAATACACCCAGGAATTGTCCCATTTGAAGCGAATGAACTAGTGCTAGAAACTTTCCCAACCAAAAAAAATGCATCTAACTTACACAAAAGGAGCTATACCCTGGAAATCAACCCAAAGACGACCACCTTGGCACTAAAGAGTAAGAGGCAAGATTTTTGTTCTTTTTGAAGAGAAGTACTATGAAGTGTTTATTATTTCCAATTTGTTTCTACTCACTTTCCAGCTAAAACTATCCACACATCTCATCCATACCACGGCCAAACATCTGAAAACGGTAAGTCAAGCGATCGTTCAAGACTAAGTCGAAATGTGATTTATTCCTACCAAAATTCACATCTGTTTGGAATTGAATTTCCGTTTCAAAAACAGCAATAATATGCTATTTTGTGAAAGTAAGACCATGCTTACAAGTAACGAGTGAGCTCCACCGCGTACCGCCCCTTCTTTGTCATAACGATGTCTCCCACCTGTGTTCATGCAATCCATTTGTAAGTATAATTCCTTAAAGCATAAATGCGCTACAGTGCCAAAAACACTTCAAGGAACACAAAATATATATCTGATACATTACTTAGTACAGATTCAAGAGCTTGAGCTTCTTCACCTGTATCCTTCCTTTCCCACGAACTGAGACGACATCCCCAGTCTTCAAAGACATGCTAGTCTTGCTTACTTCTTTCCAGTTCACTCTCACCTCTCCGCTACTGCAGCTCCCACAAGACTACGTCTGTTAGGATTCAGAAAACTAGTACAATCTCAAACTGTATAATTTGCACAAGTGAAAAGAAAGAGTATCCCATTTTTGCAAGATCATCGGATATCAGATAATATGTATTGCAAGTACTTGTCAAGGTGTATTTTCAAGGTGTATTGCAAGATGTATCATATATACAAGGTGATAATTTTTTTGCAAGTACCTGATCAGGTCAGCTAATTTGGAGCGGGACATACGAAAACCAGCACTGGTCAAGGCATCAACACGCAAAGAGGCCTCCACTGTCTTGAAAGTGTCCACCCTGAAACAGACAGACGTATGTGTCAGATTCAACTATTGGCAGTGGAAGAAAACAAGGAAAGGAAATTATCTGAGTTGAGGCTCCAGAAGACCCAACCTTGGTGCTTTGACTTGAAGTGCACTCAGCGGTATAGCCGTGGTTTGTACCGCTACATTACGAACCTGAATCAACATTCAAAGATTCAGATGAATGATAGTTAAGGCAAATTCCAACATTCTAACAATCAGGTAAAAACTCTAACAAAGATGTCAGTTCAAACTCTAGCAATCAACATTCTAACCATCAGATAAAAACTCAGGCAACATTCTAACAATCAAACAACAGTCCAAACTTAGGCAACGTTCAAACTGTAACAAAGATGTCGATAACTCTTGAAGGTGTAAATTCCAAGACAAACCTGCACAAGAGATGACTGAAAAAACTGAACGAGCTCAGGGACCACCAAGATCTGGGCTCCTCTCTCTCCCTGTCCATGATAAACGATAAGATTACAGCTTATAAAGCATGACAGAATACCATGAAAGAGTTCACTACAGAAGCTTGAATACCTGCATAACGATGTCGCCGACTTTGTCACGGGTGACTCCAGTTCCCAAGATGGATCCAAGGAAGTCGCCGTGGGATGCAGTCTCGAACATGAAATTTCCAGAAACGCTGATGCGAATAAGATTAGAACTACACCGGATCTAGAACCATACAACGCAAAAAATTGCAACAAAAGACACACACCTTAAAGCTGCGACTGCTCCGGGGTAACCTGCTTCCCCTCCTTCAAGACGACCCGCCTCTACGGCCTCGACATGTCCAACTGAAAGCCGGCACCTCTCTGCCTACCCCACCAATTTCATCAACGCCATGGCGAGAATGGAGAGAGAGATGTACACACAGAGAGAGAGACGGTATGTACCTGGGCATAGCCGCCAGAAACCAAAGCGCCCACATCGGAGAGCTTCCGCACCGCCACTAGCGCATCGTTCATCACTGGTGGCGTGAGAAACGCCGAATGCGCCACTTCCCATCTATCCGCCGCGCTTCGTGCCTGGGTGTTGCCGCAAAGCGTCAGCAAGAGCAAAAGTGTCCAGTGTCGAGTGATAAGGAAGAGAATCATACCAGCTCAAGGACGCGCGCGACATCGTCGACATGGCTTTTATCCACGCCCACAAGAAGCTGGTTCTTCTCGTCCCGTGAAAGCACGGCCGCACAGCACAGCCCTGCGAAAACAACGAGCGCTCAGTTTGACACGGAGGATTTCAAACAGGTCAGTGTCGTAATTCAGGTTGCAAGCTCACCTGTTTTGTGGAGCGAGAATCCGTAACCGAGCTTCGGAGAGTGGGACAGGAGAAGCTGGGGCACGAACCGGAGAGGGTTAGTGGCCATCATCCTGTGGAGCGTGTGATTCGCTTGCACCGCACTCGCCATCGCCATTGCAATCTCTACGAAGACCCCAAATCGCTGAATGCTTCGAAAGAGATGAAGATGTTGATATCCGGTTGTATCTCTTTTCATGGGTGGACTCTTGCAACCGCTTCCGAATGAAGAGACTCGTGGAGAAAAATCAGTCCATGAAACTCCAAACGCTAAGGAATTCATTCTGTGCAAACTGTTTCAGATCATTTTTTCCGTGTGGGAAGGGTTTAGGGGCAATTCATGTTTCTGGGGGCGTTGATTGAATGCAGGTTGTTCGGGGTTTAGGGTAGAATTCTCGATGGCCAGATACTGAAACAGAGAAGGAGAAGAGATGGCGTTAGGGTTTATCGTCAACCCTACGTATGATTGTTCTTCTCGCTGCAAAGTAGAGCTCCCTCGTTTTCACACGTTGGGTAGTCTCCTCTCTCACCGTCGAGTTCTGCATTTCCGCTCTCCTCGTCGCCCTAGAATTTCTGTGCTTGCTTCTTCCGTGTGGAAGCAGCAAGGAGAGGCCAACTGTGGCTCCACTTACGAATTGTCCAGCGTCTTTTTGGATATTCTGAAGCAGCGCCGTGAATCTGGCTTGCGCAACGATGTAGACAATGATTCGAGACGACATGTGGAGGATGCGAGAAACTATGAGACTACGAGTGGTTCATCAGAGGTGAGTCCCGTGTGCATGTCCTTTTCTTTTGGCATCATCTGCGTTGGGATTTTTTATGGTGGAGTGTTGTTCCAGGGAGACGAAGAAGACTGGGCATGGGAACGGAGCGACGAGGGCTCTGGACCTTCGATCTCCAAGTCGTATCCATCTATACCTGCAAAATTCTCCAAGTACACGCGAGGGAGGAACACGAACGGAGGAAACTCCCGGTCTTTGCGAGTGAGGCAGCAACTGAGAGAGAAAAACTCCCAGAACCGAGAGTATTTCAAGGAGAAGGCTGTCTTCTTCCAGGATTTTGTGTCGCCTGTTGTAAAGCCCGAGCAGCCGTGTCAGTATAGCTATTCAGAGCATCCAAGTATACCGCCGATCGGATTCCGGGAGCCACTCTACTCGCCTTTCGGACCGAAGAACATGGTCAGGCCTTGGACTGGCAAGCGCCCTTATGAGCCTAGGACAGGGAAACCACGTCCAGAATTCGACTCTTTCAAGCTGCCCCCAGCCGCCATGACAAAGGCCAGATTTGTGCAGCCGCCTGGACCCTTTGTGGAGGGCACAGGTCCAAAACTGGGACGCACAAGGAAGGAGATCTTGGGTGCGCCTTTGAGCCATGACGAGGTGCGCGAGCTTGTTGCTGAGGCCTGCGTTGAGCGCCGACGCCTTGATCTAGGTGCATGCTCTGGTTTATCATGCTCTTGTTCATGTTTCATAATGCTCTGGTTTATGTTTCATCTTGCTCGGGTTTGTCATGCTCTGGTTTATTTTCATAATGCTCTTGTTCTTGTTCTTGTTTCATAATGCTCTGGTATATTTTCATGATGCTCTTGTTCTTGTTTCATAATGCTCTGGTTTATGTTTTATCATGCGCTTGTTCATGTTTCATAATGTTCTGGTTTATGTTTCATCTTGCTCTGATTTAGTGTCATAATGCTCTGGTTAATGTGTCCATCATGCGCTGGTTTACGTTTCATCATGTTTTACTCCTAGAAAGCTCCTTGAAAGCAGGCATTTGATTTGATTTCCTGGTGTTATGTTGTCCTTGAAGGGAAGGATGGGCTGACGCACAACATGCTGGATCTTTTGCATCGACACTGGAAGCGACGACGTGTATGCAGAATTAAGTGTTTTGGTGTACCAACGGTGGACATGGGCAACCTCTGTCGTGTGATTGAGGTGTGGTTTTATAAGCAGAGAGGGTCATCATTTTTATGGTTACTGTTTGTAACTTCATGAGGGGGGGCAATGGAAACGGTTGTTTGATGCAGTTTTCTTGGAACAGGATAAGTCTGGGGGAAAAATAATTCGGCGTTCGAAGAGCATGCTCTATGTTTTCCGTGGACGCAACTACAATTGGGCTACTCGGCCCGAGATTCCGCTAATGCTGTGGAAACCACCGGCGCCTATTTACCCTCCAGTTATGCAAAGAGTACCCGAAGGTTTGAGTGAAGAGGAAGCTGACAACCTGCGATTGTTAGGGCAGCGAGCTCACTGCCTCTGTCGCTTGAGTAAGAATACTCATGGTTTTCCAACTCTTTCACAAAGTTCGTCCTTATTATAAAATTTTCGGCACAGGAATGATCGTTTGAGGGATTTTGATAATGATTGGATTTAGTAGTCTAACAAGTCCATGTCTTGGTTTTCAGAGAAGGCTGGGATGTACCATAACCTGGTGAAGACGGTGAAAGAGGCGCTTGAAATCGATGAGGTCGTCAAAGTGGACTGTAGGCAGTTAGATAGAAGTGACATGAAGAAAATCGGTGCGAAACTTAGGGTAAGCCCTCACAACCCAAGCATCTCCGTGGTTACGCGTTTTTCTATCCAATTCTTCTTCAATTTGGAATGATGTTGTTAGGTCCACGACTGATGTCTGAGAATCCTTAAGTTCTAATGCTTTCCTCAGTTCCTCATTGTTGAAGTTTTCATCCTGGGCAGGATTTGGTGCCGTGTGTGCCCCTTTCTTTCGATAGACACTTTATGTTGCTGTGGAAAGGAACACGTGAGACTCAGAAGAGGATTGAAGAAGAGGATGCATCTGGTGCTGAAGAGATAGAACATCGAGGTAGTGAGTTCAGACACCATGAAGCAAGACCGGATTGTGAATCCGAGGCTCAGGAGCAATTGTGTTGTGAAATTGAGCACCTTTCAAGCCGAGTTAATTGTAACACGAAAACTCGAGAATCAGCAGACATTATACTCGAGGGACCTGACGAAGCTATAGTAACGAATGGTGACAAAAGTGTTGATGCCACTGCTGTAATACGAAGCGATCAAGCTGTATCGGAATTTGATAGATTGTGGGAAGCAGCAATCAAATCCAATGAACTAGTGATGTTGGATGAATTTGAAGCTGACCTCGAAGGTGTCTTAGAGACATGTAATGGTGATAGTCAGAGTTCGAATTACACTTCGGATATATGGGAAGAGCATTTTTTAGAGCCCGACGTTGAATCCTCAGTGATGTTGGATGAATTTGAAGCTGACCTCGAAAGTGTCTCAGAGACATGTAATGGTGATAGTCAGAGTTCGAATTACACTTCGGATTTATGGGAAGAGCATTTTTCAGAGCGCGACGTTGAATCTTCAGAGTTGGACGAAGGTGGGAGTACTACTTTGGAAACGTGGACGGTTCCAGGAAGAGAGGAAGATCAAGACGAGGAAGAGCTCGAGGAAGTACCCAACTCTGAAAATTTACTTCCATTCTCCTTGACAGATATTACAATACCGCAAGATGAGTTGGAGAGGTTGTGCGCACTAAGGTTGAGAATCAGGGGTTGGATGAAGATTGGTACCCAAGGAATCACAAGGGGCATTGTGAAGTCAATTCACAGCAAGTGGCTCGTTTCTGAAGTCGCGAAAGTGACATGTATAGTACCTGGATGGAGCATGAGTAAGGTCCACGAAGATCTTGAGGTCTGCAACCATCCATAATCCTTCTTTGCATGCTTTTTCCAAGGTTATAATGAAAGAAATCATGCTTCAGTGCTTGTTCTAGGTTATCTTTTTCGCTAAGTCTGTGAAGTCTGAGTTGCAGTATGGAGTCTGACCTTTTATTTTTTCCTCCGAAAATTAATCAAATCTATAAAAGTTTTCATTTTGGTGTGTTGTTGGCTTGCAGAGATTGACTGGTGGGATAGTTATATGGAGGGAAGGACCTGCAGCGGTGGTTTATCGTGGAAAGGACTATGTTCCCGTTTGGATGCGCAAGTTTGAGGAAAGGGAGGAAGCTTACAGAGAGCGGCTGCAGTTGCTTGGTTTGGACGAAGAAGATGAAGAAAAGCTTAAAAAGGACAACCCGCAGACAACCAAGTTTGAGGAAACAGAAATCGATGAGCTTTTGGATGATTTGGGGCCGGAGTATACAGAGTGGAATGAGGGCGGACGCGTCCCAGTTGATGCAGATTTGTTGCTACCTCCACCTTCAGGATTCAAGAGCCCCTTCAGGCTCCTGCCGTATGGAGTGAGACCTAGACTTACTAACGTTGAAATGACCGAAATGCGGCATCTAGCTCGACGTCTTCCTCCACATTTCGCACTTGGTGGGTACTAGATCCATCTGTTGCAACTTTGGATTTGAAGATTTTTACAAAGTTTCCAGTGGTTTTTGACAAGCTGATTCTTGTGCATTGACAATCAGGAAAACGCCGAGGACTTGAAGGGCTGGCCTCAGCCATGGTGAAGCTGTGGGAGAAGAGCGAAGTTGCTAAAGTAGTTATGAAGAGGGGTGTCTCAAGGATCGATAATGATCGTATGGCTGCAGAACTGATGGTAATTTTGTGCTCCCCAGTCTCTGTAATATGAAGGGAATTTTAAGAAGCAATAGGTGTGACATTGCTGTGATTGTGCAGAGGCTCACTGGAGGAGAATTGATAGCGCGAAACATGAGCTACATTGCGCTGTTCCGGGGGAATAACTTTCTTCCACTAGCAGTCAAGCATACTTTGGAAGAGAAGGACCGTGCGGCCACTTCGCTGCTGGAGGATGAAGAGAGGGCCCGTTTGGCTCCATTTATTGACGCACCTATGAAGCCCAGGTATTCTATCTTGTCAAGTTAAGCTATCCAATGAGAATTTATGTATTTGGAGGGTTCAACATGATGCTCATTGTGAGGCCTCATCCTTCTCTGTTCTGTGAACAGCAATGCTGGCACACTAGCAGAGTCATTGGAACAAGAGGCCAGATTGAACCCCTGGAAAAATGGCGTGGAGTGCTCTAATCAAATAATTCTCGCACGGAAAGCTGTAAGAGATCAAGCTGTGCAAAGGATGCAGAGAATTATCAAAGCTGTAAGTTTGTTGTGTTCTAAGCGTTATGTGTATCGATAATAAGCTCAAAATGTATGGCGTCTGTTTATTTTCGGGGTCTGCGCAACCATATCCGATCTGATTTGGATACCTTGTGGGACGTTCATTCTTCAGGTCTCCCATAAGATTTACAGGGCTGAGAGGGAGCTAAAGAATATCAACTCAAAGATGAAGCCTAAAGATACGATTGCAGATGAGAAGCGAATTTCAGACGAGGAAATGTATACTTTGCGGAAGATTGGACTGCGTATGAAGCCATTTCTTCTCCTTGGTAAGATATAGTCTCTCTTCTTTTTTTCCTTATACGATGTTAGTGTTCATCACATCTAGTTTGTAAACTTCGTGGCTTTTCTCAGGAAGGAGAGAAGTGTTTGGCGGTATAATAGAGAATATGCATTTGAACTGGAAGTGGAGAGAGCTGGTGAAAATTATCGTGAAGAAAAGCTACTTCATGTATCGGGACAAGGATGAGGTGGAGAAAATAGCCAGGATGCTTGAGGCTGAGAGTGGAGGGGTGCTGGTCGGCATTTGTCCCATCCCTGTCGGAGTTGCTGTCATTGTATACCGCGGCAAACAATATCAGCGTCCCATTGATGGGGTGAGCCCACATGGCCACCCCCACGGTCTAAGACCACGCGGTCTGCTCACGAAGGAGCAGGCCTGGCAGCGTTTCAATCAGAAGCGGCGGAAACTGGTACATGTTTTCATCCTATTCTTTGTTCCAGTAAAGTTATTTGTAAAGCCAGGCCAAGGTACCAAGATTTTCCCACCTCTTTTCTCCATTTTCTCTAAATAGGTCTCAATCAATGTATAATCAGCACAAACAGGCACATAGTACAACATGACCTCTCCTTCTTCTTTCTCAAAGGCGGTTAGAACTACTTCTAACTTCAGTTTAGATACCACCAAGCTCTTCCAATAGCTATCAAGAGTGAGGAAGAGTAGTATTATAAATCAAAAGATGGGTGACCTTTGCAAATCACATTCTTGTATTTGGTCTCAATATATGACACTAGTTGTATCTGCTTGATTTGTAGATAGCTAAGTCACTACAACATTGCTCATCGTTGGCTTTTATCAGAAACTCGTCCATGTAACAAAGACCTTTACAAGGTCAGACGTCACCTGTCTGATCTGATCTGTGATGCTGTTTGGATTACTGACAGTGTTTGCGTCTGTTGTTTGGCTTACAGTCTTTAGAGAGGCATTTAAAAAAGCTGGAGAGGGACTTCAACATCTTGCAAATCGATCTGGTATGTGCTCTGAACCCTGAGTCCCGTCCATAATCAATTTCACGTTGGGGTAAAGCAGTGTGCAGTGTTTGTACTTTCTCTATCAATCGCAAATCTGACCTCTCAAGCAGAAAAAATTGGAGGAGCAGGACCTTGAAGACTTCACATCGGAGGCTTCAACTGCATCTACTCCAGCTTTTGATTGATGACCTCTGTTTGACGTACAGAAGCAACATAGTTTCACATCCTAGAAAACAACTGTAAGTATCTGACAAGTGTATGGACCTGCTGAATAGTGGGATAATGTGCAGACTATTAAAAAGTAATTATTGCCTTGAGACCGAGTCTGAGTTGCAAGAGCCACCTTTCAGTGTCGAGTTTTGTGTCAACTTCTTCCAAGATATCCGTCTTTATCAGTCGGTACGGCTCCAAATGTTTGGTAGTTCACGCCTGAAATGAGACTTTGTGTTGTTTGCAGGTAAGCTAAACACACCAAGCTCGTGAGCAAGGGAAGTAAAACTGTGAAATGTTCATAGAGTGTCTGTTGTTGGATCTTATAATCATTCATTCATGTCCTTCAGATCCGCACCTATGGATATATCAACAGTGCATCTGCTGCCTAAATTTGCAAGGGAACTGTAGAGGTGATTTCTGACTCCTAGGGACGCCGTTTTGAATTTTTGGCTTTACCTCACACCACGCCCTGATTGGCGCATGCCCTTCATATTTTTGGCGTATCATTCCTACTTTGCGCTTCCTGGACGAGATCATAGCGCTTGTAGCAGCCTGCGCTTTGAACGGAAGTCACTTTAAACATAGCCATGAAATCCATCAATCAAATTTTTTAACTGCCCATGTGGAAAAGTCAATCGCTTATTTAGGAATCAGCATTTTAGCGTTCAAGCTGTTACTGTTTACGATTGACTAATCTGCAGACTGGACATTTTGAACTTCGCAATCTCGTTGAATTTGACGTGATCTTCTTGAGAAAAAAATACGTCAGATTCTCAGGATGCCCAATTTGCTGTCTGGTTTTTACTCTTGTGATTGGAGTCTATGCACGCACAATAATAGTATGAAGATGATCTCACATCAATATTCCTCTGTAGAGTTCAATGCTATTACAAGCATCGAAAAAATCAGCGAGATTAAAAAACTGGAAACCACATCCTTACCTTGTCGCGGCGACAGATGACAACATCTCGGGAACTCTGCTGTGACCCCGGAACTTCAAGCCTTCTCATCCACCATCAAATTAGTTGATTAGTCTTGAAGAGGGGCTCAAATCTTGCTATTTTCTAACTGAAGGAGTTATCCATACCAGTCACTTCTCGACTACTGTCTAGGGTTGGGGTGAATGCTAGAAAAAGGCAATCTATGTTGCAGCAATAGACACACGGCATATGTATATTTAAATGAGTTTCCGGCGTTGGCGATGGTGGACGCCGGCCGGTTGGAATGCCCCAAGATCGGAGAGCCGAGATCACTGAGCTTGGTGGGAAGTGTGCGAGATTTCAGTCTCCATCGTTTTGGCTTCTGTGCGTCCCTTGGTTGCCGAGCATTGAAGCCAGGCCCCCGCAAGCTGGTCGCGGAGGTCGCGCTTCACATGTGAAAGAGTGGTGTGCAGGTCCCTCCAGGATTTGAATCCGTTGTTTAGAGCAGAGTCGATCTGGAGCTTCCACTCTTGCTTCACGTTTGCTTGGATCTGTAGACAGCGAACACAACAGATCAGGTGATGACTCATGCTTTCAAGCTCACAGTGTCAAGTAATTGTAGAGTGACCTGATGCGTTTGAGCTTTCATCAAAGATCCTCAGAAGTTTAGACGACAGAACTAGAAACCGACAAGTTGTGATTTAAGGCAGAGCGAGTTGTCTCTAGATTTGTACTTAGTCGAATTATGAAGGTTTTCAAGAGTTTGTTGCAAATTGGTGGACTGATTGACTGGTTTTCTGGAGAGGACGACAGACGTTGATTGAATCAGTGCTCAGAGTGTTCCCGCCCTGTGAAAGATTTTGCAACTTTCGACAAGTACTGAGCGTGGTTTGAATTGCAGATAGGCTGGAGACATGTGCATTCTTCTGCCGAATTGCGGAAGCAGGGTTTATGGCAGCTTAATCCATGATCGGCCCTGAAGCGGCAGAGTGGTGATGGGCACTTAGCAAGGCTGGGGATGTCAGCAATCTGAGTACGTCGTTGACATGATTGCCAAGTTTTCAGATGAAAACCAGGTGGAGAAGAAGCTGGCCATCTGATTGAGAGCGGAATCCTTGGAGCTGTGAGGTATCATGGACAAGCTTGTGAGATTAGATGTAGACGAGGTGAGGATTGAGTTCGCCGTTGGGAAGCGCGTCACGTACGGAGTGCAGATCAAGAGCTTGGTGTCGACCTCCGCGGTGGCGTACAAAGTCCAGACCACGGGCCCGAAGAAGTTCGGCGTGAAGCCGCACATAGGCATCCTCAAACCGCTCGCAGCGTCCTCCTTCGAGATCGTGATGCACCCGCAGCACGAAGTCCCGGAGGATTTCCCCATCTCCCGTGACAAGTTCATGGTGACGACGATGCTGGTCCCGGATGAGCTGGGCGCCGGCCCGGCGGAGCTCAGCGAGTGGTTCGCCACCAAGCGCAACAAGGTGTTCATCGACGTGAAGGTCCGCGTGATCTACATCGGCGGCGAGATTCTGCGCCTCTCTGCGGCCAAGGGCTCCCGCGAGTCCATCCAGGACGTGCTGTCGCGGGGCACGAATGTGAACTCCAAGGACGAGCAGGGGCGCACCGCGCTCAGCATCGCAGCCTTGCGCGGCGACCCGGACATCGTGCAGGACTTGCTGGAAGCGGGCGCGGATGTGGACGGACCCGCCGGCGCAGGGCTGACGCCGCTGCAGGAGGCCGCGTTCGCGGGGCACGCCACCATCGTGACGCTGCTCCTGCGAGCCAGGGCAGACAAGGAGATCCCTTCGCATCCGCGAGAATGGACTGCGCTCCATCTCGCCGCGTCGCGAGGAAGGGTAGGCGTGCTGCGGATTCTGCTCAAGGTAGGGGCGAATGAGAATGCGCCGGACATGGACTTCCGGACTCCACTCCACGCTGCAGTCACAGAGGGGCACACGAAGGCGGCGCTCATGCTCCTCCAGCACGGCGCGGATGCGAATTCCCAGAGCTGCGACGGGAGGACGCCTCTACACTGCGCGGCCGTCAAGGGGCACCTGTCTGTGATCGAGCTGCTGATCGACTGGGGCGCGTTGAAGGAGGTGAAGGACCGCGACGGGAAGACGCCGTTCGAGCTTGCAGTCGAGAGTGGGCACACTTACGTGCTCGATCCCTTGCTGCTGGGGCAATTCCTTCACAAGGCCGCGAGAGAGGGCAACATCCAGGCCGTGCAGCGGTGCCTGAGCCAGGGCGCGCTCGTCAACGGCTGCGACCAGCACGGGTTCACGGCGCTCCACCGCGCGGCGTTCAAGGGCCACGAGTCCGTGCTCGTGGTCCTCCTCGACCACGGCGCGGACGTGAACCTCTGCGACCGCGAGGGGTACACAGCGCTGCACTGCGCGGCGATCTCGGGCCACATCGAGGCCGTAGACGTACTGCTCCACCACGGTGCGGACGTGAACGCGCGCTGCCTCAAAGGCTCCACGCCGCTGCACGTCTCCTCCGCAATGAACTTCGCGGCCGTGGTGTGCTTGTTGCTGGACTGCGGCGCGGATCGCACCATCCAAGCGCTCGATGGACGCACCGCGTACGACATCGCCGTCGCGTCCCGGCACTTTGATCTCTTCTCCGTTCTCGTTAGCCCCTCGGATCGTGATCATCACGAGAACGTGCAGAACGTCGTCTCCGAGATCTGCACACCGCTTGCCAAGGTTTCTCTCAGAGGCAAGAAGATTCTCATCTAACAGATACGGAACTATCCGTATATCTGTACCGATGTGGTTGTAAATTACAGCTTCTTAGTTTTGTGCGAGGTAGAGAGAGCGTGCTCTGTTTGTGGCAGCAATTTGTCACTCTCGAGGCAGCATGCATGTGAGTCGGAATGGTGTGGAATTAAGTAGCAGTAGATGAGTGCCGAAATGGAAATCTGAGACTGCAATCAAGATGGTGGTTCTGCAAATGTGGGCAGTATCACTGTAAGGTTTGTTGGAGCCATCATTTGATGATGATATATTCATGGCAAAAGTACCGAAGCATGAAAAAAACAGATCATGGTGACGACGTTCTTGTCAGTGCACGTTTGAGGGGCTACTACCGAGTCTGTTTCTAGGTGGAAGGAGGTGTCTCTCCTCGATGCCGCGCCTCCCGTTGTAAGTCAAGGGACTTAAAGTGATCTGTGACTACGCTCTCGTACTGCTCAAGCAGGTGTGGGCTCTCTCGGGCAAGCTTCGCTTTGAGGCACTTGTGGAAGCTGAAGTCGACCGCGGTGCCGTCCACCCGCACCACCCAGAAGCAGTGCGTGAACTCATCGCGAACCTGGTCAATCTGTGGAGGTCCAGCGTCAGTTCTCATTCACAAATTGGCATGAGAACAAGTAAAGCTTACCTTGAAATAGTCAATACCAGGCCCCGTCTTCAGTTCGGCTTTGGGGTGATACTGGAAGACACTCGACATCTTCATCTCGTCCTCCGCAGAGAGACGATCACCGTTCTTGTACTTCCTGTGCAAAAGAGTCGTAAGGCCGGGAGGTAAGAATCGTAACGTAAAGACAGGGAATTGGTGTGGACTTACTTAGAGTGCAGGATGTTCTGCACGCTTTGCTTGAGGTCGTTAGCCTCCTGCAATTCCTGAGAGTCCGACTCCTTATGCTCTGACGTCGTGCTGAGAGAGCTCTGCATTCTCCTCTCCCATGTCTGTGAACGCCAGGGCTCCGGCTTCTTACTCTCGGACTCATCCTTGGACACATGAGCGCTCGGCGACTCGACCAGAAATGTCTTGTACGTCTCCTCCACCTGCTCCAGCAACTCGCTCAGGTCTCCCTTGCGCTCCATTGCTGCCAATGCCTCCTTGGAAGTAGTCAGTTCAATACAACACCCCAGAGAATTGCAAAGAATGAAGGCAAACAATGGAGTGTGTTCACCTTCGTGACCCTTGCTGCTTTCACGCAACTTAAAAGAAGCCACAGCGGTCTTCTCCTCAGGATTTGCAAACAACAGATTGACTCAGTCTGCACAAAGCTACAAAACCAACTGATGATAGTGGAGACAGATTGTTTCAGACTGAAGATCTCAGAGTGTGGGAACTTGTTATGGAGTGGGCTGAATCAAGAGGGCAGGTGGTACGGCACTAGACTTAAGTTGGTTGGGGGCTTGGTTCGTCCTCCACTGCATTCATCTCCAGCATTAAGTTGAGCCACTCTGAAATCAGCCTGGGAGGGGCTCAATTAAAACTACCATTACAAAGCCCGAAGCATGACGGTTTCGTGATTCAGGGCCGCCGCCAGCACTCAATGGGCGGCATGGATGATATGACAAGTGGAGCTCAAACAAAATGGCTCCTGAATCGTACGAATATTCAACCCTAATTGGGTGCTTAAGCCGGACTAATTACTGCCAGTTGCGGTATGAGCACTTGCATAATTTTCATACGCTTCTTCACTTGTGAGCTGAAAAACTTATTGTCTTCATTTGTGACAGCGGACCTCCTGGCTTCCTACGCTTGCAATTCCAATGAAATTTCAAACGAAAGGCCAGACTCTAGATGCTGCATCTCAGCAAGCCTTCTGCGATTCAGCTCCCTTTCTATTGTGCATTGTAGCAATTTCTTTGCAAACATATTTGTACGTATTAAGCTTCAAAATCTAGGACTTTAATTGTTAGGCCAGAGCTAATTTCCATTAAAGCGGGAAAAGACAGCTACGAAAACCGGGAAACTCACATACTGCTTTCAACATTAGACAGAAGACAGCATGAAACATCGAATACAAACTGACAGCGTGTTCAACATCACAAAAGGATGAACAAAATCTGCAGAGTTTAGTGAGACAAGTATCCTGATTCCCAAGTAGGAATTTCAGTCTGAAATCAAAGTCAGACAGCTCGTCCAAACCGACTTTGATGGAGGGATGTCCTTGGTTATCTGTCAATGCAAGCTCTATATACACTATTTCAAAACCATGTCCATGATCCAACAGAAATAAGCTCCAAGATGGGATGAAGACCAGCCAGGGATTTTCTAAGCCATCCGAGGTCGCTTCGGTTGGCGATAGATGGCGTCGTAACGATCCACAAAGCTTGGGATTTCCTTGGCCACCTTCTCTTTCAGACACTTGTGGTACGAGAAATCCGTCTCGGTGCCGTCCGTGCGAACCACCCAGAAGCAACGCACATCCTTAAAAGTCGCATGGCGCTTGATCTGCGGCAATTTCACAAATGAATCAACTCTTTCTGTATGAAAACTACTCAATCCATATAATATACAACCTTGGAATTCCGTATAATTACCTTGATGAAGTCGATGCCGCTGCCCGTCTTCTCTGCGGCCTTCGGGTGATGCGCAAGAAGCTCCCGCACTTTCGCCTCGTCCTCGGGGTTAAGGTGAGCGTCATCTGCGTATGTCCTGATACGGCAAATGCAATGTGGTAAGTGGTATCCTGGGACCTCATGCTTTCGTCTGAAGAGCAAGGGAATGCTTACAAGTTGAAGAGGATGTTGCGCATCGTCTGCACGACGTCGTCCACTTCCACGCATTCGGGGGCGACGCGAGGGCGCTTCGGAGGGCGCTCGGCGATGGCGTCAGGGACGCTTCCCCAAGCTGCTTCACCATCCGCCTCCGGCACCGACAGAAACTCTGGCAAGGCAGCGCCGTGACCACCATCACCATTGCACCCCTCTTGCTCCTTCGCAACGACAGGCTCTGGAGCACCGATGGCCTCTGGCGCTTGTGAAGGAATGCCGTTCTCGCCCGGCTTGCCATCATCTTCGCCATCGCTACTAGGTGCAGGTAAGGTGTGGAGCATAAGCGCACACTTGTCAATCTCTATCTGATCCTCCTCCGTCATTGCCACTTTGCTTCCCTCTTGCTCTTTCACTACTAAATCCAGTTTGTCGTGCGCCACAGCTGTAGCGTCGTCTTCGATGCCCTTGCTCACTTCCTGAACCTCCTTGGTCTCCATCTTGTCCAGACAACACCCACAACAAGCAAGGAAGCCAAAATGCTCTACTACAAAGTGATGGACAGAACTGCCATAAAACAGCTTAACTGCCGACCTTGGTGATGCATATAAAAGACGAAGTCTAAGGCTACTCAGAGGAAACTTGATCTCTCTGAATGTCGATTCACCTACCTTAATGGATTCATGACCTGACTGAGGATGGAGAATATATGAAACGGTGTCAGTAACTTATTACCACGCATAACTCACCGGACTGATTTGATGTTTTGAGTGGTTCATGAAGTGTTGTTTTAGCACAAAAATTTCAGAAGGGCTTTTATCTTTCAGTTCAATCAGACAGGTTTGTCAAAAACAAATAGCTTCATATTGCATCAGCTATGGTCGAGATCTGTTACATGATGCGAAAGCGTCACACTTCTCTTTCGTAGCTCCTATTTCCAATATGAATTTGCACGTTTCAAGCGCTCTCCACAGTTGATTATCTCTGCCGAAATGGGTGCTGGTTTTGAATCCGTGTTGGTTTTTACTAAGTCAAATCATCTCATAAAATAAGCCATATGCTGCAAGGTTCTCATGAGATCGACCAAAACGTCGTAGTTGTAATGATGCAAAGCATCTCTTCGCGAAGAATTCCACACAACCGGTTCAACACATCCAATACTATATACAACATGTCACACCGTCATAACACTCGACAGTGGCCAATATAACGCCATAATCTCACTCTACCATACCGTCACAATAACAACCTCATACACTGTACTCATAGCAAAGCAATCTGCATACTACCTGGTCGATTTTGTACATAAGAGAGCTCTACAAAAATCTAATTGACTGGTTGCAATACAAAATACACTTTGATCGCGTTACATGTCGATCACCATGATGAGTTTACTGAGTAGCGGTGGTGGTGGTGGTGGTTTCGGAGGTGGGAGTACTGGTGGTCGTTGGGTGATCTTCAGGCGCTTTCTGCGCGTAGCCCAACATGCCGGTGAGCTTGCCGAGGATACCAGGGTTTGTTGCGTCGTTGGCCGCGCCGGCGGTGGAGTTGGTTGGGGCCGCGGTCAATCCGCTCAGGCTGTCGGTGACCTTCTCGCTGAGCGCCTTGTGCTCGTCCTTGGGCGTGGTGGCGTCCGCGACGGTGTCCTTGGCCCTGGTGGCGTAGTCCTTGGTGGTGTCGGTGGCGCCCTGCGCAGCGTCCGCGGTCTTGTCATACGCGCTGCTCGTGTAGTCCTTGGTGGTGTCCGCAGCGCTGCCAGTGGTGCCCACGGTCGTATCCTTGGCGCCCGTTGCGTAATCCTTGGTGGTGTCCACGCCTGCACCCGTCTTCTCCTTCGTGGTGTCGACTGTGGACCCGAAGTAGCCCTTGGCCCTGTCCATCAGAGACGGGCCCTCCGACGCGGGCTGGTTCATGCCCGTCTTCTCCTTAGTGGTGTCCACTGCGGACCCCAAGTAGCCCTTCGCCTGGTCCACCACCGACGGTCCCCCAGACGCCGGCTGACTCATGCCCAACTTGTCCGCCACCGTGTCCTTCGCCGCGGCCGCGGTGTTGCTCACCTTCTCCGTGTAAGTCTGCGAATCATCCGTCGCGTTGTTCAGATCCGCCGCCTTCGACTGCGCAGCGTCTTTCGTCTCGTACGCAGCATCTGCACCAGACACAACGTCAGCAACAAATGATGTTTCCACCCGTGATGATGATGTTGTGCAATGTGCATGATCATGTACCTTTCGTTTGATCCGCAACCTCGCTACCCTTCTCCGCGGCGGCGTCTCTCGCCTCGCCAGCGCCGCGGCCCGCGTCCTCGGCTTTCCCGGCGGCCACCGAAGACGCATCCGACGCCTTCTCAGAAACGGGCTTCGACTCGTCATCCTTGGACACAGCGCCGCCGACCCCCAACGCGCCCGCGGTAGCCGCCGCGCCGCCGTACACGGAGTCCTTGGCGCCCTCCGACACCTCCGAAGCTTTGCCGGACGCAGACTCGTTGAGGCTGAGCCCGCTCACGTCGGGAGGAGTTGAATCCGTTTCCTTCGACTCGGATCTCCCCTCAGGACTCGGGAAGGTTCCAAACTCACGAGGCACCGACGCCGGACCAGTGTACGGCGTCGTCTGCACAGCGGGCAAGACATCGTCTGCCGAATCCTGCCACAATCAAGCAACACACACCAAAACTCAGCAAAGATTCACCTGTATATCCTCCAACTTGCATCACTTCTAGATCCTCCAACTTACAGAACTGGCGTCCTCCAACCCTCCACCGCCGACAGCACCGGTACTAGGTGCAGTAGTAGCACCATCAGGGCTCTTCTTCTTGCCGACTCTGGACTTGATCACGGACCCGGCCTTCTTGGTCTTGTCCTTGAGCTTGCCCAGCATGGACGACTTCTTCTGACCTCCAGCCTGCTGGTAGTTGGCGCTGCTCGGATCGATGTTGGCATACGACTCCTCCGTCGTCAACCCCGTCTGCTGTTCACCTGAAACAACAACCACAATAACTCACTAGATTCCACTACCTTCTAACCTGAAACAACAAGCACAAAAACTCACTAAATTCCACCCCAGCAATTCAACCATAGAACTTACTAAATTCCACTACCTGCCAGAAACGTGGAATGAAGAGTTATCAGCGACTAGTTAACGACGTGCATGCATGCAAAAAGTGTCGAGATGCGTGTCTACGAACCTGGAGTGATGGTGGTGGTCTCGTACTGCGACATCTTCAAGGCGCTACTAGTCTAGATCCTGCTACTGTAAATGAAGAAGCAGTCCAACACCGACACAGGCTCCACGACAAAGTCCCAGATGGCGTGAGATCCGAGCGTCAAGGGCAAGTGTTTTGGAGGGAAAACTTGGCTATTTTGGAGGGAAGAGAGGGAACTGAAGGAAACTCTAGACTTGGAGCGTCGATGTTTATGATATATGATGAGTGAGAGAGAGAGAGATAGAGGAGGGGATGGAGTGTTGGACGCCTGGCTGGAGGTGACAGAGTGGCTTTTGCCGACGTGGCGGGTTCTGGGGACTGTTGGGTGGTGGGATGCCACGTGGCATGTGAGATTTTCTTGTTTGGGAATGTACGACTGACTCTGTTGGAGATTCATTTTTAAAATTTTTTGGCACACACTTTTTTTTCACATGTGAGTTTCGGCTCCAAAGGTGAGAAGAACTAAGGTTGGATAACCAGAATCAACAGTCTTAGGGCCGCTTCACACTATGCCCAAGTCGAGAGGCCGACCGTCAAAATGAGTGGCCAAACTATGGCGAGAGGCCAAACTTTTTTGCCAAAAAAATACATTAACCCCTAAAAGCCCAGGCATTTTCCCTCATGAAACACTCCAAAACTGCCATCATCAACAAGTGGCAACGAAATCTAACATTACAGTCTAATTTTAGACTTTTAACCGTACAGTCTTAAAATAGACACGTATATGAACTTACAATACAAATTTGGTTGCAATCCACCGCACGGATGTGAAGATTATAGCGTTTGAAGTGCAAAGAAAAGTATTTTCCCCCCCTTGCCCGGCAAGGTCAGCCTACTTTGACTAGGTATATCTTCTAGTTTTTACATTGAAATGTGATAAAAAAATTTACCAATATGACTTATATGTTGTTAGCTATATGTGTGCAAAATTTGAGGTCAATTAGAGGGGTAATAGATGTAGAAATATACACTTTAGTGAAAGGGGGTACAAAATGTTGACAATTACTACGTAAGTGATATGAAATTGTTTGTTTCATACAAGTTGTTGCATTTGAGAATCCCAATGGTGGAAACTTTCAATTTATTTTTTCACTAATTTTAGAAAAAGAAACGACTAAAAATAGTAAAATCCATAATTTTCATGAATATATGGAATAAATAAAGCATTATGGGAAAGGGCAGTGCTTGAAATTGAGTGGCCTATTTGTCCCGCCCTTGTAGCTGGACGGGGGGGGGGGAAAAAAAAAAAAAAAATTGGTTTTTTGGCGGGCCTGCTTATGGCGCGGGATGCTGGCAGGCCAGCTGACTGCTGATTGTTTGCAGTTTTTTTTTAAAATATTTTAACAACTCTTTCAATAATTTTCAATGCTTTCTACTTGGACTTCGTGCATAGAAGTCTGGATTCCTTTCCTCGCACTTTCTGTCCCAAAATTTTGCCCCTTTTTTCTCCTCAAATTGCATTGGTTGACATGGCTGCCCCAATAGTCGAGAGTCCCCATTTTGACCTTTGAAGGCTAATAACTTTTGAACCAAGAGTCCAAAATCATATTTGAAAAATTCCCCATATAGATTTCTTAAAGGACAATGCAGTATAAAATTTTCATAAGAATCGGAGTATTTTTTCCACTCACAGGTATATGCCCAAAATCCAAAACGTACTTCCCAAGTACACTTGGGCTCTTAGGGGTTAAATAATATAGATTGAAGGTTTGGCCAGTCGTAGTGTGAAGCCCCGAAGGCCAAGTCCAAAGTCCAAACCCCATATCATTACGCCAAAAAAAATCAGCCCAAAAAAATCAGCCAATAAAAATCAGCCAAAAAAAATCAGCCCAAAATTCGGTCTCTTTCATCAAACGGTCTAGATCTTGTCACTTTTTTATTATTATAATAAATAAATTCGACGAACTCTTGATTGTAGTTTGGGTCGACCAAAATGGGCGATCCAAGTTTTGCTCGAGAGGCCGTCGCTTTGGCGCCAAAACAACCCAAAAGTGTTGCCATGTAGGACGACGGCCTTTGGAGTTTGGGCACAAGTGTGAAGGCCCAAAGTCCGGACTTTGGCCATTCTAGCAATCTCATTGGTGGAAATCGACAGCCTCTCGACTTGGCCACCAAGTGTGAAGCGGCCCTTATGTGGACCAGCCGCCCACCCCATCTCCAAAATTTTAAGAAAGTCAGTTATAATTGGGTGTCAATTTATAATTGGTTCAAAGCTCTCTCTTTTTAGTCTCTTGCACAAGTGGTCATTAGCACAACTTACTGTGGAAGTAGAGAGTTTTGTATGTCGAGAATGGGTCACGGCTTACTATCCACTTTAAAGATTTGTAGCAATTTCAATATGAAGAAATAAATGGTCACGACAATTGCAATATTCATGAAATCCTATTTTGAATTCCCAAAAAATTCTTACCATGTATACAAATGCTATAATTAGGTCAGCAAGCTTAAGTTGGTGGTTATAGGTCATCCAACTTTATTCATACAGGTCTCGGAGTCTGCTTGTAACCAAATATGGTGGTAACTTAACCCTTTAGCGCCATGAGAGCCTGGGAGAATCTACGACTGTAATAGATTATGTTGAACTTCATGTACACAGGGTGTACATTTCAGAATGGCCCCACTTCATGGAAATCAATGTAGTTTGCTGATGCTTGCATGGATTGGAGATTGGAGAGATCTGTTGGAAAGCTAAGAAGGAGCTCTGAATGCGTTGAGAGGACGTGAGAGACAATGGCTAATTATGAAAAGAGTTAGAAAAGCAAAAGCACCAAAAACGACCTTGTCAGGAAAGGGTTAACTATGTCTTCCACATGAACAATGCTATTGAACACGACATCGTAGTCTAACCGATAGGGTCCATCCAAATTCAAGTCATCAAACACTAATCAATACATGACTGAACATCCATTGTGTGAGCATTCATCTTTGTCCATGCTCTCTGCTGGACCTAAAAAAAATTCATTCCAGCGCTAAACATCACCCTACCAGAGCTTGCCCCTCGCAGAATCCAACAGCACTGAGATGCAAAAATTACACAAAACAGAGCTACCATTATGTGAATGTCATCGCCCCCTCTCCGCTACAATCCTTGCAGATACAGAATTCTAACATGTTCCCCCTCACAAACAGCTCAAGCAAAGTGACAAAATTACTCAACAAAATCAGCAGAACCAAGCAAGCTTCAGCAGCACTGGCACTCCCCATTGCCATTCCTCTGATGCAGAGCTTTTTTTTTGGCGAAATTTCGCCACATTGTCAGAAATTTGACCTCTCTAGCTTTGTCCCTCCAAAAACTGGCATCTGCAGTGCAGCCAGCAGGAGGGACGCAGGTCCAAAAAAAAAGCCCTGCTCTGATGAGTCATACCTCCCCTACCTCGCCATAATCACGCACTCCCTTTTAGCAATATTCAATCCTTATGGCGAGAGCACCTAGGAAACAAAAAGGAAAGATAGCGGGCGTATTTGATATGAATAAAGAGTTAATTTTTATTGGTCTTGACAACAATACATGGGGAGATCCGATGTATTCTAGCATCTTCTATATCACCTCCTTCATTAATATTACAAAATCTTAGATTCAAAGCCTATCCTAGAATCATGATATTTAGGCCGGCTTCACACTTGGTGGCCAAGTCAAGTGGCCGTCGATTTCCACCAATGAGATTGCTAAAATGGCCAAAGTCCGGACTTTGGGCCTTCACACTTGTGCCCAAACTCCAAAGGCAGTCGTCCTACATGGCAGCACTTTTGGGTTGTTTTGGGGCCAAAGCGACGGCCTCTCGAGCAAAACTTGGGTCGCCCATTATAGCGGACCCAAACTACAATCGAGAGTCTGTCGAGTTTTTTAATAAAATAATAAAAAACTGACAAGATCTAGACCGTTAAATCAAAATGGCTGATTCATTAGAGAAGTTTTGGGGTCTCCAGAAGGCCCTCGACGGGCAGCTGCTCCCCTCTCGAAGTACACTCCACGTAGGAACTAGTGACGTAGTCACCAATGGTGCCATGTAAGATTCAGGGTATGCCATGGTGGATGTACCAAAGCTGAGGGCAAATCAGCAGCCGGTTGCGTGCGTGACATGGCCTGGTCACGATTTTGTCATTTCTATAAAAATTTGTAAAATATTTTGTTTGAAGGGGAATAAAAATATATTGAGCCTGTCCTTCACCATCGAATAAAATATGTATGCTCTTGCGGACCGTAGTGCTGAATGGGTCCTTATATTAGAATATACTTCCGGCGGGAATATTACTGAGTCAAAGGCAACACACTCGACCATTGTCACAAAGAGGGTTTTGATTTCCTTGCTTTGTTGTAGCAACAGTTTTTTACCGCCTTTGTTGTTTCAACACAATTTGTTGTTGCAAGAAGCATGTCTCAATCAAAGCCCATTGAGGAAGTTCAGAGTGTAGTGCTTTACAACAATGTAGATGCCAAGGGGAGGTGGATCCCACTGCGCGTAAAGATAGGATCATGGGTGACATTGAAAGCGTCAGACAGGGGTCCATGGGCACGGGATGCACGTGTTCACGGTGTGGACTCCTTTGCACGTGCCTGGAAGGCTCAGATCCTGGAGTTTCAATTCAAAGTAATCACGCGATGGGGAAAGGATGTGCTTCAACTTAATGCTATCAAGGTGCGGCATGCATATCAGCGCCGACAGTTGCAACTCGACCCAATGGCCGCTGCAAATGAGCCGCGTGCTTGTAACCTCCTTTATCTTTCGTACTGGGATAATTGGGTTGCTCCATCAGCAGTTTTGGACGTCATTCTTGGAGAGACCTCATAAGGTTGGAGAGACCGTACGCAATGGTCGTAGTTACAAACAATTGTTGGAGAATGGCACCTTTTTCCTGAAAGCTGTGTATGTTCCGCAGTCCGGCTCTTGCTTGTATGGGGAATTAGAGGAGTTGCCACTGTCCAGTCTCAGCAATCCTCACTGGCCCATTCCAGACATGTACACGTCAGAGGCATTTAGAGCGAAGCTTGCGGTAGACATTGCGGAAGCAATGAAAGGGGGTACAGGGAGTAGGGCGGCGCACGTGAAGTGGTTCATGCCTGTGCACATTATGGTGGACTTGTTCGTAGTAGCAGACAGCATCCGTCGTACAGCCACAATGTATGTCTTCAAGGAACCATCAAATGTAGTTTTGGCAAGTCTGATGGACGTCGGATGGGAGGAGAAGTGTCAAGCAGGGTAGGACGTTGTGAAGTGTGCCGTCAGCAAGGCCACCATGGTCTTCCGCTATCATTTAGCGCGACATGTTCTATATGTCAATTTTCAGTATGTGCGCTATAGAAAAGAGGGCATCAGATGGGTGCCTATTGATCAAGTTGTGATTCTGAACATGATGTCCATCACAGTTGAGTTTGAAGGTAAGGAGTTGCCTAGGTTTTAGGTCAGTTCGCTTTGGCCAATATCCCACATTCGAGAGGAAATTTACATTTTGCTGCCTTGAGAGATCATCCCAGAGTTCTACGATCTTGTTGTGCAACGCCCCGATTTTATTGATTTCAAGGTTAATGCTCGTTTGGAGCAAAGCATAGAGATTGGTGCACTCTTGATTGGCAAGTCCAGTAGATTGAAGATGGTCCCATCCTGATGCTTCCGCATCACATGGACTGAGCAATTGGCAATGTATCTAATGTAGCTTATAATGGAGTGTAGAAGTTTTGAATTACTGAGTCTACTTGAATCATTCAGTATATTATAGTACAAGCTGCTAGAAGAATTTTGGATGTGTAATTGTGAGAGCCGGTTCTTTACTATGAAATTAAGAGGTTGTAAAATTGCATGCCTACTGGCTTGATTCAATGTCTGCATTCATTGCATTACTTAAGCATTTCAACCATTTATGAATTGTATATGCATGCATATAATTCATTCTATAGGATACAAAAACAATATAATAAACCAACATCTTCCATTTAGAGTTCATTTCAATGTCTAACCTTATAGCATGTTTAAGAATAGTATTATAAGTCTGTAAAGCCTTAGGTAAATCACTCAGCATAATAAATTATAAAAGTAAAAGCAAAATAAAAAGTAAAAGTAAAAGTACAATCAAAGCAAAATTAAAATTAAAAGTATAATAAAAGTAAAAGTAAAAGTTTAATAAAAGCAAAAAAAAGTAACAGCATAATAAAAGTTTTTAAAATAAAAATAAAAGTAAAAGTGAATTAAAAGTAAAAGTAAAAGTAAAAGTAATTGTAAATGTAAAGATAATAGTAAGATTAATTCATACCTTGCACATAACGGGTATCTAAAGTAATTAATGGGCTTACATTGATAGTGATTGGGGATTGTCCCTTTGTCCGTTGGGCCCAAGGTGAGGTCCACTAAACTAAACACTAAATACAGTATAGAGTCAATGAGTCATTGTTGATGTGAATCACCCGTGAAAACTAAAAACAAAGACCAATTATTTCCATCTCCAACCATAAGATCTTACTCTAAACTTATAAACCCACATGCTCATAAATCTTCATAATCTTTGACCACACAAATTGAAAGCTTGTAGAGTTTGAAGTGAAGAAAAATGGTCTTTTCATCCTTGTGTTTCAAGGATCACTAGGCTTTGACTTCTATTGGTGCATTACAAAAATTCTAAGTTCTCACGGATCTCCTTATTCACCCTGGTCGAGCGTGGGTCGGGCGCCAGGCTTGGGTGGGACCATTTTTCTGGCCCTACCTGATTTAGGGTCCTAGAGGCTTTTTTGGTTTTTTTTTTAAAATTGGGGCATGCGGCCCCATATTACCCTCGGCGGCCCCCCTTGGATCAAATAGGGCCCCCCTCCTACATATAAATAGGGGTCGGTTTTGTCCCTACCCTCCTCCACCCTTCCAAGCCTAAGGCTTGGTGCAACGCTCGACCGGGGTATTTAGACAAATCCAGTTCTCACCAGTATGATTTGAGTGATGTCAATTCTTAGTACAACGTCTTTTCGAGGTATTGGAGAAGTGAAACATTTTTAAAAAAACTAAGTAGTATCGAGAGGTTCTTAACCCTTTAGTGCTCGGAGCATGTTTCTAGAAAACCAAGATTTCTGCTGATTTTTTCTTTGAACTAACTCTAATGGAAATATAATGCCTCATTTTAGTATCTAACCTTATAAAATTGCACTCAATCTATAACCTAAGGCCTAGAGAAAATTTGGAGAACATCCATGGAATAGATTATAGTGTTTAAAGGCATTGTATTTTGGTAGTGAAAATTGTGGATTTTATATATATACACCTTATCCATCAATAGATTCTTGCAAGAAATTTGTGTACTTTGAATGAAAGAGGTTTATATGTGCACTAGATTGATAACTTCACGTTGACATATCATATGTGAAGTAAACATTTATTCATGATTATTGATGAATTTTTACTTCTGTCTACTTGTATACAAAAATGTTTCAAACTTATACCAATTAAAACTGAAGTTTTCTATGCGATGAGAGATATCAACAATCACAAACCAATGAGGAGTCTATTAGAGACAAATCCCTATCAAAATTTAAGACCAAAATCATTTTGCATGTGTATGAAACACACATAGTATGTGGCATGGAATTCATTGTATTTTAGTGTATTTGATGTATTATATGATGTATTCCTAGCTTTCCATGAGTTTTGCAACTCCAAATTGTGATATGCGTTTTGCAAAGTACACGTGTAATGTGGGGGCAACTACTTATAGAACATTCGACAACCTAATTCCTTACATGGTACGCCATTGTTGTGATAACTCTATGTAATATCGTGTGATGAGCATTGTTATTGTGACAAGGAGTTAGAGGATGTTGATGCTGAAGTGGTCTTTGCAAAAATATGAATGCCATAATGGCTTGATACACAATTTAAAGACTTCATGACAGACAATAGAGTTTTCCTGAAAGTCTGAGTTTTATAGGGTGACTACCTTGTGTCAGCCAAAAAGACCCGGTGCAACATCTTTTATGGACCTTGTGTCTTTCTCTATTCACCAAAGCATAGTAAGATTTAAATACAACAATATTTGCAGGGTGAAAATTCTCACCCTGCATATTTTATGGGCCATGCGCATGGAACAAGCTAATGTAACCAAATTAGTAATTTGGAGTCACCAATGCCACCTTGCATCTATGTTTGGACGGTGATTGTGCCTAGATGATTAACCCTGTAGCATGTTGGTTGGCTGACAAAGGACCATAATTTATGAAATAATCTCCAAAGTTAACCAAACCACCGTGTTTCTCAAAAACAAGTGGACTTTCCGGTGTACAACCCCAATCAACGTTTTGGGATGACAGTCAGGGTTTAAGCCCCGAGTACTTTCAGGAAAACTCTAATGTAGAAGCTAAATGAAATGCAATGCAAGTCTATTATGGGAGTGGAAACAAAGATGAACCAATGGAAGATCAAGAGAAAACTTGCCAATTGTATTGATCCCAATACTTCATCAAGTGCATTGACAAATACATTATTATAGGTATGTTGGATGATCAATACAAAAGTCTTAGTCAATAGTATAGAAAGGCCGAGATTATGGACAAGGCCAAGATGTTATACAATGCTATAAAAGCGTGGTTGACTACATCTAAAGTATTTTTGGAGTTGGCATTGAACACCTTCATTTTAGCTTGCATTTTGGCACATCTGCTATCATTATTGGGACGGATTAATGACTTCAATATGGCCAATCTTTTGCAAACAATTTGAAGATTCTTCTTGCATTTATTTTATGCTAATTTTACTTGTTAATAAAATATACAGAACACGTATTTGGATGAGCTTGGAAAGATGTCTTGGTACAATTGTGCGGAATCCATTCATAATTAATGGAAGCAAGCGTCATAAACAATAATGGCGGTTTTTATATAACAAATGTTGATGACAACATCCATTTTTAATTTATAGATTGTGAGTTGATATCAATTCTTGAAGAGAAAAATTGGAGGAATAAGTCCAAATAAGGAGGAACTAAATTTTGCATAAAGGTATGTTCACACCTAGAATTTACAAGTGTGAAGTTTGTGAAGTTTGTGGAAATAGGGCCTTACCACACGGGAGGGGGAGGAAGTTGTGAAACTTCCTCCCCCTCCCATGTGGTAAGGCCCTTAAAAGGCGTTTCTTTGCAATTGCCCAACCTAGTTGGCAGCTGACGTGGATAGAGATAAGACCGTTACTTTGTAGGACCTACATCGCACTTATCTACATGCAGTTCCAACATTTTCAAAAATGTGAATCTTCAAAAAAAACTAAAAAAACTAAAAGTCTCCAACATTGGGGAGGTTTTACGTGAGTAGTTTGCAGGTGGAACATTAACAAACTATGGTCACTCTTAAACTTGCAAATGTGCCCTACTCATTTGACGTGAATTTTATGGTTACCTCATGGGCAAACTTCTTGAGAATAAGGGGTTGTTTACATCTAGATGGTTTGGGCTGGAGCCCAAAGAATTCCCGAGTTCTGATTGGAGTAAAGAATTGGTACCCCGGAAATGGATTTACATCAAGCAAAATGCGGGTTGTGGCTCAAAGTTTTTTCCGTGGATGAGAAACCTGGTTGGAATCCTACATGATGGCAGTTTTGAATAGTGTTTCCCAGAACTTAAGGAGACTTATTTCCTACAACCTCTAGGAGGTTGTATTTCCGGAAGGCCGGGAGAGTATTTTTCAGATTCTATTTCAGCCAATCATTTATAATAATTTAATGCTGGATTTTGACTATTTTAGGTCTAAAGTTTTTTGACAACTTCTTTCCCATTAGTACTCTTCATCAAAGAAAGAAGTTACATTTATTGTTGATGGCGTGAGAATTGGAAGAAGAATAAAAAATCAAGGTATGTATTGAAATCTATCAATTTTCTAGAGGATCTACATATTTGCAATATTTTTGGACTTAGAGGAATCATGAGGAGCAAAAGTGCTTGAGCCTTCTTGAGCCTTAGCCTAGAGCCGAAAAGGGCCAATTGGGCCCCCTTGAGGCCCCCTTTCCCCCCAAATTCCGGCTGGATCCGGTGCGGTGACCAAAACAGCGTCGTTGGGGATCGAACCGGCCGCCTCTAGCCTCCCTTTCAAGGCCTCACACTACTCTACCCACCAAGCCTACTAGCTTCCGGTGTGCAAAAGTTGGATAAAAACCTGCCTATACTACTATTTCTGTGATTTATTGTGTGCTGTCCAAACATTTTCAAGTCCATTTTCAGGCCTTTAATGATGTTTTTGAGCATTTTAGAGCACTCCTATTTGCATGAAGATTGTACATGAGCATAACTAATAAATTACATATTTTTGGTCAAGGTCAATTTTCTTTCCCTATGGGGTAATTCTAAAAAGAGCCCGTTTTCATACTACTTAGAAATTTAGCCCATGTGCACAATGGGCCACAACCCTTCTATTCGGGTTTACACGTAAACTTTGGGCCACAACCCACTTAGAACTCCCTTGTTTGGTGGAAGGTACCCCGCTTACGATGGTTTCATCCTTCAAGCGGGGTACCACTTGTGTCTATGGGCTCCAACCCAAACCTTCATGTGTAAACAGCCCCTAAGGAGCGCTTTACACTACGGACCATGGAGATCGACCACGGCCCTCTAAAATCTGTGATTGCTATTTGGTGCCGAGTGGATACTGTTTCTTGGTCCAACGGGTTTTTCGTCGAGTCGAGGCAAAGAGGTTGGCTCGACGGAAAACAAGGGGGCTGTTGGGCTAAAAACCAGTGATTGGCTGAAAATCAAAAAAAAAAAATCCGTAATTTTTCCATGTTACTGTAGGACGTTGGGATACTATTTTTTGACGTCATTTTTTTGAGACCGTTGGAGTGTAAGAGAAATGAATAAAGGCCGTATGTCCCGTTTTCCTCCCTCTCTAATTTCAAGTGTATGCACTATTTTGTGTTGTTTTTTGCATGTTTTTTGTTGTTTTTGCCAAGATTTTTTCCCCTACCTTTTCTTTCAATGGAAGGATATAGTGTAGACGGAGAGTGTAGAGATTCCGAAGGGCACACATGGTCGCAAAAGTCCGAATGGATGAAATTTGCAACACCATTTTCTTTGCCTTCAAGTAATGCACCATCTAGAATTGCTCAAGTGCAATTTCAGCATGGGCCGAATTTACCCAATTTGCATCCTAGTGCATTTCTCCCTACTTCTACATATTTTTTGAGAAGACTCCCTCATAGTGAAAGAGAATTAGAAGAGATTGACAACCAAATCTCACATAGTGAGTTCATGAGAGAAAATGAGATTTTGGAGGTAAAACAAGAGGAAGGTGCAAGAAAGGTGTCCGAAGCGCCTCCAAAGAAGAGAGGTCCAAGAAAAGAGAAGACTGCCGTAAAGGAAAAACCGAAGAAAAAGGCGAAGGCAACCGTGATTCAACTTGAAGAATTGGATGAAGAGGACGCAACTCCTACGAAATGGATGATTACAAAGTCAAAACCTTGATTGCAATAAGAGGCGAGATGGATGAGGAATTTGCAAGAATAACAAACAAACAAGGTATGAAATTTTTAAATTTTTTTTCAAAACGTTGAATTTTTGTGGCGAATGCTAGCAAATGAGGGCGTATGTGAGCTGTATGATGAGGCCGTAGAAGGCCTTGGCCTTAGCCGCATGTCCATGCCTCCCCTCCCCCCAAAACTGCGTTTGACCGAATATGGCTATCTTATAAGAAGAAGTACAAAACTATCTTGACCGGATACCGAAATGAGAAGAGGGCAAATGAAATTTTGGGGACGGATCGAAAACAAGAATGTCGTTGGTTTGAAGAGATGGACATATGAAATAGTAAACGTGCAAGTGTTCACAACCAAATTCCGGCAAGTGCTATGGAGAGAGACGATACGTTTGGAACGACTTCTTTACCACCTACGACTCTAGAACGGCAGATTTAACCCTTTCATAGCACCAAATACACAAGAGAAGAAAAAGAAGATTCAAGACAAAATTGAAGGACTTTGGAGCAAACGGTAGGCAACTCTGCCATTTTGATTTCCGCCTTCCAACACTCTATAGATTTGTTAAAAAATATGGACCGTAATTTTGTGTATGCACTTCTAGAGAGGTTTTAGCTATTCTTCCATGGAATCAGAACTACTATCAGAAAACACTAGATTTGACCCTTCCAAATTTTGTAATGCCATAGATTTTTTGCCACAACTTCGTGCATTGTTGTAGCTTCACAAAGCAAGTCTTTAGCCCTTTCATTCTCTTTCAATAGAAACACTTCACTCTCTTCATCGTTCACTCCATTTGTTGCCATAAAATCATCTCTATTTAAAATTCCATTCTTCACTTCCTAAATTGATGTCCTTACACAACACAATTTTTGACCTTCTCTTAAATCGTCACTATCTATTCTTTTTTGTAGTTGTTCCTCGGCTTCTGTAATCCAGTCCACGTCGAATCCATTATTCATTGTGATGCACAAATTGTGCATCACAATGCATGTTGAGACAATATCCGGTACTATCCTCAATGGTACATCACACCTTTTCATGATAATTCTCCATCTCCCTTTTAAAATTCCAAATGCCCTCTCTACACACATTTGGATTGAAGATTGAATAAAATTCCAATTTCCATGGATTTGTGACACTTCGATTTTTCCTCCCTTGAATGGACAGTACATCCACGGTCTAACGAGATATGTTGTATCCCCTATCAACTTGTACAGATGCAGTTTCCCCTCCATACAAGCTCTTCCAATTTTTGTAACTTGAAAAACAACCCAATCACGATGACTACCGACCCAACCAAACTCGTAAATCCCAAAACCTGCATTTGACATCGGCGATTCCTTGAAGAATAGCTAAATGGAACAACTTCCGGCAATAATAATCTTCTCCACCAACAATTGGCGCCAATACTGCGATATGCGACCCATCTATTGCGCCTACAACGTATGGAATGCCATGTAGAGCTTCAAATTCTTTTGCTAAAATCCTAAACTGCAATTCACTAGGCATTTGAACAAATATTCTTTGCAAGTGTTGTCTAATGGCTTTACAAAATTCTATCACAATTTTTGAAACCGTACATTCAACAACCCCATGTAAGAAATTGTCCATTGCCAGATTCTAGCCCTGTCAATGAAATTGCAATTCTAGTTTCCACAAAAATTGAATTCGTGAAAGGTGTATCTTGTTTTTGCAAAAATGGCCCTAACTTCTCACAAAGAAATCTGAAAGTAACAAATTTAACTCGAGTTCTAACCTTAAATTGCCCTTCAGTGTATGATCCCAACAATAATTGATCCGTAAAACCACCTTGTCTTGCAAAACTCCAAATGCTCCGTATTCCTCGTCGTGTACTCTCCAAAAACATGCTGAAAATTGACAATTTCTCCCACTCTCCTTGTAAAATCAGTGCTTGCATGCTCACAACGTGTGAAACAAGCTTGTGCAAGCACATATACAACCCTAGCATCAACACAAGATCCCTCCTCCTCCCTTCCATTGCAACCCTAGTTGCTCAAATTTCAAGAGAAGAGAAGAAAAGAGGGAAGGTGGAAACAAGGAGGAAGAAGAAGGGGAGGGTGAGAGAGTAATGACGAGGTAAACTCCAAATCCGCCCTGTTTAGATATACATTAAAAAAATCAGTCCATACTTGTCCCAGTCCAAATCCACTTTACACTATGAGAAGTGACAAGACACTCTAAAAATGATTTTTCATTTTTCATGGTCACGGCTCTAAACCAAGAGCCGTGACCATGAAAATGAATGATTTCTCTTGGTCAATCCTCCTGGTCCATAGTGTAAAGCGCCCCGAAGAAACCCAAATAACATAAAATTTCATGACTTTTGTTGTGAGATCATCATTTCTACTTCATCAACTTCATCGATCTGCTCATGACTTTTGTTGTGAGATCATCATTTCTACTTCATCAACTTCATCGATCTGCTCATGACTTTGGTTTCATGATGAGTTTTTGATGTCACCTGATGGGGTCTCTCTTCGCTTCGTATGTGCTTACCAATGACAATGGTTGATTCTAAGCTAAGGTAGAGGCACCCAATTCCGATCACTTAAGCCAATTGCGGACTCAAATGACATTGTATGTCAAAAACATTTATGTAGAAAGATGTGGAACTAGGAATGAAACTCAACAAATATTTTTTCAAATTTAATTACAAAGACTTGGAATTGATATAGAATTTAAAAGCCCAAAAATCACTGGAGTCTATAATCAAACTATAGAGTAGTTGAGATTTGGTGCCCTCCTTCACCAATGCCAACATTGAGTGAGAGTGAATAAAAGAGAGAAGACATGCCATGCATAACCAACTCATGGAGGATACCCAATGTCGAAACGCCTTGTTCGACTTTCAAGGCAAGGCCACCAATTAGAGCTCAATTGAGATGGAGCAACCCAAAATTGCACACTCCATGACCCAATGTCGATAATGACTTGGGGTTTCAGATTTTGAGTTAACGGTTTTGGATTGCATCCAGGAAAGGTACCCAATGGAGGGTACTCAATGCCAATGCACCCACGACTATTGGGTTATGGGGAAAGACAATTGTTGTCGACAACAAAAGCATGTCTAGTTAGGTAGAACATGATCAGCAGTGTGTCACTCTATTACTGATCGTATTTATGAGAGTTGTCTTAACCCCTAAAGGACCAAATCTCCTTCGGGGGGATTTCTGATTTTGGGCAGGTTCCTAAAATTCGAAAAAAAATCCTTTTTCTCTCAAATTTTTATTCTAGATTACCTCTAATAAGAGCTTCGTGGAGATATTTTTATTTTATTTTTTGGATTTGTGGTTTGAAAGTTAGTACCACTTAAAGCCAAAAGTGGGGACTCCGGGCACCTCCAAATTTTTTGACAAAAGTTTCTATTGACATTGAGATTTTTCACACATATAAAGAATATTTCCTTCTTTGGAAATTTTTTAAAAAAAGATCTTGTCTTTAGTGTAAAAAGGCATTTTATTCCAAGTCAAACATTTTCACACATTGTCGAGCAACAGGGGAAAAAAATTCATCTTTGCTACATAAAACCTAGAGATCTTCATACTTTTCACTTTTTATTTTTTCAACAACAATATGTGGTGAAAACCTTCTTATTGACCGTTCGGATTATCGTTTGAATACATACGTAGTTCACAAAAAAATAAAACGTGAAATGGCAATTTTTGAACCTCCACTACTTGCACACTTGTTTTGAATATGCGACACCCCTTTTTAACCTCTAAAAATTGGTGTGTAGGGAAATAACATCATGCTTAAAACAATGGTAAGAGATTTAGACCTTGTACAATGCAAAAATTTGATACAAAGTGAAGTCAAAGTCTGCTGATCTACTCAACGCAGGGAAGAAAATGAACCATTGTTTTGACTTTAAACACTAAAATCTATCAATCCGTGCCGTGGATTGCAACCAAAAATTCATGGCATGTTAATATAGAAGTCTATTTGAAGATCTTACAGTTGAAAGTCCGAAATTCACTTTAAAATGTGATTTTCATGTCTCTTTTTGGCAGTGGCAGTTTTGGACTCGTTTTAGAGCGAAAGTAGTTGTGGTCCTTTAGGGGTTAAGTGAAAAGGTGGCCAATTAGTTCAAATGAACAGTTATTTTTGTGTTCACTCAGATGCACACTGAGATAGAGAGAGAGTCTAAATTCTTACATTAAAAGTGGACCTCTATCTGCTTGAATATTTTGTTTGTTGACGTAGAGATGGCTCACTCAATTTTAAATAATGTCACACTGTTGTTGTTGATGCCAAATATGGTTTTACCGCCACCTTGCTAATTCACCTTTTTATTCTAACTTTCAACTTCCAAGCATAGGAGACCGACCTGATGCTATTTCCTATGGATCTACTCCTTGACCTTCAGCTCCACCGGTGGAATGTTGCACCAATACCCGTGAATGGTACGTGATATTCTCTCCCCTTTTGTTCTTGAAGTGCTTGGTTTTTAGCAAACAAATCCACACTACAATATTTAGGCTTCAACACTGATTTTGAAATCTATTGTGTGCCTATAGCCTTTTCATGCTCCCAATTCTCCCATTTTAGACCTAGAAATAATTGAGAAGTTTGTAAATTATTACTTGAATTTAGAGCCCTCTGTTTAGTTGCTTTCAAGACTGGTATGGTAATGTTGTCCTTTTTAGAGATCATGTATGACACAATCACACTTAATGTACATATATATGCTTTTATCTTTCTTTTTGATGTATTGAACAGAATGTTCTCTGATGGTATGTTCCGATGAAATGAAAACCAATTCCAAGAGAGTCAGATTTTTGGGAGATAGCATGTGGCATTCATACTCTCGTGTACACCATGGAAAGCTCATAATCAATACTCTGTTTCTGGATTTTTTAATTTTGAATTGTTTGATTTGATGTTTTCTACTACAGGCTTCTTCCATCATGTCAAGATTTGCACCATGTAATCTTTCCGCCATGTTGCATGAAGAAAGCGAGGAAGCTCATTGCCATCTCCATTTACACCTGGGTTATTTGTCCACAAAAGGACCGCCAACCAAATTGGAACCTTCAAGAGATGAGTGCAATGGTGGGAGCAGAAAGAGAGTTGTTCCTTGAAGAATTAGAAGTTTTTTGTGGGCGAGATTTAATGACTACCAAGTAGCTTCCAATTTCTCAACTTGTGATGCAAACAAGATTTTCTCCTTGAATTTGTGATGGACCTACTTATAAAACTAAATGGAATTAGCTTATGCTAAACTACAAACTTATTGCTGATTACCATGCAAGGATGGGGAAGAATGATATGGAGTATTAGAAGCACTCATCCTCAAAGCACTTTCTCACAAGACTATTATCTGCAGATTTTAGAGTTGTTTGGGCAAGAGCCCCAGATTCCGATTTGACAGGATATCCCCACGCTCGGGATTTACCGCGTGGGGCCACAAGGTGGTGGGGCCAAACCCGGCCCCTATTTTGATTCTGGATGGGGCCCTATTTATAGAAAGGGATGGACTACTGGGTTAACCCCTAAAGGACCGATGTCCCCTCAGGGGACGTTTTGAGTTTGGGTAAGGTACCACGTTCTCAATTCGAGGCATTATTTTCTGAGATTTTATGTTGAATGGCCAACTTTTGATTAGCTTTGCGTAGGCACAAATTTCGTAGAATTCTGACTTACGGTTCAAAAGTTACAATTTATTTTCACTTACATATACAAATAGTGCAGCAGTTTAGTGTGACATATCACAAATATTGTCACGAAACTTTAATAACTTCTAAATTCAATAGAAATTCGAGTTTTTGTCTATTTAAAAGACTGAAAATGTCCTCTTGGAAAGGAAATTGAGATCTTTGCATCTACCGTACGGATTTGTGAATTTCAAATATTTGAGAAGGATATGATATATGCAAAATATAAAGTGTATTGTTGATTCTCGGCACATAGGTGCATTGCAGGATTTTTTTAGGACATCTTCTACACCTCTTTTACTTCTAAAATTTGGTGCACATGTGCCTAACATGATCCTTTTCAAGTTAAGACAATAAAATCACAGCCCGTAGTGCAAAAAGTTGCCATAGAAGGTGGTCAAAGTTTGTTGAAGGTGTATAGTATGACCTGAAATTGAGATTATGTCGCACTTCAAAGGCTAGTATATTTCAATCCGTGCGGTCAAACTTACCAAATTTTTCACCACACACTCTTATACAAGTCTAGTACAAGATCCTACGGTTAAATTTTCAAAAAAATGATTTTGTATCATTTTGTGTTGAATGTGCTGAAAATGGCAGTTTTGGAGTGTTTTTGAGGAAAAATTGCCTTGGTCCTTTAGGGGTTAAACAAAGACCGTAGGCCCCAAATTTGTCAAAAAAAATTCCAAAAAAAGCCTCTGGACCCCCCAAAATAAGAGGGCCAGAAAAATGACCCCATACAATTAAGATGGGGGCCCACCTCGGGTAAGTCCGAGCGTAGGGGATATCATGTCCGCACCTCCAGATTCAACCTCCGCACGTTAACTCTTAAAGGACTAGAGTCTCATTTGGGAGGATTTCAAATTTTGGGCAGGTTCCTAAAATTCGAAATTTTTAAAAAATCCTTTTTTTAAAAACTTTTATTCTAGATCGGCCCTGATAAGAGCTTCGTGAAGGTATTTAATTTTTTTTTTTGGATTTACGGTTTGAAAGTTAGTACCACCTATTGTCAAAAATGGGGAGGCTGGGCAGCCTGGGCACCCCTGGGAACCAATGAAACACATGTGTGAAAGAGGGGTACTTAGTAGGGGCACAAAGGGTGGGGGGAGGGTGGGGCAGCCCAAATAAAGGGGAAGAATGGTGGAAGGGAAGACCCCACGAATTCCAAGAAAAGGGATAAATAGAATTTTTTTTTAAATAGCATAAAGTGCCTTGTGGCGGGCCCGGCAGCTCATGGCAGGTCGCGCATGGCAGGGGCTGTGGCGGGGCCCGGGTAATGAAAGAGATGGCACGTGTGAAAAAAAAAAAAAAAAACGCCTCCTTACAGTGGCGGGCCACCCCGGGCTCTGCGCGGGTCCCGCATAGGGGAGTGGGTGAATGACTTGGCCCTTCATTCTTGAAGGGTCCCCGTTTTGAAGCCCTACTCTCATCTATAATATTTGAATAATTCAATAAATTCATTAAAATTAGAGATTTTACCCGTTTTGGAAAAAAAAATTAAAATAAGTAAAAAATTAAGTTCCACATTTCAACGGTAACTATTTCTAAATTTAGAATTTGTAGTTAGCAAATAGTTTCTCACTTCATTTGTAGTCATTTGTATTGTTTTATACCCCCTTTCACTATAGTATTTATTTGAGCATGATGTACCACTCGAAATGACCTCAAATTCTGCACACACTTAGCTAACATCATATTCTTTGCAGTGGTAATGGTTTCCAACACAATGTACTATAAAAAATAGAAGATATGCTTAGTCAAAGTGAGCTGACTTTGTCGGGCAAGAGGGAAAAAAACTACTTCTTGCACTTCAAACACTATAATCTTCACATCCGTGCGATGGATTGCAACTAAAATTTTACAGCATTATTATACATGAGTCTAGTTTTAGATCTTACGGTTTAAAGTTGAGAATTCTTCTAAAAAATGTGATTATTGCGGCCATGTTTGACAATGGCAGCTTTGGACTAGTTTTTGACAGAAATTGTCAAGGAACTTTAGGGGTTAAAGATTTGCTCAACCCTGACGACAACAATTTCCAAGGTCAAGGAGCAATGCATGAAAGAAACTACTTTCTATCTTCTAGTGTGAATATATCTTTTTCAATCCTTACCCCTTAAGGTACCATGACAGTTTCACACCAGAAACACTTCAAAATTGTTGGATTCTAATGCAATGAATAAAGAAGGAAACAAAAACTTTCAATTCTAGGTTTGACTGTAGTTTCTGTATTTGACCGTATTTTAAAAACTTCTAGGTTTGACTATATATGTTTTTAAAAAACGGTCAAATTAATATGTTTTAGATTGATAATCCGAATGGCGAGTAAAAAGATTTACACTACATATTGTTGTGGGGAAAAGAAAAGTCAAAGATGTGATGATCTCTAAGTTTTATGTGGAAAAGAAGAAGTTCTTTTGGTACCTTGCCCGACAATGTGTGACAATGTGTGAAAATGTTTGACATGGATTAATATGCTATTTTTACCAAAGACAAGAATTTTTTTCACATTATGAAGTGAAAAAAATTATTTCTTGCTAGTATTGAAAATCTCACATTCAATAGAGTGTCCTAGCAAAAGTTTTAGGAGGTGCCCAGAAAGCCAGCTCTCTCCATTTGAAATTCAAAACCCTATAAATTTTTCATTATATGTCAGATTTAAGAAAAAATAGTTCTCCCACTGAAATCCTAATAATGTCCTTCTACACTCATATTTCAAAGTGAAATATTGGAAATTGACACTATAGGGGCCTAACCAAACTTTCAAAAAGCCCATTTTTGACACTTGGTCCTTCAAAGGTTAAAGAACCAAGTGTTCCCTCGGGGGAAAATTTTGACGTCAATCATCTTTCAATGCCCAAGGCAAATTGACCCCCTCGTTGGAAGAGGCTTGACAAATGGAGGCTAGCGTGCCCCATCCTTCTTCATCCCCGCGGCCATCATCAGGCTTGCGCCAGACCAGGGGCTCTAGCCAAAGCCCGGCACTCGGCTCACAGCCAATGCACGCGATACCCCGTCCCGATATCCCCCCTCGTTCTTAGCTCGTACCCTCCTCTACACCCTGCCCATACGCTACCCGGACGATACCCGAAGCGTCCCTATAGATCGCCCATTTTAGCCCCTTCTCCATGCGGGAATGCTATCTTGTAAGCGGTGAGCAATGAATTTATTTTAGTTATTTGCACGGTTTTTTATGGAATTGATAGAAATGCCTATGGCCATGAGTATAAGCAAACTTTTTTTCCAAATTTAAGAAATATCTTTAGAAAGACAAGAAAATGTGGACCTCATGCTGCATTATATTTTCTTAAATATAAAAGTGACGCCTATGGCCGCCATTTACAATTATACTATTTGGACAAATTTAAAAACAAAATGAAGAAAGACAAGAGTTAGAGACGTAGGTTCTCAATGACCTTGAACAAAGGGTTGTACCTGTCAGGTGGAGGAGGGAATTCATAAATCAATAATGAAAAATGTTGTTTGTAGATTTACAGTAGTAAATGTAAATGTCAAAATGAGATGGTTATTTTAAACATTTACTATCTTATTTCAATATTCATGATGCGGTCATTCTATATCTAACGTCAGTATTTAAGATATTATTGATGATTAAAATGTAACCGTTGTTGTAGCAGAGAGTTTGTATCCCAAGAAAACAGTGAGTTTCTGGCTGCAACTTTTACTCAACCAAGTTCTTTGAGGTGTAAACCCAACTATATTTATAGATTGTCCCTTTTTAAAAGACAATCACCTCAATACATAAGTCTTTGTAGGACAAAAGTGTCCAGCTACTTAAGAAAACAATGTACAACTTACAAACCTTATAAAGGGAAATAATCCCGAATCCAAAGGGCATGTATCTTTAAATGCAACCATTGAAATGACTCTTATTTTTCACAAAAATACTGATGTGCTATAAATAACTACCACTCCAAATCTCAACCGCAAATTTGTCACTGATCTTGAGATATTGCCAAAATACTCACTGTCTCATTAAACCCTTGTTTACAAACACCCGTGTACAATAATCTTCATAAATCTCGAGAAAAATCTCCAAACGCCACAAAATTAAAGCTGTAGGTTGTCATCTTTATAAACCACCTTCCCTGAAAATCTTAGCAAAAAATTCGTCCGAAAACAAAAGATATGGCCAAAACCATTACCAATATCAAAGTGGTATACTTACTGTCTTAGAAAATATATGCACTCTGTTCACCTCAAAATATCTCTTTTAATAATACTCCAAATCCTTTGATTCTTCCACGCAATTGATAGAAATTGAAAATACCTTTCCAACCGCCCCTCTCGATCACCAAAAGCTCTCTTGAAACTCTCAAAATGCTCAAAAGAGTGGCAGTAGGTCTTCAAATTGCCCTCTAACTTCGAACGCTCATAACTCCTTCATCGAAACTCAAAATCCTAAGTTATTTGTCCCAGAACTACAGAACACAATCTCATCTATCTCATTCTGAACTTCTCTTCCTTCAAGTCGGTTTTATAGTTGCTCAAAACAGCCTAGCCGCCTTGGGCAGCCCCTTGCATCCTCATTGGTCATGGGAATTGGCGAATGGAATGAGGACTTTCATCCAAAGCCATCCTTCCTCCATCCCTCGCCACCTCCCTCCATCCCTTGCCACCTCTTACTATCCCTTGCCACCTCTTTCTATCCCTTGCCACCTCCTCTTATCCTTCTATCCCTTTGACCACCTCATCTTATCTTTCTATCCCCTTGCCATGTCATTTTATCACTTAAACTATCTTTATCTTCTTAATTTAAACATTTTCATCTAAACTCTAAACTTTAAGCACAATTTTTTTTTTAAAGGCTTAACATCAAACATTTAAGTCACAACTAATTTAAAACGTACGAAGTAAATTTTCTACATCAACTTCCAATTTCATTTATCAACTATTCTAACATACTTCAAACTTATAAAGATATTACCAACCGTGATTGGTTTTTTACATATTTTAGGTAACCATAGTGCTACAAACGCTTAATATACTACTGCATAATATCTACACACATCGATCACGAGTCAGTGGGCTGGCTGAGCGTTGCACCACACTAAACGGATTTAGAGTTCCAATCCTGCAGATTGTCTGAACAGTTGATGTGGCGCGTGGTCCGGGGACTGTTGATACTTCAGCAGTGTGACAGCCGGTTGATGCTCTTAAATCCTGAGCTAGTGACAAGATGCAGGAATAATTTCCAAGATAAGGCTTGCCTCGGTAAAGTATGACCGTGTGGTTGAGGATGAATCCATTTGTTATATTTTCACTGTTGGCCTAGACCATTCAATACCCCATGTTTTTCTATGTTAATATATGTTTTCACATCATGTACTCAATTACTTCACGACACCGTCAACGATAAATTAAAGAATATTGTGAGGCAATTGCAATTGTGATAACCACAAATCAAAATCCTCATGAAATTAACCAACACAAAGAAACAAGATGGAGGAATCACCATTCTTCTCCAGACAAGTCATCACCATTGACCTTGTGGATAAATGGTTCACCACTATCTGATCCACTATTATTTGAATCAATACTAGCTTCCTCCGCCTCTAAGTCTAGAAAAACCTCCGCTCCTTAGTCCTGTCTAGCGGTCGGTGGACAACGTAGAGGCGACGACTGCGTTGCGAGTGCTACAGCAACAGCCTCCGAATATTCAAACAAGACATGCGGCTGCTCCAGACTGACAAACACGCTTGCTAAGCAAGCCAACACTTCAATGTGAGGTGATGATGGAGAAGCCATCAACGTCGTCAAGAACCGTCTACAAACAATTATGATTAGAGATGCGACTTGATAGAGTAAAAAAAATAGAAACCAATATCGGAGGAAGAGAACTTACTAACAAGTTCTCTTTGGCGCAATCTTAATCTCAAGCTCGTCATCGTCAGCCTCCAACGGCCGCTTTGGAGAGGACTCCTCCACAAGCTCTACATTTCCAGACTCCAACTCTACCGTGAGGGGGATAAGAGGGCGGAGTACCTCATCAACCGAATCCTTGTCCGCCTCCAAGGCAAAGATATGGCGCTTGAGGGCCTTGCACGCCCTTATGGATGCCCCTGGCAAAAGTGTGGAAAATATTAGAGGTTGAAGTTCAAATTATGAAACCATAAAAATAAACCATAGAAAGTAAGCTATCAATCCGTAGAAGCGGTGAGGTCCATCACGATCTCATCCTCCTTTGTACAAAGATCCATGAGAGCCTCCATGAGGTTTTAGGACTTCTTTCTTGCATCCCGCCATGGTGTCTCCTTGGAGGCCCTCAACTTCAGTGAGTCAGGAAAATGAAGTTTGTCAAAATGACCGTCAATCAATAACTCAATCCCATCCGCCAGAAGCTCTATTCTGTCGTTGAAGACAAATGAAACTAGCGGATTAGTCTTCCTCACAAATCACTTGACCATAAAGGTCATGTGTGTGCAGCCTAGGCGTGCGCCGGAGACGAGCGGAAGTCCCTTGATAACGAACCACTTCGCTTCTTCTCGGAAATTTGCCCACAACGCCCAAGAAATCAATTCATTAGATATGAACCTGGAATCAGGGTAAAACACAATGATTGCCTCTCCATTGCAAGCTCGAAGCACTTCTAAATCCACAGAGATTCCTTCCTGTCGTTTGTTGTCGGCAGTGTGGGAAGCATGTTCAACATCGGGACCACAATACCACCCTCAATACTCGAGACGGGAAGCCCTCAGGAACGTCAAATACAAACAAGTCTGCCAAGCTGTCATTGGACAGATCCCCGTTCAAGTACCGCGTCCATGATCCAACGTGGGCCTTCAACCAGTGCGCCATGTCTCTCGAAACTGGCGGAACATCCTCCGAGGATGCAACATGACTATCAAAGTCAAGAAAGATGGAGAAGGCATTGTGGCACAATACATCATCGCTGAAGCTGGACTCAACATGCTCCACTATGGGAATAGATTGTCTTCGAAGGCTTTGCCACATAAGGTCTAGGCCATCTGCTGGCAGATGGAGAAATGCCAAACGTAGTCAACACGGGTGGCGGTTGCGAAAACGCCTCCAGACCAACCACCGAAAGCAACTTCTCGGGCCCTTCCTTTGCGAGCATTGCCATGAGCTCCTTGTTGCTGAGAATCGTATCCTTCTACTCCTTTGAAGTCTCCTTCTCCAACCGTACGGGCCCCGCTTTGTCGCCTTGGCTTCAATCTTAATTGCCCGCTCTGCTGCCCTTGCCCTGGCCTTCTCAAGAAGTTTGGGCTCTTCCATCTTGAGAACAAAATAATTGATCGCAGCGCCCGCTCCAGACTGCAAAGCCAAGGCATTGCAAGACTCCTGGTGCTCCACCTCATTCCCGGGAATTGGAGCAGTGTCACGGAGCTCCAAGTACCAGGGGCATTGAGCTAGGTGATGGCGAGTAAAACACTTCAGTTGTGAGTCGGTGAAGATGCAGCCCTTCAGTACAGTAGCATTAATCCACTTTTTGAACCGGATGGGCAACTCCCGAGGCTGCAGCGCACCATTGTCAACAAGTTCCCTCTAGAAATACCTTAAGACCACCCTCTTCAAGGTCCGCAACGTCTTGGGCTGCTTTAAGAATTCTTCACACATCACGTGCCCGGGCTTCACTCCCAAGTGATTCTTAAACACCTTATTCTAGAGAGTCAGAGAATGTAATTCAATCCATGAACCGATCTCAAGGATTGGATTTGGAAGGCCCTTTGTCTTAATGACAACCATATCTTCCTTTACAATCTTCGCGAACAACTTCTCCGCCTCCTCCTCCAACTGCAAATTGAAAAATTGATGTCAGAAACAAGTTTATGATCACAAACATTGAAGTTTTATACCAAGTCCAATTTTGAGTACATACCCATGCCCAAGAAAAAGCCATGTCAAGCCAAGCGCAAAGATTGGTGTCTAAGCACGGAGCCTTTGGGAAGTTGTACTCATCTCTACTTTCCTTACACATATTCCACCACCGCATCCACCGGCCCTTGAACCTGGTTGCAACCATGGTGGTCAAGATCAAATGGAGATTCTTCGGCGTGATCTTTGGCTTGTTCTAATATGAGTCGTAATGGTGAAAAATTGAATAAAAAGGAAACATAAAATCCGGGTGACATAAATTGGCCACCACAAACCTCCAGAGATTTTTTTAAATGGACATTCACATAAAATTGGGAGATACACATACCTTGTTGAAGAACTCCTTACCGTTAGCCGGGTTTGCGATTGCGAGCAGGCGAGTGAGCACAATAATGCACCAAGTCTTCTTCTTTTCCACCGCTTCAGAGCAACTAGTAATCAATTCCGCCGAGCTGCCAATCCGATGAGCTCCAATACCCATGACAAGAGAGTCTTGATATGAACGATTGCAATCCTCCTTTGTAGCGGGAGGCGATTAGCTCTTGCTGTATAGAAAATCAACAATAAAGAGTTAAGTAAAGTCTTCCATGAATTGGAATAGTAAGAAATACAAAATAATGAGAGTCCATCCATTATAAACATACCTCATATAATAACTTGGGGAATGCATCGAAGGTCATATGGTACCATTTCTTTGTCCCTTTCCGACCCCACTTCGCAACACTTGCCTGGTAGTCCTCCTCACTAATCAATCCTTTCAACTGATCAAAGTCCAACAAACCAAAATGTTGAATCTGCTTTAGCTCGTGCGTAAGTTGCTGAGTCACGTAATTGGAATCCTTATGTCTAGAAGTCAATGCACATAAACCTCAATAATGCTGAGTTTCCTTAGTGACAATAATTCATTATAAATTAACTAGCACGTGCAATGTAAGAAGTTATGGAATTGTTTAATCAAGGAATTCACTTGTTCGAGTCGGTCATAGCGTTCAGAAGGGTGTATCGATTCTTTAACCTTGGCTCCAACAACACCACCCGCACCGGAATGTAGAACGCTACTTCATTCTTGTGCATAGTGAAGATGACCTTCATCTAGGCAAGATGACGGTGATTTCCATTTCATACAAAAAATTATTGGTTTGAAAGCGCTTGCAATTCTAACATGCCCTGAATCATAGCCTCAAAGTTTATGTCCTCCTCCCGCCAGAGCTCTGACCAACCCGCACGCTCTTCGGGAAGAACCTCCCTCTCCACCATGGAGAAATTCTTGAGAGCAACATAGAAACATGAAAAATTCGGGCGATACCCTTTCACAAATCACCCTTCAGCTTCTCAATGTCGGCCTTCATTGGAATACGGACCTCCGTCATGGGCAACATGTGGCACAAGGAAATATGAAGCTCCGGCATCTGAGGAAAGATAGACCTTTGTAGAACATCATAGAAAGTCCCACGAATGGACTTCCTCAATGCTTGCTCCATTGACTCCAATCCTGGATCCACCCCCATCTCTGGAGCTTAGATCGTCTGATCCCCCACCTGGAGCTCGATGCCCAACTCCTCAACAGACAAACGCATGCTGTCAGAGAGCGTGTCCATATCCCCAAGACCCTTCCCAAAATCCTGAGCCGCTGTATTAATGCCATATGTTGTTGTGCCCATGTCCGAAGACGACGTGTCCAAATCCTCCCCTACAAGGACTGGATCTAAAATAAAGTCCGTCATTTGGATCATCAGAGATAGCACGACATCATGACCATCATATAACCACCAGCATAAACTTGATCTAGAGCATGACCAGGACTACTATGCATTCCACCAACAATCCAGGGTCGTGCACAACAAGTTGTCCATACGAACAGAAGCAGTAGCAAAAAATATCGTGAGCAAGCCATGAACATAAGCAAAAAAATGCACGATGCAATGTTCAAAGGCACCACATGTTCAATATCACGACGATTGTGAGTGCATACAACAAGGTGCTGCATTTCAGGGCAATGCACAAACTTGGTGCCTATTGGTTCAACATGCATAGCGAGGCCAGCCATGAGCATGCAAGATTCACGAGCAGAATCATGCACACGGTGCAGCAATCACAAGGAGCACAACAAGCAACATGACAAGTTTGAGCCTTTAGTGTAGCAACATTCACAAGTCAAGCCCTACGAAGTGCTCAGGAACATTGTACACATTTATGAAATTTCAAGAATTCCAAAGTTCCAGTGACCCCTCCATGTGTGCCTCAGGAATGTTAGAATGTGAGCAGTGAGCAGTGAGCGGTGAGGAGTGAGTCGTAAGCAAAAAAAAATTCAGTTGGGCACCCTATAACCCAGGGTTACCAATCCGACGTCCTTGGGGGTCTAAGAGCGTCCTAGGACGCGGACGTCCTAACGTCACGTCGGACGCACTGTCCGGGGGGGGGTAAAATGCATTTACGGAAGGCCCTGGTAAGTTTTCTGGACAGTCGGATTCAACGAAGAGCCACGCGGCCAGATCGCAGCCGTCAAATTGCGACAGGCTGTCCGATCGGTCGCTGCCGTTGGGGCGATCGGACGGCACCTCGGCCGTTCGCCTGATCGAAACGGCCAGCGGACCGATTGGACGGCTGCGATTTGATCGCGCGGGCGCGCAACGGCCGCCCGGCCGTTTGGAGTGGCCGTCCGATTGTCAGATGGCATGTCGGCCGTCAGATTGGCCCTCCGATTGTCGGACGGGCCATCGGCCGTCTGATTGAGCGGACGGCCCGCCGGCCGTCGGATTGGCCGTCCGATCGGCGGAAGGCCCGCCATTTTTTTGCACATCACACTCTTCTCTATGGCCTGCTGATTCTAAGTTGGTGTGGAAATCGCTCATCGGATAAAAATTGCATGAGTTATGAGCGGATGAACATTTCCGGCGGAATACTTCATCCGTTCATAAGTGCTTTGTCCTTTGTCGGATTGTCAGTTGCCACACCATTTTGGAATTGGCAGCATAATGTCCGGAGCGTAAAGCATTGAAATTATGGAATTCCATGTGAATGGCGAAGACAAATTTGTAATGGTTCAAAAAAAATTCCTTCGACTAATGGATCTTTCTTTTATTGAGATGTATTGATCATGCAAGACCTTGGTCTAATCCTTGAAGGAACAAATCACCCCCAGGGAGAAACTTTTCACTAGATGCACGTTCCTATGATTGTGATTTTAATTGGAATATTGCGGAATGTTAATAAGAGATTTCCATAATGCAAGCCTGGTGGAAACATTAATTTTGTCCCACTTGGATTCCTAAAGAAAAAGCAATGCTCTTCTAATCACACAAATTTGACTCCGAGCAACTCCAAACATTTTGCTAGAAGCTTCCATTGATTTTAAGAGTCTTTGTATTACTAGATCGTACCTAGGTTTCTTAAAAACGTCAATAAATATTTCATGCCTTCAATGAAAGATCTCATTTTCAAGCAAATTCAAAATGTTCACACATTTTTGGGTAGTGTAAAGAGAACCACTAATAATTTTGGACATTTTTACATCTTTGGGTTTAGATTTTTGTAAGGTTTAAAACGGGTCAACTCACAAAACACCAAGACTCACACATATTCTCCTTTTGATTCTAAACTCATTTCTCGGATGGTCTAACGTCTATTGTATTTTAGTTTAACTCTAATTTTTATACAAAAACTCTCTTCCATCAACAAAACTTAAGTTTTAATCCAAACTCTTAAGAATTTAAGGTTGTTATGCATCCCTCTAAAGGAACAAAGTATTCATTAAACCCAAGGACTAAGTGCCTAGAAGGAACATTATTCCTTTATCAATTGTGCATGTGGTCAACTATGAAGACTCTAATCCATGCCTAGATAGGCCGATGGAAGATTCCATTGAATTTCAATACAAATCATTAATTATGTTCTTCTTAGAAATCAAAACGAAATGTGATTAATCCACCTTGAGGAATTGAGTGTAATGGAAATTGTAAATTCATTTGTCTCTACTCTTGTCATAAAACACAAATGCGATTAATCTACCTTAAGGAGTCTCTCCTTTCTAGGTTAGACTTAATTCAACTTATTAACATGCACATAACACTCTTAACATGCTATGCATCAAGGAATGCATCTCTCTTGATGATTTTTTTATCATTAGTATTAAAAATTACTCTTACTCTTATGCATTTTTAATTTTCAACACTCAAACTTAAATCTTTATAAAGTGGCAAGTGCCCATGCATTCCTGGAAGTATTGCATTAGGTCACTGATTACACATTAACACACACATGAATATCTCATTCATGAAATTACTCCTTAAACATCTACAATGCCACTTAAAGCTTCAATCAAATCATACTTTTACTTGCACTTAAGTTTTACATTAATTTAATTCAATCACACTCACATCTCATCATAATGTTTATAATTAATCTTCAAACATACAAAATTGTATTAGTTAGACAAATTAGAGTATTTCTCTAATTTATAATGAAGTACTAATATTCAATGTATTACAAATGACTCAATTCACAAAATCAAGACAATAATTACACAATGAATAATCACATATATCAATCATAAATCCAATACATATAGAAAAAATTACTCTTACAAACTCAAGAGTTTCACAAAGAAACTAGCTTCCAAAGGTAGGACACACTCCAATCTTTAACATGATAGTGGTGGAATTATTGTCTTTCCAATGCTATGTATAATCTAAATTTTAGGGAAGACACCTCTTGAAAAGAGGTGTGTATTATAAGTACTTTAACTTCTACAACTATTCATTAAATGGATGCACCTCTTCAAATCTTAACTAAATTTTAATGAACTCTTGGCTTAATATGTATTTTAGCTATTTTAACCAATTGATATGAACTTTTAACACTAATTACTAATTTTTGAATATATACACAACCCTTATTACACTTAAAATTTTGAAAAGAGCTATTTTTAATGGTTCGGCTCTACGGTTTTATTTTACTATATGATGCGTTACATGTCATCCTTTTTACTGTTGAGATTCTCATTTTATGGCAAATTAGGTACACCACAAAAATAAATAAATAAATAAATATATCATAATAGTATTTGAACCCCAATCCCTTCCACAATGTTTTTGAATATTTTGCATCCTTCATATTTTACTTTGATTTTTCTTGCAAGGACCTAACATTGTATATAAAAATTTTGTACAAAATTTGATTCTAATCTAAAGCATGAAATTTACATCATAAGAATTCAAAAGGAGATGATCCTTAAAATACATGGAAGTGGAAAAAGAACCTTGTTTTTTTGCTTCAAAATATATAATCTCTCAATCCATACCATCAACTTTCATGAAATTTTGAAAGCGTGTTATTCTAAATGTGAGGGTTAAAGTAGAGCTTCAAGCTTTTTTTCCCCTCATTTCTTTTTGCACAAAGTAAATGTACATTCTAAAGTAAACGTGCATTTTAATGACAAATACTCAGAATTTTAGAGGTTCACCTTTCAAAAAAAACTTAATGATAATGTATCGATAGGAAAGTTTTCCAACTTATATGAGATGATGTGGTCAAAATTTTGTGAAATTTAACCACTTGAATTGAAAGATGATCGCAGTGAAGGTAAACATAATAAACCTTGTAAAGTACACTTAGGCTTGCGGGTTAAACTTATATGATGCAAGAGTAAGATGAGTTTAGATTCTTGTTACAGATGTTGCCAATAGTTTTACCAACGATAACTATTATTGTGGTCTTTCTGAGGAAAACAATAAAAATAATTATTCTAAATAATCATTGTTTTTTCCTTAAACGCATAATCTATTTAAATCAATAGTAGTAGCATAATAGGTGCAAGAGTGATATTCCATACTACATGTTTATCCATATGCAATTCAAGCATGAATATATACAAATTTTGATGGTGGTTGGTTCTCAAAATATATCTCGCTTAATATGTAAATTTCGGAATACATGCCACTGCCATACCTAACTATGGAAGATCTAGCCATTACCTTTTGCCACTACGACTATACCCGTACCTTTTAATAAAATGCGGCACTATTAATTCTATTATGGCATTCTAAGAATAAAAAAGTGGTCCACATGCAATGATTTAAGCTTATGAGCTCAACCTTGTAGTCTATTTCTAAGTTTTGAGATCTCTATAATAAGTGCTTTTGAGGGCTTTCATGCAATTATTTTTGACATGTTCATTCCAAGATGGTATGGCAACAGTCCATTGGATAACTAATGGATGCGTTAAATGCGGATGAACTCTTCCAATGGAGTGCTTCATCCATTTAGAAGTCATTGGTTCTTTGTCGGATTCTCAGATGCCATACCATTCCGAAATTGGCAATATAAATTATAATATCAAGAGCATTGTGTATTAGAAATATGGACTTTCATATAAACAAAGAAGTCAGATTCTACCGGTCCAATACTTCATCTTTTAACTTCTACGCTCCTTTTTTTGATTCCAAGTGTGTTTAGAAAGTTCAACCTGGGTTCAAACCCCCAACTTCCAATTCTATTTGGAACACAAATATTGCCACCTCAAAATCGTGTAGAGTTTGGGAATATTTTAAGACATTGCTAGGGTAATTACATTGTTTGTAGAACATTTTGGACATTATGATTTTGGAAAGTATCATTTAACACTTGCACCTCTCTCCAAGTTCCAAATTTACTACATACATCCGTGCCAAAATAATTACTCCTTCCAAATTCTATGTTAGAAACGTTGGAATGTATAAAAATTTCTCATTCCACATATCCACTTATACTTTAAAATAAGCAATCAAATTTATTTAAAAACAAGTAACATAAAATGTATACTTTTTCTTTACATTGACATGGCCGCAATGTGGAAAAAAACATCCACTAGGAGATCTTAAAAAATGACCTTGATCAATCGACTCAAGGCTAGTCGGTCGGCACTTGGTGGTCGACCGCCATGCCGTCCGCCCCTAGAGCTTGGTTGACGGCCACGAAGCCACGAAGCCTCAAATTTCAGCAACTCCCTTCCCTCTCCTCCACTTCTTTCCACTCTTTGGCAACATGGAGCGGTTTGGAACATTACTTTTTTGGGTAGATAGACATTGCATGTGCACTCTAAATTAGGAGAAAGAGTCAGCATTATTAGTCACAAGAATGTGTCAAAGATATTATGCGAATACATATGAATATTCCATTTCAAATATCCTATGCACTTGGAAACATATGAAGAATAGAACTTGTGAATAGTAGTTTCACTTAAAATAGACTACACAAGAAATCTAGATTCATTTCTCTCCTTTACTAACCACAAGCCTATTGGAATGGCCATCCGCCCCGCCGTCTGTCTCTGGCATTTGGGCGCTTCCCTCCGCTGTCCGCCTCTCCAACTGCCACTTGTCACTACACTAAAGTTCGCCCTGCGGACTATATGGCCGACCGCCGCTCAGTCGACTTTAGGCCGTCAGACCCACCGATCGCCTGGCCGTCCGCCCGGCCGTCGGCCTTAGGCGTCCATCGGAGCGGCTGACTACCTCGCCATCCGCACGGGTTTTTTGGTCATAAGTCCCTCATTTTGGGGATTTTTTTGAACGTGTATTATACCATTCAAAGCGTCTTGAAAATGCGCTTCCAACGGTATAAAGCGCGCAGTGGACGCCTAAGGGGCGGTCCACACGGCGGTCGGCCCTCACCCGTGTGCGCGGTTGACTGCTAGCCGTCCGCACGGGTTTTTTGGCCATAACTCCCTCAGTTTTGAGAGTTTTTGAACGTGTAATATATCGTTGAAAGCATCTTGAAAATGCGCTTACAACGGTATACAGTGCGCACCGGACGCCCAAGGGCCGATTGAACGGCGGTCGGCTTTGCCAACCGCCATTTCAGACGGCCGGGCGGACGACCGAGCGCCGACCACCATTCAAACGGCTGACAGCCGACAGCCACTCGTACGCTAGGCGGACGGTTGACGGCCGACCGCCATTCGGATGACCGGTCGGACAGCCAAAAAGCCGACCGCCATTCGGACGGCCGCCGGATGGCCAACCCCTGACTGCCATTTGGACGGCCAGGCAGACGGCCAATTGTCGACCGCCATTTGGACGGCCTAGCAGTCGGCACCGACCAACCACCGGGCGGTCACGATGGGCGGACGGCGGGGCGGATGCCACTGACCGACCACCGGGCGGTCATGACGGGCGGACGGAGGATGGTCGCATCTGACGGCCGAGCGGTCGGCAATTTACTCGGGGTAAATTGACAAAAGTCAGTATGTCACCGGGCATCCAAGCGTCCGGACGTCCTGACAACTCTACTATAATCACAAATTTGAGATGATTTACAAGAAACAATTTTACATTGTGACCTATTTCCGTGGTATGAAAAAAGTTCAAAATGGGAGAAAATCGGATTTAAAAACCCATTAACAAATTGTTTGGAGGATATTTGGATGAATGTAGATAGATGGATGAATGTAGATAGATAAATGTAGATGAATGATTGCTCAGCTTATAGTTTTAAAAATATAAAAACTTCTAAAATATTAGTAATAATAGAAAAAGAAAAAAATCAGCCGAGGGGCTCCTCGGTACCGAGGAGTGCCCTGAGGGCGAAAACCAAAGAAAAAAAGAAAAAAAGAAAAAAAAACCACCTGCCGTGGGGCACCTCGATACCGAGGAGCGCCTTGAGGGCAAAAAAAAAAAAAAAACCACCTGCCTAGGGGCACTTTAGTACCAAGGAGCGCCTTGAGGGCGAAACCAAGGGTAACAAAAATAAATACAAAAATACAAAAAAAATTAAAAAATTATTATTAAAAAAATTTCGCCCATTAAACAAAATTCTCCTCAAGGGATTATCCAAATTGCCCATTTGGCACTCCAAACTTCTCCGTAAATTTGAATACAAAAATTCTTGCTTCCACTACAATTTTACATAATTTTACAATTCTTGCTTCCACTACAATATGAGTGGGGGAAAATGCCACCTTGGTACCAAAGTGCCCATTTGGCTCTCCAAACTTTTATGTAATTTTGAACACTAAAATTCTTGCTTCCACTATAACTTTACATAATTTAAGTGAGGAGAAAAATGGCACCTCGGTAGCAAAGTGCCCATTTGGCACTCCAAAATTTTACGTAATTTTGAACACTAAAATTCTTGCTTCCACTATAATCTTCATCGTAGTGGAGCATTAGACAAACGCAAAGCGTGGGTGAACTGTAAACACTTGTATTATGTATACAGATTCTTGTGCAAGTCAAACCTGGAGGACGACAAGTATATACATGCACCAACTTCCAAGTCTTAGTTTCAATGAAGTACAGCTCCTACTCCGCAATAATAATCTCTAAGTTTTTTTTGTTTTGGTCATAGTAGTTATGGCAAGTTATTGCCTCTTTTATAGTTTAACTTTGAAACTACACAAAACTTTGGAGGGCCAAAATGGCTCCTTGGTACCGAGGAACCTTTTTGGGCTTCACAAAAAACTTGTGAAGTTCAACGATTTTCACTTGTAGAAATAGTAGAATTTGTTGAGGAATTTTTTTTTAAAACATGTTTTACCCGTTGTTGGGAACGGGAATTTTTTTTAAAAAAATCAGACAAAAAAGAAAGAAATAAATGGGCCTATTAGGCTCTTTGGTACAGAAGAACCTCTTTTGACTTCTTTAAAATCTTGTAGTTCAGTGATTCATCTTCACTCTTGAAAGGTATATTTTTTTATGCGGCATGAATTATGAAGCACTGTAAACTAACATAGTTTTTGTTTCCCATTAAATTTCATGTCGCTAATAGAAATTTTTTCGTAAAACAAGATGAGATTTTGAATGGATGCCCTAAACTTCATTCATCCATAAACTCTGTCCATCCATGAAATATACCATCCAAACTTAGTCATCCATTTAATGACATGAAATAGTCAACTCCATATTAAAGTTTGGTTAGGATTGTCCCTAAAATTCAACATTTATTTTCATATGAAGCAATTTCATAGCCCATTTGTAAGTGAAAAATCACATGAGACATTTGTAAACCACGGGAATAGGTTGTAAAAACTACTTTATCAAGAAAATTCCAAGTACTATTTATAGAAAATTCTTGTAATTAGGATATTCCTGTCCATTTTTATCCTCCCTCCTCACTGCTCACCGCTTACCGCTCACCGCTCGCATTCTAGCGTCGTTGTGTGTGCCTTGGATCCGAGGGCCTCTCACACGGGTTATTAGTGTTTTAAAATTCCATCAAGCAGAAGAAAACTTGGCCAACTTTAGCCCACGCACTGAACCATCACGACGTGAGTGTGCACATCTAGGTGTCACATTCCAGGGCTGCGTACGAACGTGGAGCCCATTGGTTCAGCATGCATAGTGAGGCCAATCATGAGCATGCAAGGTTCACGAGCAGAATCATGCACACGGTGCAACAATCACAAGGAGCACAACAAGGAACACGGCGAGCGATGATTGATCATTGCACTACTTCAAGGAATCACCTCAAAGTAGATGGATTGGCGGAGCACATGGTGTAAACCGTCAAGAGGGGGCTCCAAAAATATAGCTTGAAGAAGGGACATCACCAAGATTGGGATTTGTAGTTACCATGGATAGCAATGGGCTATCGATTCAACAAACAAGCATCATTGGCGTCTTTTTCACTTTACTATCTATTCTTTGGAAAGCACCTGGTTTTACCAAAGGCCATTCAAGTAGATGCTAACACCGTGTTGGCTAATATGGACAATCCAAATATGTGGGCTCAAGTGTGTGGGCAACGTGCAAATTTGTTCAAAAGGGTGATGCCTATGGCATAGGAGAACCTCTCCATTGCTCAATATCGGGATACGTTGCGCTATGCTTCAATAAGAGGAGGTGGTTACCGATTGCAAGTGCGGCGTTTCACGCTTGGAGACTATGTGTATTTGGAACAAACAACGCCCACCACCTTGGATGTGACAACGGGACGGGTAATTTTGAGAGTTCGTGAGGTAAAAGACTCATATGTGTTAGTGTTGGAGGGTCGCCATGGTAAGATGTGGAAGGATCACACGCGCAATTACGCGCCTTGCCACTTGCCACACATTGATGGAACTATATACCCTGGCCTCTCTTACATCTCTACTGGATTGAGTTGTTGGTTCTGTGGCAGTGCCAAACGGGCAACCATGATGGTTATTTGTGACTTATGTTCTACAGGGATGGCATTTAGAATGCTTAGCTCCACCTCTTTTGGAGGTACCACTGGGTCAATGGTCTTACACCGATTGTTTAGCACGTTGAGGGTCTAAGTAGACAAAGTCTAGCATTAAAAATGTGTTAGAGGTGATTAACGATGGGGCTCTACTTGCACCCGACCTACTCTTTGTTTATGGAGTCTTTTAGCGTCTTTTCATGTGGACCACATCGATTCTATGGTCTTGAGAGGTTTTCATTCACAATTATCACTCAGTCTGATATAATTGTGTGGTTTGCCGGTGTGAAAGGGGCTTCAGCACGGGCAAAGGGGGCAAGTAAAGAGGTACTTGTCGATTGCTTACTACTTCTTGGTGTACAAGGTTATGAGTCATTTATTTCTTTTCCCTAAGTCTAGATTGCTGATAGTGTATAAGTGTGTGTTGTTTTATTGTTTAATGGAGGTAATGGTGGTGGTTTTGTCATGGTTATTCTGGATTTGTCTCTAATTGTGCGCTTTCACCTGATTAACACAATGTGGTTGTGCACGAGAGCTATCAGGGTCGGCATGTTGGAGGCTTTGTGAAGGTTGATTTATGTGTTGTAAATCAACTAGGAGGTTAAGCGGCCAAAGAAAGACCTAGATTCTATCTCTACTTGGTAATTAGGGTAGGTATTAGAGTCTTTTGACTTTTAGGGCATTGGTGGTGTCTTTTGACACCTCATTTGGGACTTGGAGTCCAAATGACCTCCATGTGTAGTTGAAGGAGACTCATCTTTCTCAAGTTGAGTTTTCCACATGATGATATGAGGGAGTGTGTGCCTACGTGCACTCCATTAGCTTCATTGTTATTATGTGATCGTTCTTTAAGAATGGCATTGACTTGACTATTTGTACGTTTACAAGTGGATTTTACTTGTTTCTTAGTAAAGAGGTACTTGTAGACCGCTTACTACTTCTTGGTGTACGAGGTTACAAGTCATTTATTTCTTTTCCCTAAGTCTAGATTGCTGATAGTGTGTAAGTGTGCGTTGTTTTATTGTAAAATGGAGGTAGCGGTGGTGGTTTTGTCACCAATACTCTGGATTTTTCTCTAACTATGCGCTCTCACCTAATTAGCACGATGTTATCTTGGCACAATGCGGTTGTGCACGACATAGGATAAATGTTCAACTCCATCTCAAAATCCAATCTGTGGACGCGGAGATTAGTATGGAGAAGGGGCTGCCATAGGCAATGCTCGCGGACGCTCCGGGTATCGTATGGGCAACATATGGACGGGATCTGGAGGGGTACGGGCTCTGAACAGGGAGGGGATCATTGGGGGCCGTGAGCAGAGGGGGGAGTATCGAGGGCTATGAGGGGGGGTTTTATCGGGGGTTTATCGGGGGTTGTGAGGGGAGGTATTGGGACACAATATTGCGTGCATCAGCTGTGAGCCGAGGGCCAGGTTCCGGTTGGAGCCCCAGGGTTTGGCGCATGCCCGATGATGGCCGCGGGGATGAAAATAGATGGGGCGGGCTGGCCTCCATTCGTAGGGCCTCTCCCTGTGAGGGGGTCCATTTGCCCCAGGCTCTTTCAATCTACAGGGTCAAAATTCACAAATTTTTACCACATCATCTCATATAAGAATTGAAGAAGATCACATTCGCAAAAAAATTACCTTGGCAGTCAGAGATTCCTGTAAAATGCCTTGGTCCTTAAAGAAATTTCGGTAGAAGTTGCCAGGCGATTCTCCAGCGTGATGCAGCGTTTAAATTTACCCCGCAAGTGGGCACGGCTGTCCATCCAACATCCATGCACCATCGGCAAGTTCTCATCCATCCACGCCCTTGGATTCATCGGACCTCTGGTCGTGGGAGAGTGAGCCAGAGCGAGTACAGCGCTGGGCATGGCGAGCGCGTCGTCTGCTGCATCCGCGAGAGAGGGTTTAGGTCTGCTCTACTAGGCTCCCTCGCGTCCATGCCCGGATCACGCCCCGCGCCACCCCCAGCTCCAAGTGACCGCACCCGTTTCCATGCCGAATTGCAACTGGGTGCCTCCGCCGAACCACCTCATCATCCACCAGTACACCAACAAGCAGTCACGACAACACCACCGCCAGGATGTGGGTACTAGATTTCTAGTACCCAGCCTCTCGTGGCGGTGGCAGGATCGGAACTTGGGCGGCGTTGAAACCGTGAGCTTTGGAGGAGATTCAGACCTGGTTGGAGTACATGAAGTTTCTAGTAAGTGAGTGGGGTGAGGTTTTTGCTTGATCAGGATGAGTGTCGGTGCGTTGGTTGTTTTCTCTGGATTGGGCTTCTTTTCATGGCGTACAGACATTGTGATGGTGGTTGAGGGCATTGAGGGGTTGATCCAGCTCGGCGTGCACCGTGAGTTGTGTAGCTTGTTTCGAGGGAGGGACCCGTGTGCACGACGCAGGGTATCTGCCGATAGAATTGGGGTTTAAGGAATCTTTCGCGTCGAATTCTGTGCTGGCTCGACTCGCACGAGCTGCTCGCTCCCTTCACATCCAGTGCTCCATCTCTAGATCTTCTTCTCAGCAGTTGTTGCAACCCCTGCTTGAGTTCTCCACTCTTCTTCGTTCAATGGATTGATCGCTGTGCGATGGTTAGGTTACGGTGCGTCCTAGTTTGTGTGAGTCTGGCGCTTCGCTCTCCTTAGGTGAGAACAGTTTTTGAGTTTCGTGTTCCTCTACCGTTTCAAGCTAATCCCTCTGGATGTTTAGGAATTTCTTTGAGGCCATTTGATGTTGAGATACAATAGCTACTCTTCTTCCGTGCCCCTTTCGTGATCACGGAGAGAGCGTGGTCTTGTTGGATCTCGTATGCTTTTGAATACTGACCGCCTATCTTATGATCCGAAGTAGTTCCGGGCTAGATAGCAAGAGGTTACCCAAATTGAGCTGGGATTGGAGGTGTTTGGTTTGAGCGGATGACGTAGTCTATTTTAGCCATTTCCGGGATAACCCTAGAGATGCATCGACATGTGTTTATTCGTGTCTAAGCGCACTTTCCATCTTCTAATAGCACCTGTTGACGTTTGAGGGTAGATTGTTACTGTTCGGGATACGATGATTGACGAAGTTGTTGTCGGGTTTTAGTTTGCAGCTGGAGCGTGGACACTGCAAAGTGATCTGGAGAAGATACAGTGGTCTCATGCGCAATGAGGGCTTCTAGGATGGGCAAGCGCAGCGGTTTGCCTCTCCAATGCTTCATAGTATCAGTATGTTTGGTACTTTGTTGGAGCGGAGGAGCACTCAGCGTCACGGACGAGGAATGGGAGGCAAATTTGGGGACAGACATGTGTCCTGAAAAAGCAGACATACCTGTAGACTCGGTGTTTCCTTCAAGTAACGGTGCAGCAGCTAGGGTTCCCGATGATGACGAAGCGGTGGTTGTTGAGATGAAGCAGTTGCTATCTGAGCAGTCGGCTCAGATAGAGAGGCTGCGTGAGCTCGTCACGAGACTAGACAAGTCCCTTCAGAAACTTCCCACATCACCTCAGGTAATTCCCCAGGTTGATGAGAACAAGAAAACCAGATTTAGCAATGGTCCGGAGGAGGAGATTAAGCCTGTTTTCGTGAGTGAGCAACAGACAGGAGAAGGCACAGCGAAAGATGTGGCTGCTGATCCTGCGCCTGCCATCAGGCGCGTACCTTCGCAACAGGGAGGACCCGGAGGAGGAATGACAGTTGCGCGGTACAAGCCAGCGTGGGCAGAGCACTTCCAGTTTGTGTCGGCGGTCAAGGTGGACATGGACGTCTCGTGCCTGCACGTGCTTCCTCACGAGGGTGAGGACGGCTTGAGCCGTTATGTGGCGGTGGGGGATGCAGCAGGCCGCATCTACATCTTCTTCATCCACGGTGATTTGCTGGTGGATTACGCCACTCTCTCGCAGGCCCCAGTGACGGCCATGTTGTCCTTCACGCTGCGCAAGAACGAGACATGGCTGGTGACCGGGCACGCGGACGGCTCCGTGCTGGTGCACCGCATCTGGGAGAGCATTCACAGAGGCTCCTCGACCATCGACGAGGCGCACCAGCTGGTGCTCGAGTACGTGCACGCGCTCGTGACGCCGCCGCCGCCGCCGCCCGCCCAGGACCACTATTACGACCTGCAGGCCATGTTCGGAGCCGGCGGAGGCGAGCAAGCGGAAGAAGAGGCTGGCAAGAGCAACAAGCTGATCACGCATCTGGAGATGTACAGAGTGGGCAAGATGCGGTACGTGCTGGTGGCGGACTCCAACGGCAAGATGCAAGTGTTTCGCGAGAACGGGACCCTGTTCGGCGTGGCGGACTCGTTGAGCCGCCCGCTCGCGTTTCTACGCACGCCCAACACGCAGCGCCTGCTGTTCCTCACGCGAACTGGCGGCGGTTCGCTCGACCTGCGCACCATGACTGTGCGGAGCTGCCCCTGCGACGGGCTGAACGGCTCCACGGTGGTGGCGTATGCGTTCGACGCCGCGGGCCGGTCGCGCGCGTATGGCTTCACTGACGAGGGTTACCTCGTCTACGTCATCCTCTCTGGCGACACCCTCCACTTCGAATGCCATGCCAGGACTACCAAGAGAAAACTAGACGTGGAAGGTCCTGTCTCGCTCCACGGCATCAAAGGCTACCTGGTTGTCGACTCCCCGCGCAACGTCTTTGTTTATAACACAACTCTCCAGCTCGGTTTCAGCTACGCCAACATCCGCGGCGGCGCTGGACCTCGCCCTCTCTTCAGCGCTTCCCTGGACGACATCTCCCTCTCCTTTCTCCCCACACCTATTGGCCCCACTCCTCAGTGGCCCATGATGGCATGCAACCGCGACAAGCTCCTCGTGATGGGATTCGGCGGCGGTTATGTCGGCATCTACCGCTCCACGCTACCAGTCCACAAGCTCCCTGATTTCAACGCCAAGCTGTGGAGCAGCCCCATATTCATATCGGTCATTCTCCTTCTAGTAGCCTGGCAGCTGCTGAGCCGGAAGCGCGACTCAACGCCTACAGACAACAGCAACCCAGGTGTGATGCAGCTCTCCCCTGCTGTGCCGTCTGGATTCGGGTACCGGGAGACGCGTGACGTCGATCTAGGCAAATCGCGAAGCCGGTACGAGTCCCCTAATCGCAGCTACGGCACTAAGCCGGTGGCGTATGGCCAGACCTCCATGAATTACCGCGCGTCCTCCTCCGACCCCAACTACACCACTCGACGCGGGCCTCTTTTTGCGAATCAGACTGTCGGTGATTTACGGCACTGACCACCGACAAATGAGTGTTAGTCTTTGGTACCAGTACTACTTCCCTCTCTGGTTTAGTACTCTACTGCAATGAGTTTCTGAGGAGAATAACACCACTTGGTGGGACTAACTAATGAGACAACCTTTTATACATGGTCACAGATATGTTGTATCGACTTTGGATCGCCAAGTCTTAGGCTGATGTGCAGACTGCGGCGCTTCCTTGTGGCGTGTTCGGTACCTAGTTTCCAACGACGTCCTTTTGTATTCCTTCTTTGATAATCCAGAGTTCATGCTAAAACGTTATTTTCATGTTGTTAACCTGCTTGATGTTGGTGTGTTGTCTCAGGTGATGACCATGCGACTTCTGCTATTCAAAATGGGGTCTGACCAGCCACAAATACGCTACGTTGATTTTTAGTCGTAGATGAGTACAAAATGAGGTTTATCATCCTCTCAGTAGAAATTTAATGTTACATCAAAATATGGGGACTCTGCCCCGTGATGAAGAGCTGTCTTTGTTCCATCCGGTTGTTGCTCCATTCCTAATTAGAGCTTGCAACTCTGTTCTTGTTCATTTATGCACTTCAGCTAATCGCACTTAGTTGCCTGCTACTTATCATTAGTGGCATTAATCACCTTGTTAGCAAACTGGAACTTACTATTGTTCATTCTTGCTTGAGTTGCTTCACTTTCAGTAATAGTCTCGATCTCACCAGAGGAGATGAAGAGACTATTATCAACGATGAAACGAAATTGTGTGAGATGTTGCAAAATATTTGCATGTTACTAAATCAAGTGTCCAAAGGTTGCGAGAATATTTTCCAAATGCAAAACTCTCGGTTGGAGGTAGACCACGCAAGAGACCTTGCAAAACAGGTTAGGGATGCTTATGGATAAGTTTGTATAAATTTACCACTGCCCATGACATGATTCTATTTTGTCTTTTATTTAATATTTACAATCACTTAGATAGTTGTGAAGGTCACTAGGTAGACCATATGGGGCTTCATTTCCGAGATATGGTCCTTAAAAAGTCTGGATTGGGCTCCTCATGCCCACATCAGTTTCGTGGTAAAATCTGATATGGTTCTTAACCCCTAAGGTACCGTGACAGTTTTACACCAAACACACTTCAAAATTGTTGGATTCTAGTGCAATGAACAAAGAAGGAAACAAAAACTTTGATTTTAAGTTCTAACCGTAGGATCTCAATAAAGGCTTATTAAGTAATACATGTACAAAATTTCATAAACTTTGACCGCACGGATTGAAAGATTATAGTGTTTGAAGTCAAGCAAATGGTTAATTTTCTTCCCTGCGTTTAGTGGATCAGCAGACTTTGACTTCACTTGGTGTCAAAATTTTTCACTACACAAGGTCTAAATCCATTACCATCTTGTTAAGCATGATGTTAGCTCCTTAGAGCACCTCCACCTGGGACGCGCCAGCCCGGTGGAGACTGCCCTGGGTTTTGGGCCTGAACCCTGCCCCGCGGTCGTGCTGCAGGGCGCTTGGCGCAGCGCCAGCCGAGAGCAAGGTTATCCGGCCTGGAAACCTGTCCCTCATAATAAAAGCCCTGCTGTGGGTCCCGCTGTGGAAAGTCCAAGGGGAAGTAAATAATGCAAAAACGCGTAAGTGAATGGACTGTCAGTGGCAGCCACTCCCACAACCATTGTTGCTCCACCACATGCTAGAACCAAATTGGTGGCCCAGCCCCGGTGAAATTTTCAGTAATCCGCCATATTCTCTCTTTTTCCAGGCTTGCTCCCAACTCCCTCCATCCCACCTGACCGGTTTGGCGGCCCCGACCAGCGCGGTGGGGGAGCGTCTTCCCCCGGACCGACCAAACCTGACAGGACTGCCGGGATGGGGGCTCGCGGTGGAGGTGCTCTTACACACCAATTTTTAGAGGTAGAGACGGGGTGTAGCATATTCAAAACAAGTGTGCAAGGAGTGGAGGCTCGAAATTTGTTAATTCACACTTTAATTTTTCTGAACTTAATATGTTTTTGATTGATAATCCAAATGGTTAATAAGAAGGTTTACATTACATATTGTTGTGGAAAAAATAAAAAGTGAAAAATATGAAGATCCCTAGGTTTTATGTGGAAAAGAAGAAGTTTTTTTGGTACCTTGCCCGGCAATGAGTGACAATGTATGAAAATGTTTGACTTGGGTTGGTATGCTATTTTTTGCTAAAGACAAGAATTATTTTTTGACAATATGAAGGGAAATAATATTACTTGCGAGTACTGAAAATCTCACATTCAATAGAGTGTCCTATCAAAAGTTTTTGGAGGTGCCCAAGGTGCCCGCCCTCCCCATTTAAAATTCAAAACCCTATAACTTTTTCATCAAATGTCCAATTTAGGAAAAAATTGTTTTCCCACTAAGGTCTTGGTAATGTCTTTCTATAGTAAAATTTCAAAGAATAATGTTGGAAATTGACACCATAGGAACCTGACCGAACTTTCAAAAAGCCCATTTTTGACACTTGGTCCCTTAGGAGTTAATCAAACCATTTGATTACCCTCTTCTGATTCACCTTTTTGACCATATTAGTAGTTCATCCATGACTCATTGTTAACATTGAGTTCCCAATGAGCTCTATAGTATTCCCATCTTGTTCCCATTGCGTTCATGGAGCGTTCCTATAGAATTCCCAGTTCGTTCCCATGAAGTTCCCAACGCGTTCCGGATTACAACCACGACGTTCCCAATGCGTTCACATGTTTCCCAGAGTTCCCATTGTGTTCCTGAGCGTTTTGCATCAGTCCCAACGTGTTTACTATGGGAACCAATTTATACTTTAAAAATTACATCCAATTTTACTTTTTGTTTAATAGAGCCCACCATCAGTTGTTGGGGCCCCAAAGTAGGGTCATCCGCACACATGTGCATGAGCTTACTGTAGGGCCATGGAGGAAGTCTAGGTCTACTATATGTTGCCCTGCATCCTCTAGGAATTCCAATCCTTTCTGGGTTTTCTGGTGCTTATTACCCTCCCTATACAATCTTCTTTCATCAGGTCAAAGGTTACAGAAAATGAGTCCCCAATTGATTGGCCATGCAAAGAAATGGCACCCTCAAAGGTAACCCCATTGGTAACCAACCAAAACCCATAATCAACACGTAAAAAATTGGAATATATTCAACCCACTTCCATCCCACTACCACCCATTCAACTTCAAATAGATGTTTGCTATTGGTCAAGACCCCTTACTTTTAGTTAGCACTTATGAAGAGTACCAATCTTTGGCCACTTGTTAAATATGGCAGTACACTTTGAAAACTCAAAACTAATTTACATTTCATTGGAACGGTATGAAATCATCATAACAATACAAAATCACTTCACTTGATTTTGTAATTCTATTGACTTCCACTGGAAAATAAATGTATTATTCTTTGTTCTCTCCATATATGCACATTACTTCACCCTTTAAGGCCTAGCGTTCATTTTTGGGTCATTTGGGCATGTTAACCTCTATAGCAAGCACTACATGCCACCTTCGAGGAAAATTTGGAGGCAAAGCAAGATGAGCATCTACCGAGACCGGCGCCACCAAAATTGATGCAAGCATTAGCAAGCTACAACATTTCCGTGAAGTGGGGTTGCAATGAAATGTATCCTCTATGTAGATGTTGTTATGCATGATCTATTATACTTGTAGATTCTTCCAGGCCTTGTAAGCTCATTGGCCATAATCCTTGACCCCTAAAGGACCAAACGTCCCCCCCGGGTCATTTTGGATTTTGGGCATGTACCTACAATTCGAAAAAAAATCCTTTTTCATTGAATTTTTTTTTCAAGATAGGATCTGATAAGATCTTCGTGGAGATATTTTTAAAAAAAAAATTGGATTTGTGGTTTGAAAGTTAGTACCACTTAAAGCCAAAAGTGGGACTTCGGGCACCTCCAAAATTTTTGACAAAAGTTTCTATTGACATAGAGATTTTTCACACATAAATAATATTTCCTTATTTATAAATTTTCAAAAAAATTTCTTGTCTTTAGAGTAAAAAGGCATTTTATTCCAAGTCAAACATTTTCACACATTGTCGGGCAGCGGGGGAAAAAAACTTCATCTTTTCTACATAAAACCTAGAGATCTTCATACTTTTCACTTTTTATTTTTTCAACAACAATATATGGTGAAAACCTTCTTATTGACCGTTTGGATTATCATTTGAATACATACGTAGTTCACAAAAAAATAAAACTTGAAATGGCAATTTTTGAACCTCCACTCCTTGCACACTTGTTTTGAATATGCTACACCCCTTTTTTACCTCTAAAAATTGGTGTGACGGGAAATATCATCATGCTTAAGACAATGGTACAAGATTTAGACCTTGTACAAGGCAAAAATTTGATACCAAATGAAGTCAAAGTCAGCTGATCTACTCTACGCAGGGATGAAAATGAACCATTGTTTTGACTTTAAACACTAAAATCTATCAATCCGTGCGGTGGATTGCAACCAGAATTTTTAGGCATGTTTATATGGAAGTCTATTTTAAGATCTTACGGTTGAAAATCCAAAATTCACTTTAAAATGTGATTTTCATGTCTCTTTTTGACAGTGGCAGTTTTGGACTGGTTTTAGAGCGAATTAGGTCGTGGTCCTTTAGGGGTTAAAGGTATTAGAAGCCACATGTTGGTTGCAACATGATGTTTAATGTGTATTTGACATACAAGGAGTAAGAATTCATGTATACAATAGTTAAAGCATCTCTACTGGGGCATGGGGACCTAGCAAATTTGGTGGACTAACGTAGTCTTGGGTTGTTTTTTCCACATTGTAAGGGCAGGGGTGGGGATGACATCCTGATTGTCTGGGCTGACGGCGTCGGTCCCTTGCTATACCATATTTCAAAAGTTTGTCAAGTTGACAACAATTTTTGGTGTCAAGGGTGGACACTCCCGTGCGACCATGTAGCAGCAGGGAAGTAGTTGTGGCAGCCCACCGCACAGATTTCTTTCCTTTCATGGCGCAGATCAATTTCCTTGGCTTGTTGTTACTTACAAGGATGAATGTCCCAACTTGCTGTCATAAAGGAAGACCTCCGGCCGTGCAAAAAATTCATGTGGGGTGGTGAGCGGGGCCCACTCCACTTGGGCATCCCTGGCTCACCGTGGCTAGGGGTAATGTGGATGAAAATTGAGGTGGACCACATCAATTTTGGTTATTAATATAGTATTAATATGTTATTATTATATATATTATTAATATTAGAATATAAGTTAATATGTTATTATTATGTTATTATTATATTATTATGTTCTATTCTTATGTTTATATTATATTATATTATATTATTATGTTAATATTCTTATGTTATATTCTTATGTTATAAAATAATATTATTATGTTATTATATTATTATGTTATATTATTTTATTATTATGTTATTATATTATAATTTGGTTTTGAGTACAACTTGTAAAAACTTATCCACATCAATTCCCGTGTCTTTTATTTTGAAACAAGCCACACTATTTCTAATGGACATGATTTGATGTGGATGGAAAATTCAAGTGGACCACTTTAATTTGCGTTTAATGAAATCACTGTAGGAAATTTCAAATAGTCTAGTCTACACTATATTCACGGAACAGTGTAGTGGTGAAGCTACTCTTATAAAAGTTCATATTTGTATTGAACCGGATCCAATGACACATGACATTTCACATTTAGATTATTAATGCATCTACTACATGTTTTAGAAGTTGCAAAATGGTCATGTATTCTACATGTATGGTGTTGTATTTGAGCATGATAAGGTTAATTGACCTCAATATAAAAGATGCTAGTTGAAGAATCTTGAATCTAAAGGTGCATGTCTTGCGAAATTTTAATACATTTTTTGTATGTAAAATACGTGATTGTGTATGTGGTCCCCCTACTAACATTTAAGGATTAAGGGTTAAATAATCAACCCTTAACCCTGGAAGGCCAAGCAACTCATTTGAGGTTGATAGCAACTGCTACAAGCCACCTCCATGAAAGACTTAAACTATGAAAAAGAGGTGGAGGAAGATGGACATCAATTGAAGCAATCACCATGAAAATCGGTGCAAGCATTGGCGAGCAACAATGATTTCCATGAATGGAGGTTGAGATGAAGTGTATCCTCTATGTAGATAGTGTTCTGCATGATTTAGAACACTCATAGATTCTTGCAAGCTAAAAAAGCTCATCGGTCTTAAAGGGTTAATTGAAGAATGTTTAATCCAAAGGAGTAAGCGTTGCTAAACTTGAATACATTCTGTATTCTACATAGGAAATATGAATACGGTTCCCAAGTGACGTTTAACCCTTAAACGTCAAGGCGACCTAAATCTAGTTGATGGTAGAATGTAAAATGCTCCCACATGATGATAAAACATTAATTTCATCCAAGTTTTTGTGAAGGTGTTGACAATGACATTGTAGATACCCTTCATAGAGTGTGTAACTTTTTATCTGAATAAGAAAATGTTTGTGACATGTAACTCAACGTAGTGTATTTTTGAAACTTCTAGCTTTAGCTCAAAATATGAATTTGAGTTATTAAAATGATATTTTTTGAAATTGAGTCTAACTAAAGAAATGAAGTTCATCAAATCTTGTTTCCAATCCAATTTGGAAATTTGAAAAATACAAAAAATTGAGTAAGTTTTAACCCTTAAAGGACGGAGCTATGACCATGGCATCAATCCCAATTTTCATTCTAATACGTGCTCGAATTCTTCATCAAATATAAGCGGAAATATTTTAATTTCATTTTTCAGAGATGACACCACATGTTTTGTTCATGTCACAAAAAATACAAGATTTTTTGAGAAAATTCAAACTATTGTGATTTTCTGAAGAAAATTTGAAGAAACTTCATATCATATACAAATTTTGCGTAAAAAAAATGATAATTTCACCGAAGGTGTACATTATTGTGCTGAAACTTATGGTGTAGATGAAACTTCCATGTTCAGCTAAAACTAGGAAATTGGTCATCCATGGAAATAGGCCCAAAGTTCAAATTGCAATAACTAACTCAATTTTGTGTATTTTTCATATTTTCAAATTGGATTGGAAACTAGATTTGATAAACTTCATTTCATTAGATGGACTCAATTTAAAGTATCATTTTAATGACTCAAATTCAGATTTAAAGCTGACGCTAGAAGTTTCTATGATACACAACGTTGAACTTACTCCTAACCTCAGCATGACACATGCTGGTATGGGAAATGCACCCTGCTCTGCGTCTACCTTTTCGCAAGAAGGTGAAGCAACTCAACAACGCCGACTTTCCAGAACGAAGCGCGGAAGTGGTCCGAAACAAAACACTCGACCCACTGGACCCACGTTATCGACCGTCACCAAAATTATACAACTCACTCCAACACCTCTTTGCAAGATCCACTGCTCAAAAATGCTAATCCCCGGAAGGCGAATGCTTTCCAGGGTTTCCAATCTTGTCCGCTTCAATTGAGTAAATTTACCTCCAATAGGCATTTCACGCCCATTGCAGGACGTGCATGCGACACACACCCTAAATGTACATCCTTCTTTTACATTGACGAATCTTCCCCTCCTACAAAATGGTCGCCTCTACCCTACTATGTACGATCACCTTCGCTCCCGTCTCTCTCGCTCTCTGCACACCATCAGGTTCTCACTATTGTGGACGATCTTCTCAAACACCCAACAGATGTATGACCACCTCGCCACAACGCATCGATCGCCTGAGAGCACGACAAGACACACACATCCTCAGCATCCACCGTCACCCCCACACTCAACCAATTACAACGATCAGTGAGGCACACGTTACCAACAACACTCACTCTCCCACTAGAATCTAACAACATCGGACCTGCTAGTCCCTCCCCAGGCCACACTGCATCTCAAGGCATGCCACCGGAACAAGAATCCAAAACTGGCACTAACAAACCCTACGGATCGTTACGCCGCCTGCGCAGTGAACAATGAAAGCACACGTAAGCTTGAGGATCTTACAACGAGCACGTCAGCGTCCACCGCCTCTCCGATCCACTCTAGGCGAAAGCTCCGTCCATGACCACTGAACTTGGACTCCGCCAACGCAACCCACGATCTCTTCCAGGTCGACGCGAGACGAGCAACCTCGCGCCACACTGCCCGTAAGCCAGCTCCATCGACGGCTGGAACCCGGACTTGCAGACCTCCCTCCATCTCCTCACTGCTGCACAACGCTTGTAGTCGGCTGAGGACCAAGCACCGCTGCAGGACCACTCGGCACCACAGCAGCGCCTGCCATGCCCAGTGATGCCGGTGCTTGTACCGGGCTCTGCCCCGAACCGCCCGGATGCATCGGCCCTCCATTGAATGCAGGCCTCCCGTTCCCAACACTCTGTACATTCGTGCCGCCACCGCTATTCATTGGCCCGCTCGGATTGCTCCCGCCGCTCTGAGGCCCGCTGCTTGAGTTCGGCAACATCGTGCTCGCCCGCGACTGCGTCATCTCCCCGAACCCGTTGTACGGTCCACCGCCTGGTTTCGCAGGACCCCCTCCCCCCCCGCCGCCGCTCTGCCCTCGCTGCGAAGAACCCTGCATCCCAGGAGACGATGCCATCGGCCCCGCACCTCGACCTTGCGCTGCCCCCTGCGCCATCCGCATCCCGTTCACCTGCTCGCCCCCTCCGTCTGCCATGCCCCACATGCAAATCACCCGCGTCATCCCCCATTTCACAGATTCCCCACCACCCTACAAAAAGCCCAACCACAACCTACTACAACAACACACAGCCCACCACCGAAACGGATCTGCTCACCGGGAAAGCTTTTGCCATCGCTTGCCCGCGCGCCTGCGCTGGGGTTCGCGCTACCCCCACCGTAACCGGCCGCTGGGATGTTGCGAGGGCTCCCAGACTGCTGCCCGCCTGCAGACGCCGCAACCGATGCTCCAAACTGCTGCTGCAGAAACGCGGGCCCCGCACCAGAACCACTGCCCCGTTGGCCCCCGCCATTCGCCCCAGGAGCGCTCCCACCTCCTACTGCCGGCTTCACGGACTGCAGTGGCCTCACGTTCGCAGGAACATTACCTGGCTCCAAGTTGCTGCTCCGCCCACCGCCACCTGCGCTGCTGTTGCTCGCCGCGCCCATCGACAGCCCAGAACTGAACGCCAGACTACCGTTCCCAGCGGGGCCAACGAACTGCTGCTGCTGAGGGTGCGCACCTGGCTGCTGCTGCTGCAGATGCATCTGCTGTTGCTGCTGCTGATTGTGCTGGTGAGGCAAACTCTGCTGTTGCGCCTGAGCTGCCGGAGCAGGCTGCTGCTGGTGAGGAGCCTGCTGCTGCTGATGAGGCGGAGCTTGCTGGGAGGACTGCAGGTGTGGAGGACCGCTTTGAGAGCCCTGTAAGTGGGGAGACTGTTGCTGCTGCTGTTGCATCTGTTGCATGGGATCCCGACAACAGAGTAAGAACGCCGCTCTGACACACGCTGCCCAGAGTCGCCACATACCCTACGTCGCAATGTGCTATACAGATCCAACATCTTCAAAACGAGGAACCGACCATCGCTAAGAAAGTACGCCACGACACCACCACATACGAAAAGCGACCTCATACAACAACACCGGGCAACGCACAACGCGTCGGACCAAACATCTCAGCCCCAACAGGCAAACGATCCATGTAACACATCCAACACACTGGCAAACCAAAACAACACAACCAACATACATGTTGCTGAAACATCTGCTGCTGGTGCTGCTGGTGCTGCATAATGTGCTGCTGCTGCCGCATCAACTGCTGTTGTTGCTGCTGCTGCTGCTGGAACTGCTGCTGCTGTTGCTGCTGCAGCAACTGCGGAGGAGGCAATTGCCCCTGTTGCGGACCTTGGCCTTGACCAAGACCTTGAACCTGCACCTGCGGTTGCTGAGAGCTTTTAGAAGACACGTTCTGCGCCAAAGGACTCGGCCCCAGTATCGACGCGCCCACACCGACTGACGAAGGGGACGACGCTCGCTTCCCCGCACCCGCACCACCACCACTACCGCCGCCACCGCCCTTCTGACCCACTGGAAACGCAGACTTCCCAGACGAACTGCTCTTCTGGGCTCCCGCCCCACTACTCTTTGTCGGTGGAGCCATCGACGACATCGGACTCCCACCCGACACCGGAGGACCCGCCATCGCTGACCCCATCCGCCCACTCGATCCTGCTCCACCTCCGCCACCCCCACCCGCATTCCCAACAACAACGTTTACGTTCAGGCTTGCACTTCCCACACCTCCCCGCTGTGGCGGCGGAGGCGGCTGCTGCTGCTGCTGTTGCTGCTGCTTCGTGATTGCAGCCGCAAACACTGCCTGATAGTTCTGCCCCGTGGGAGTTGGGGCCGCGGTCGTCGCGCCTACTAGGGCACCCAGAGCCGGCCTTACGCCCACTTTCATCCCAGCTTGCCCACCACCCACCCCGCCTCCACGGGATCCAGGGCCCTGGCTCCCACCGCCGCCGCTGCCACCCATGCTCTGCCCAGAATTCCCCAAGCTCAACCCACCTGCTCCTCCTCCCGTAGGTGACGCCTTCCCACCAACTGCCCCTCCCGCCGCTCCCCCACGCGACTCCGGAAAAGAACCCTGCGTGCCTTGCGGAGGGCCGCCTGTCCCTGTCAAACCATTCACCGCGCCACCTTTCGCCCTGCCACCTCCCCCTTTCGGCCCCATCGACACCGCACCCGGCATCGGACCGCCCTGCCCACCAGCCCGACCACCCATGTTGCTATTCCCTGGAGCCATCAGGTTCAACGTCGTCCCCACACCCCGACCGGATCCGCCCTGCACCCCGCCACCGCCTTCCACATCCCGAGACATCGGCAACGCCGCACCACCACCACCACCTCTCTTCCCATGCCCCTTCCGGTCCTCCGTCATCTCCCGCTCCCGCTCCCGTCCCCGCCCACCACCACTCGAGTAGCTCCCATCCCCTCCGCCCCGCCCATCCTCAACACCGCCTCCTGCATTCCGTGCATTTTGCCCACCACGCTGCTGCGCCTGCTGCATCTGCTGCTGGGCCTGAACGGACTGCTGGTGCTGATGTTACACAACCAACAACAACATCCATCAGCCAAACCTCATCCAACGATCCCCCACAACAAAATATCACACAACACCCACTTCAATGCACCCCGCCTCACCAATTGCGAACACTTCTATCCCGCATCTCCTCCAGAATACCCATACCAGCACCATCCAACACACATCCCCGCCCACCTCCAAAACCCAACAAACCCCCACGGCTCCCCGAACTGACTCGCCCAACCAACCCTCACCTGCTGCTGCGATTGCTGAGCTTGAGCATGCTGCTGCTGAGCAGCGTGATGAAACTGCATCAGTTGATGATGCTGCTGCTGCTGCTGCATCATGCTTGGGTGACCTGAACCGCCACCCATTGCACCGTGAGCACTCCCCCCACCCCCACCTCGCCCGCCTTCTGCCATGCTCTGGATCATCGCGTGCCCCTGCGGGGCCATCACGGAGGCCACCGGAGCCAGACCCAAAGGTCCCGGCCCGACCGATGCCCCCCGGTTCATCGCCGCCGCCATGCTCAACGAAAACCCCTGTGATGTCGCGCCCTCCATCCCCTTCCCGCCCACCGACACCCCACCTCCGGACCCGCCCTGGTGGCCATGCGGCGGCCCCGCCAGGTAATGATGCTGCTGCTGCACCGCACCAACGCCCTGCGATTGGGCCCCCTGCCCCGCTTGCCCCTGCTCCCGAGACTTCCCCTGCTTTCCCGCCATCAGATTGTACTCCGCCCCGCTGTGCAGGGACATCCCTCCGCCCGCACCCGACACCGAACCAGGCCCCGAACCGCCCAGTGCCTGACCCCGCGGCATCGGAAACTTGCCCTCGCTCGATGATCCATTCTCGCCTGCCGTCGACCCCTCCCTCTCCCCCGACCGACCCACCCCCGGCCCACCGGGCCCCACGGCAGCAGAATGCGACGGCGACTGGGGCGGCGCTCCATGCGCACCAGATCCCCCACCTCCATAGCTGCGGCTCCCTGTCCCCCCCGAACCCTGCTGCCCCTGCTGCTGCACTTTCGCATCGCGACTACCCGAACTCCCGCTTCCCTGCCCGCCACCCTGTTGAGAGTGTGCCACCATGTGGTGCGCAAAGTACGGCCCACCAGCCGCAAAGTACTGCGCAGCCTGCCAACGCACAGAGACCATCCACATACACATCATCGGTCAGCCCACACTCTCCAAAACGAACAATCACCCCAAACACACCCCCACGGCCTTCCTCCCTCACCTGCTGGGCGCCCATGTGTGACGTAGGTGCGTTGAACGTCGCCGGCCCGAAATGGGGCGGGAACTGCGCGAAAGGGAAGCTCCCCGTCTGCTGCATCATCGCCTGCATATACTGCGCCTGCACTGCTACCGATGCCACACCGCTGCTCCCTCCTCCCGCCAGCCCACCCACTGCCCCCGGACCCAACACCAAAGCCGCGCTGCTCCCAGGTGCCGATGTAGCCCCTCCCCCAACACCCATGCCCCCTCCACTTCCGCCACCCGGCGGCAGGTTCAGATTCGTCCCTCCCATCGCACCCGATGCCGCTGCACCACCCCCGGCACTCGCACCTGCCGAGGTTCCGCTTTGAGCATTCGGGAATCCAAACATCGCACCACTCTGCACATCAACACCCCAACTGCCTCAGCCCCCGACGCCCCCAAAAACCTCACTGCTCCATGCACCTTCATGGATTATGCCCCGCACACACCACTCACAAACTCCAACTCACGCACACTTTCCTCGCCACTCATCTCGTCAATGTACACCACCAACCCCTGCCTGCATGTACGTAGACCTATGCCAACCCTGGTGCCAAAACGCGAACACATCATACATCCCTTCCCTTCATTGCTCAACTCACTCTCCCCCAAAAATCCCACCCGTCTACATACCTGCAAAGACAATGCCGCTGACCCCCCACCACTCATCCCGTGCTGCCCTGGAGACTTCCGGCTCAGCATCTCCATGCTGTATGCCCGCTCCTTCGCTCCCTGCAAATTCGCCGCTGCCGCTGCAGCCATCGCCGCCGCATTCAGACCACGCTCCGTCGCCTCCAGTGCACCCCCTGAGCTGCTCACCCCACCGCCGCCGCCCGCTGCAGGAGCCCCTCCCGCGCCCCCGAACACCGGCTCTGACGGAGCCAGCGGCACGTTCAGGTTGTACGACTTCGGGTACGCCTGCCCCCCGCTCGTGAAGTACGACTGGTGCCGGTTCAGCTGCTGCTGCATATCGATGAAGTGAGCAATGTACACGTGCTGCGCGCACCTCTTCCACGTCGTCCGTTGCGGACCCATCATGTATGGCGACACCTGCACCATATAACCCCCATCCCAGTCATCTCCCCCGATCCACCCCAACACCATACTATCCTCTGTCCGCTACAACTGCTCCCCATCACTGCATCTCTCGCAACCAACAACCAACCAATCCTTCAATTGATCACACCGCCCTTCTTACCTGCACAGCAGGAGTGCTCTCTTCCGCTGCAGCCGCCGCTGCCGCAGCCGGGAAGTACCTGGATCACGCGCATACACCCACCCCCAATCAGTCACTCATTCACTCACTGTTGTCTACTCACACCTCAAATGCCGCCCCCAATCCACACTCCCCACACCCCCATCATTCCAATCTGCAGACACTCACCCCAAGCCGCTGCCCATACCGCCGCCCATTCCTCCCGGCCAGCTCAGCATTCCCACCGACATCGGCAGCACCGCCACATTCCCGCCTACGCCTGCTCCTGCTGCCCCAGACACCCCCCCGCCGCCGGGACCCACCGACCCCAGGAATGTCGACCCTGATGTTGTCGTCGTCCCAGGCCCTGCCCAAGCACAACCCTCCACCGTCACACATCCACCACAAACCCTCATGCCGACTGGCACTCATGCTCATCATCCACCCTCCACGCATTTGCCGACACCATCACAGAACACTCTACCGACAACGCTCCCCAGCACCCATGCTAAACTCCATCTCCGTCTCCCCACAAACACTGCTTATCGCATTCCAACTAGTACCCTGCATATTCTGGTCCCAGACTCCAAAACCGACGCACCCCATTACCAACATACAACCTCACACCGCACACACCTGCTCGGTCGCCCTTCGGGACCCTTCCATTCTCCACCTTCGTGCCCTTCCCGGATCTCCCAGCCCCCGTTTTGCTCAACTCCGTCCGCTCCCTCTCCTTCTCCTTCTCTTTCTCCTTCGCCAACTCCCGCTGGCTCTCCAACTCCCTCCGCCGCTCCCTCTCCATCCGCTCGCGCTCCGACTCCCTCTCCCTTTCCTTCTCCCTTCCCCTCTCCATCTCCACCCGCTCCTTCTCCTGGGCCTCCCTCTCCGCCCAACTGCTCTCCACACCTGCGGCGGCTGCTGCCGCGCCCGCATTCGCATCCACCTGAATTCAACAAACACCACCCACGTCTCACCACCACTCCAATCCATCCACCATCGCATTCCAACCCCTTCCCCTCCACAACCAATCCGAACCAATGCACCGCCATCACCCGCGCTTACCACGCGTTTCTCGCTCGCCTCTCGAACGCCTCCATCCCCACTCTCGTCCTTCTCATCCCCATCCCCTTTGCTTGGAGCCACCTGAGACACAACCACAACCCCACGTCAGAACCTCACCTCTCCACCACCAACTAGAGACTCCACGTCCAATCCTAAGATTCCGCAACCCATACATACCATCAGGTCTATGTCCCGCTTCGGCAAGTGATCCGCATCGCCCACACCCACTGCTGCCACTCCAGGAGACCTGCCACACCAACAACCAAATCGCCTCAGTCCCCCGAGCCCATAATCATCGCCCACAACAAATCCCTCCCCCCCCCCCACACACAAAAGCACCATCATCGTCCACCTCCAAATCCCACCTCTTCTCCACTTCCGTCTTCGTCGTCGTAGCCGCCCCAACAGGAACACTCGAGTTCGGCGCCGCCTCCACAGCAGCGCCCGCATTGGCACCCGCGTTTACACTCGCAACTGCTGCCACTGCCGCTACGGGGCCTGCCGCTTCTCCAATCGCACCCTTCTTCTCCCGGATCGGTGACCCCGCCACTCTCTTCTCCTGCGAGTTCAAGCTCGCCCCCTCCGCTTTCACGCCACCATTCACCACCTTTTTCTCCACCTGCACCACCGCCTTCTTCTCCGCAACACTCCTCTCCACCCGGCCCGCCAATGCGCCATCTTGCACAACTGCTGCTGGTGCACCGCCACTCGCCCCCATGCCACCCGACGCACCTGCAACACCCCCCGCATTGCTCACCGCGACCCCCACATTGGTTGCGATCGTACCAGTCGCTGGCCCACTCTTCTCCAACTTCACACCGCTCCTCTCTGCAGCCGCTGCCCGACCGCTGCTACCATCCCCATCCTTGCCACCGCTCGCCATCACTGGCGGTGCCCGACCCCCACCATCCTCAGTTCGAGTCCTCACCCGAGGTCGTTTCCTCTTTGCAGCTGCCCACCACCCACAACACTCCGTCAATACACACAAAATCCCACGACCTGCACACAATGTACCCCACGCCGACCGACGCAACAGTGCAGCCCTCAAGCCCGATTCCCATCCATAGCCCCATCATCATCCAACTCTAAACCCTCACCGCTCCCCCATATCCCCAGCTCTCAAATGCATACCACAACAACCATCCCCACGCCACCCAACTCCACAAGGACAACGTACCTTCTGCAACTGGTGCCGTTCCTGCACCTGGAGCTGGGGAGGAAGGGGCCGGAGAAGCCGCCGAACCTGCGCCCGGTGAGCTACCCCGAACACTCGACGCCTTTCCCTCATTCACGATCCCGCCTCCGTTCGGAGCTGGCGGTGGCAGGCTGCTCCCAGACCCTTTCGTTTCGTGCTTCGCTTCCAACTTCGCCTCGTGCACCTTCGCCTCGCCCTTCAAATCCGATGCCTTCGATTCCGATGGAGGGGGCTGCGTAAACATTCGAGCCAGGTCAAAGAGAGCCTCCGCTACCTCCACCTCTTGCTCCGACACCAGAGATGGCGCTGAAACCTGCCACCAGTTCCCAAAACCAGATCAACAACCACGCCACCCCGACGCTAAACCTCCACACCACCACCACTCCCTCAAACAACCTTTCCTTCACCCTAATTCACGAGACTCCCTGTACAGCTCCGCATCACAACGAGGGAATAGCTCAAGGACTGCCCTCAACTGAATCCAACGTCCATCAACACCCAACACCCCTAACCAATCCAACAGCGCCAAACTCATTCTATCTAATGCCCTCTACCTACTGCGCTCTATCCATCAATCGACCACCTCCCCGCTTCGCAGGCTCTGCCCTTCACATTCTCTCCATGCCCTCGCCTCCCCAACCTAACCCACTGCCTGCCTTCCATTGTGCTCCTCAACTCGCATGCCAACGCTCAAACTACACCACTCCCTCTGGCATCTCACCATTCTCATCGCTCCACACATCGTCCTATCAATCTCACACTCTTACCTTCGCCAACTTATGACCCCGAGGTTTCGACGACCCGCTTGGTTTCTGCACATCCCACAGTACCCATCCATCAATACCTTGCTCCCCACCAATCGTCCCACCTCACACTACACTCGGATCACGCCCGCACATTACAATCTGACCCGTCCATATCCACCGTGCCCGCCAACTCTTCCCCGCAACTCTTACCGTTCGCCTCCCGGGCTTCAGCGACGCTATCGACGAAGATGACGGCGTGCTAGAGGGAGCTGGCGTCGAAGCTGCCACTGCTGCTGCCCCATGAGCAGGAGACTCCGCCACCGGCGGCGTCGCTGCCTCGTGCGGCCGCTTCCCCATCGCTGCACCACAACACTCCTACCCCATCAGCCACAACCCCCCAGCTTTGCACCACTCGTCACACAAGATCCAGTCCCCCCTCTCACAACCTCGAAATCGACATTCACTTGACCAACCTGTGCGCGCCTTCCGTGGCACCGCTGGCAGATCCATCGCGATGCCATCCTCCGCAAACTGCAAACAAACACAATCCCAGTGAGCACGCGCAATTCTCCACCCCAACTCTACCCATTGCTACTCGCATCCGCCGGGCCAGCCCCGGACCATTCCGATCACCCGTACACCGCACCTTGGATTGAGGCCGAGGCTTCCCGGGGGGCCGCCGCGGAATGATGATTGGAGGCGGAGGGTCGTCATCGTCCTCCGACACGCCCATCTCCGTGTCCTCCGTCGTCTCCTCCACCTCATCCGCCGGGCTGTTCCGGGCGTGCACCTGCACTTCCTGCGACCCCTGCCGCTTCCTCTTGTTCCGAGAGCTCGGCCCTACCGTGCTCGTCGCCACCCCGTGACCCGACGTCACCCCCCCACTCCCATCCTTCTTCGATCTCTCCCGCAGCCGCGGATTGTGCACATCGTCCATCATGTCGTCGCCGTCATCGCCCGCTGCAATCCAACGCCAACACCACGCCACGTAAGCACCAACTCTCCGTCAATTCTCTCCACTCTGCATTCCCCACGCTCTCGCAGCCTCATCAAACCTCCCCCACACTCGCAGCGCGGTCGCTTCCAATTACCAAAAACTAAAATTCTCTAAACACCGCGCCTCTCATCCGCCCTTGCTCCACCGTCACATTGTCGCCTCCGAACCGAGACGACCACTATTCCCACGCGCAGACACTGGATATCGACACGGACAGTCATCTACGTCACCACACACTTTCCACAACCCACTGTCGGAAAGCCCCACTGCCAGCTCGACCCTAGACATGTACGCGCACGATTTGCAAACAACGGCTGCGCAAACAACAGACTCAACAATCCCGCTCCGGCCTCTATCACTCCAAACACTCACTCCCCCACCTCCCCGCAATTCTCACGCGCGCTCTATCACTTCCGGGGACGGGCCTCTCTGCCCATTCCTCCAAATCGTCGGCTCCACTCATCCCAGCAACCGCGATCGGAGGCTCTGAATGCCGCACTGCGGACCTCTCCCAGCAAAACCAACAACAAAAACCACACAACGCTTCACGTGGTCGTGAGTCGCACGGAGCTGCTTGACCAATCCCCTGTCTCCGGAACCACGCCGCCATCGTACTGCGACTCTCCGATGCCCGGCGGAACACCCGGTCCGCCGGCCATCTGCTCCACCCCTCAATCAGAATGTCTTCTCTCTGCTATCGACGTAAGGCCGCCAAGGACATCACTCAAGCCCCGCTCACACTCTCGCTGCAACAACAGCAGCGAACCGCAATCGTCCGCAGCCGCTGGCACTAATTCAAAAACTGCCGAGGGTCCGCTTCTTTCATCTCCGCCTCTCCGTCCCACGATTCCCACCTCCTACACCCGTCACGCGATCAATGCTTCTCGGGGCCCCTAAAAAATTCACTCCCTCGCGTCTCGCCTCTCCCCGCACTCCCCTCGCTTATCACTCACGCTCGCCCCACCCACCTCTCCTCGAAATTCCGCACTTCCCCAACCTTCCATCAACTCCACTCCCTCGCTACCACTCACTCTCACTCAATCCCAATGCTCTAATCTCGCCTGCCAATCCACACGCATTTCCCTCTACATACCGACCCCACCCTCCCAGCTGCCCCCACCCAATTCCCGCCGCGCACACACTCCCACCACCGTCGCCCTCCTGCAAACACACAATCTACCAACCCACCACCCTCCCACAAACCATGCGCTTTTCCAACGCGCTCTCTCCCACAGCACAATTCGGGGATCTGGCGGCCCGGACGAATCACGGCGACCACCACCAGCCGGTACGACCCCCACACACACAAAAGAGGCAAGAACACCGCACAGCAACAGGACAGAAGCCCAGGGAGACCGAGAGAAGAACAACAGCCGCAACACAGACAGAGAGGGAGCGGGCCACAAGAGTGGACCCAGAGTACGCGCGCAACAAGATCAGGATTTGCAAACCACCACCCACACGAATCATCGACCACGGAACCGCACCTGCAGCGTCCTTGAACCCCGTTCGGGGCCGCCGGGGCGCATGAAGCAGCCCGCCTCCGCCACCTCCACGCCGCCCCTCGCGCCCCCCGCGCTCCATGAGGGCCGCCAACTCGCTCTCCCCACGAGCCCCCGACGCGCCAGAGCCCCCGACCCAAACAACACCCACCCACCCGCTCGCTCGGGGCTCAACCTCCCCCACCACCACCACACCCCACCACACCACCCTCAAGCTCCCCCGAGCTAGCGCGCCCACAAGAGCGTCCCCGCCGCAACAAAGAAGCACGCGCAAGACACACACCCACAACCACCCAACCGTGGCGATGCATCAACTTCTCCCCGCCGCTGAATCAAACCAAAGAGCCCGGCAAGAACCGTAATCTCAAACTCCAACCATCACTCCAGAAATCTCTCCCCTCTCTCTCTCTCTCCCCACCCCCCAACCATCTAAAGAAGCACACAACGACACTGAACTAGACACCCGACACCACCTCTCAACAATCCCATCGAAGCTCCTGCGATCAATACGCCGCCTCCCACCCTCTCTCCTCCCAGGACGGCCATTTCTCCACAACGACTCCTCTCGTGGTCCGTCCCACTCTCACCATCACGATCACCATCCACTCACTCCGCGGCGGACACACAGACAGAGAAAGAGAGAGAGAGGAAAACGAGCGCCCTCGCTTCGAGCAAGCTCGCCTGCAATCGTCGCGCAAACGCCAACTCGTTCTTTCACGGCGCGTCTGCCAGGCTCGGCAACCCCCCGAGCCTGGCCCCACAGCTACGTGATCCCCGTCCCTGCCGTGCGCCAATCAGAGCCCTGCTCCAAATCATCCACCCGGTCTGGTAGGTCGGTAAGTTGCGCCCACCCGGTCAGTAAATGAAAGCGCCTTTTCTAAGCTCATTCCCGGGGTCTTCTGTGGGGCCCATTTACTGACCCTGTTTGTGGTGGGACCCTCCCAGTAATAATTCTGTTCGGAGGCCACTTTGCGACCTTCCTCTTCTGTGGGTTGTGGGTTGCGACCCGCCCCAGTAATTCTGTTGGGAGGTGGGTTGCGTGGTGATGAATGCTTCTTCTTTTTATAGTAATAATTGCCCTGATTTGGGGACGCTGTTGTTGAGGCCTAGGGCAAATTGACCCCTCGTTGGGAGTTACCCGAGGACGGGGTCATTTTTCTAGCCCTTTTATTTTTGGGGGTCCAGAGGCTTTTTTTGGAATTTTTTGGATAAATTTGGGACCTATGGCTATTGTTTACCGTGGAGGACCTTTCCTTGCTGAAATTAGGGCCCCATCCATAAACAAAATAGGGGCCACCACCTCGTGGGCCCCTCGGGTAACTCCCAATGGTAAATGGGAGCTGTTGAGAGGGGTGTGGTTTGGATTAGGGCGGGTGGGAGATGCGGCATGGTTGGGGCTTTCTTTTTTGGGGTTGGGTGGAGGATCACATGTGTGGTTTGCTCATGGTATTTTTTTATTTTTTATTTTTTATTTTTTTGGTTTGGCATACTCATGGAATTTTCTTTTGGTGTTTGTTCCGAGTTTGAATACTGTTTTATGGGTCGCCCATGATCGGTCACTGGAGAGGTCATTCATCTGGTTGCAATTTTCAACAATTCTTTGCTTTCCCTGTTTGTAGCCCTAAAATCCCTGCTTTACCTCTAGAGGTTGCAATTTTCTTCAATTTTTTTTGGTGTGGATCAGTGGGTGATGTTTTTTTTTCCAAGTGACATACGGTCTTCTTTCATCAAGGGCCTCTCACTTTGTCTAATGATAAAGTGCATGACTGATGAAGGAAGTTTTTTTAGGGTTGTGGACGCTAGACACTATCAAACAAGTAACTAATGGCACATATCGATTTTATGAACGCTAGTGGTAGTAGCATGCTTAGACTTGTGTGTGTTTGTAATTAAATTACCGTAGGTGAATCTCTGGTTCGGCACCTTAATGCCGAATAATTAATTAAAGTGAAAAAATTACATTTGGCATTCAAAATAACAATAATGTTATTTTCGGCAAGAAATCGAAGACTACTATATTTGGCTTGCTTTGGCACCCACTGGGTTTGAACTCAAGACCTTGGGTTTCCAAACCCAAGTGTTCATGCATGAAATGCCATGGATGAAGACTTTTCCAAGCCTTAATCCCCTTTGATGTCTCTCCATGTGCCAAAATCTCCAAATATACATTTTTTACAATTTCGGCATTTTCAAAAAATTATTTTCTACTTAATTCGGCATGGGCTTTTCTAATTAATTTATGCCGGACCAGAGGTTCACCTACAGTACTATGGGTTTGTTCCCACTTGGAGAGGTTTACATATCCATGCAAACTCCCTGTATCTATGGAAACCTGATAAGATGAAATGTTTTCACGTTGGAGAATAGGAAGTAGTTCCATCTGTTGACAAGAAGTCAAGATTTACAACAATAGAACATTGTGTTTACGCACCAAGCTACTTTACAAATAACTAAAGTGTCACGTCTTGCATGCTTTCCATACCTTCGTCATTACTACAGTGACATGTAGATATTAAGGTACAGATGTTCATGTTCAAAAGAATTGTGAAGTACCAAGCAATTGTGCAAATACTTCCTACCTACGAGCTACCTCCACGAACCCTTGTCATGATTTCATCCACCACGTAGGATGCCATGTCATTTATTTCCTTACCACTATTTTTGGTGAGAATGCATCACTTTGTACCACCTCTCCACTAACCTAAGCATCTCTTTATATGTCCAAGTACAAACAGATCCTAATTGAAGTTTTAATAGTATAAAGGAGTATAAAGGAGTATAAAGGACATTCTGTAATATATTTGTTTACTAAGCTTTTGCTAGTTAAGTGAGGCATGTATTTCATGTACCTAGTGCAATATGAACACCTACCAGACTCATTCGAACAAATGTGGAAATATGTATTGGCTTGGCATTGCATTAAAGAAATTCATTTTAATGAGCAAGCCTAACCATATGACAAAGACAAGATGCTTAATTTTGGTAACAAATAAGAAGTCTTAACCACTATTTTTGTATTTTACTTTGTTTATACAAATCTATATTTTTTGTTGTTTTATGATCTAGAAAATCTTGGTGTTTTCAAATTAGATCTTTGTTAACAAGGAAAACATGGTATAAGAGATATTTAAAAACCTTCTATTGAAAAAGTAATTTCCAAAAAGAAAAGATGCAATTCCCCACCTCCTCAAAAATTGCCACATCTATAATCTATACTCCAAACTTTGACCACTGGGAATGAAAATTGCATGCATAAACAATGGAAATCCAATATCAACTTTTTCGCATAGGAAGCTCCTCAAACCTAGCTAAATTCTCCCACGCCAACTCCTATTACACTCCAATGTCTTGTGGGACCATTGACGAGCTAAAATAAAATTCCAAGTTTTTACCATAGCACTAAAGAGGATGTCTTCTATACCCCCCAAGATATTTAAAATATAACAAGAATCATAGCCTCCATTTCTCTCTTTCGACCAATTAATCAAAATAAATATAAGGTTGATTGTAGTACTTCAAGATGAAAAAAATGTTAAAACTCATGGTATCCTTTTCTAAACCACCTAGTGACAATGGAGAGATATCTGAACCAAATGGAGTGGTTGGCAGCGGGTTCAATTTCTTGCTATGAAATCTTCTCTCTCCTTGATGGAAACACTTGTCGCAAGTTGCCAATATACCAACTCATGTGTGCCACTAAAAATAAATAAAAACTCATGGTATCCTTCCATTAATCTTACTAATAACCCAAGTACAAGTAGAATGTCATGACATTAATAGTGACAACGTGGCTTGCGGATTCCGCGGTAAGCTCATAGGTGCGTCCTGCAGGGGAAACCCCTAGTCCGTGACCAGGCTCAAGGGTCAGGAGCAAATGAGCAAGTACTAGGTATGAATGTATGCAGGGGCATCATGAAGGGCCATGTGTCAATTTTATCGGTACCTGGCTCGTTATCTTTAGAAGCACGCCGCATGTAAGCTTTGGTTGAATAAAAGCAATCCACTGTGTCCGACCTCCACTACTTGCACAGTTGCCGTCTAACACCCACCTTTCGGTCTGATGAACTGAATCTGAGTTAGTCGCATAAAGTACCCTTCATCGTGCCTTCTCTTTCCCACTTCCTCTTTTCACACAAATAAACTCCAAATCTCCAATTTACATTATTAGAAAGATGGTACTCGACTACCATCAAATATACCAAACATTAATCAACTTTGTACGAGATTGCGGGCGATTTGTCGTCTCGTACCATCGTAGTAGTGATGGGCGTAAATAATGTGTTTGTTTTCATAGCATCCGAACAATGAAAAGTTGTCGTTGGACTTCCCCACGGCATAATATTTTTCCACGCCAAAGAATGTCAAGATAACAATGGAGAAACCTTTCCATGGGAGGTTGGTGTGGAGCTTGCAAGAGAACGTTGACTGACCATAGTGAATGCAAGTGGAGAAGGTTAGAGTGTAGTCACGAAGGGGAAGGCGATAACTAGCTGCCCAAATTATTTCCAAAATTCCGTGCCGGCATTCACGTGTGGATGCTAGCGACACCATGCTGAACTTCTCAAACATGTAGTAGGTGGAATAATGATATAAATTTGAAATATCACGTCTCATTAGATTGAGCTCAATAAAAATTACAAACTTTTGAAACTATCGTATACATCAATTCTACACCTTGTATGTCAAATACGCATAACCATTATGTTGCAAACCAAATGTGGCTTCTCAAACCTTTAACTCATAGAGGACCAAGACATTTTAAAAAGAATCTCTACTATATTGATTTAAGACTGGCAAGATGAACTTTTTGAGAAATCTAACCACATGGTCTTCTTCCAAAATGAGGGTTAAAAAGATGAATTTTGACCGTAAGGATTGAGAGATAATTACAGTCAGAGTAAAAAATTTGTAGCACAGAGGTACACTCGGTCCTTTAGGGGTTGAGGGTTAAAAACCACTGTAATAATATTTGGATGCCATATTACAGTGAGATGATTTCTACATGATTTTTCTATATATTATTATGTTTTGAATCAAACTGACTTGCCCGAGTCATGGCAAACTCTGTGACTGACATCATGTGAATGGGTTGTGCCAAAGTGACTTGGCAAGGACGGTCGCCAAATTTCCTGATGAAACTCGAGATAAAGTGACGGTCAGGGGCACTCTGACAAATTGGGCAAACTTTTCTGCAACGTGATGTACATCTGGAAGAATAAATTCCTCATGTGGTGTCATGGTTTCCAGTGTCCTTTTTGGGTGCGTGGAGGCAACCTTGATCCAAGCGTCATTGTCACCCTCCTCACCACGTAACTCTAAATATCATTACCAACATTCATGATAAGGAATTGTTTTGTCGATTGTCATAATTTAGTCTAAGTTTGTGTTCTTTCAATCTCCATGGTCTATATTACAGGTTCAAACCAGTCTCAGTTGTAACTTTGTGATGCTCAAGTGGGATGAAAAAGCCATAAGATAAGGTTAGCACCCCTAAACAACGAGTTAAGCAACGTGCAAATATGGAGAGAACAAATAGTAAGACATTTATTATTCAATGAGACTTAACTAATTTCATATATTTTCAATGAAGTAGTTGTCGTCGTGTGTAGTGGCCGTCAATAGGTTCTCCATAAGTGCGGACCAAAAGTAAGGGGTCATGACTAACATCAAGCCTTCATTTTTGAATTGAATGGGTGGTAATGGGGTGGAAGTGGATGGGATATATCCTAGTTTACAGGTTCGGTTATGGATTTTGGTTGGTCACCGAGGGGTTTACTAGGTTGGATTTACGTGAAGCTAAACATGGCTTGGTTTGGAGAAGTTGTCTTTAGTATTCTATAAGTGCAGCTTCTATTCCCATTGGTATAACATTTCATAATACAAACTACAAACATGTGAAAATTTAGAAGGTGCGGGAGTTGTATGTCGTATCTCCACTATGGGCAATACTTGATGTTTATCTCTAGCAAAATAATCCAATGCGGTAGATTACGAAACAAAAGCACATTAACCCAAAGCAAAACTTACACTTTCTCTTTCTTTTTCTTTCCGTCGGTGCTCGTCAGTGTATGTATGCACCACACTATGAGGATTCTTTGAAGGCACGGCGAGCAGCGGTGAGGCTGAAGTTGTCACAATCCGTTGCGGCAAGGATTTCACACACAAGACGGTGCAGAAATCACCAATCAAAACTGCCGCAAAGGATATATATGCCAAGTAGCTTCACAAGGTTTTGACCGAATAAGGTAATCCCCCTCGCGTAGCCAACCAACGCCTAGAAAATTGAAGTTTATCCAACCCACTTCCATCCCACTACCACCAATTGAGCTCCAAATGGAAGTTTGCTATTAGTAAGGACCCCTTGCTTTTGGTTGTTGCTTGTAGGCCGTGCCTACAGGCAACCCTTCACAAAACATGACAATACATTTTGAAAATTCAATTTTCATTGGAAAAAATATGAAATCACCTTGGTTGAAATTGTAATTATATTTGTAATTCTATTGGCTTTCACTAAAAAACATATTTATTTTTATTTGCTCTCTCCATATCTACGCTTCACTTGTCGATTATAGGGGGTTTACATATATAGAGAGAGAGTGTCGGTTATAGAAGAGAGAGAGTGTCGGTTATAGGAGAGAGAGAGTGTCGGTTAGAGGAGAGAGAGAGTGTCGGTTAGAGGAGAGAGAGAGTGTCG